>VZRS01000329.1:269567-318670 GCA_013398055.1 Ifrita kowaldi | reverse complement strand
GACTCTGTAATTCTCCCCCGTCGAGGGAGTCACACATATCACAATAAAAGTGATAACAGTGCTGGCTTATGGGTGCTTTTTTATTAGTTTTTAAAGCAATTTTTAATTTGCTGAATGTTTAGAAAATCAGGTCAGTTCTCTAGTGTCATGCAGACCATGTGCCTGTGAGCAGCCACATTAGGCCAGCTAAGGGAGCAGTGCAACACTGAGTAGGAGCTGGAATGAGTGGAGAAGAGGGGGATATCTTACACAGTCACATCGCTTGCCTTTCAGTGATGTGGACCCACAGACACTTGTGCCAATTGTTACTGGGTCCCAAGTTACCATTACTGTTGGGAATTTACTTTATCAGACATATGAACCAAACAAATGCATTTCAAAGCTGCACAGAGTACGTTCCATTCACGCTGCCAACATTAAGCTATAGTTGTTTGTGGAAATGGCAAAAATGATATTTGGATATGAGTTCCTAAAAGGTTGCATTTAGGTTACCTTGGGAACTTTATAAATGTGCTGTTCAGTTCTTCTGAACATGGGAAGATGTACCACTGAAAGATATCTTTCTTGAAAACCAGAGGTTGCAGGAACTGTGACTTTAGTTTTGTTGGAACACAGCGCAAAGTGCTGTATTTTACAGTGTTTCCCATTTTTAACGTATTCTGAAGGATTTTTTGCATCATTTAAATATATATATATGTGTGTTCTTATATTCATACCTTTCACTGCTTATTTTTAGCACCATGGTGTATTTTGCTTCTCAAATTTCATTTGAACGTGATCTAAACTCCACTTTATGGACAGTTTAAGGGGTAGGAAATACTGCATTTCTGCTCAATTTCAGAAGGATGAGACAGACCCTCCTTGACCCTACATGCTTTGGCTGCAGAGCTGGCTGGCTCACCAGAGTTGAGTCAGAGGGTAAGTCAACATGTAAATAACAAAGGTGGTTGGACCCAGTATGGGGAATGAAGCAAATTCCCAAAAATTCACCCAGAGTGGGCAGAAATGTACAGTGGAATCAATTGCTTTTACCTGCTTCTTCTAACTTTGTGGTGGTTTTGGACTTTGCAGGGTTACTTGCTCTTTACACATTAGAAAAGATCTCTGACACCAGAGCAGTGTGATCTTCATGGGGATTTGTCATTTTGCTTTCCAGCTCAAGGATATCTCTAATAAAGGCTGGATACGTAAATACAGGCCCCAATAATCTCTACTGTGGAAAATTGCTAAACAATGTTTCTTCCCAACCTTTTCCCCAGTGAGGTAAAACCAAGTCTTCTTAAAAGAATAAAAGAAATCAAAATCCTATTTCCTTCCCCTCAAAAAAAGAAGCAAATGGGGTCAAGAGAGATGTCAAGATGTGATATGATCACTTAATGCACATGAAGTGAACTAACGGTTACTTGCTACCAAAAAACCAGTTTTGCCCCTTCATTCCTGATTGTGCTCTGTTTTCTTTGTGCTGGTACTGATGATTCTTGGATTCCCTACAAACAGACAATTGAGAGAGCAGAAATCTTTGTAAATGTAGTAGTATTCACCCATGAACATGGAGCCAAGGAAATGTTCCTGATGCTGCAGATAAGCAGGAATTCCGTGAAAAAACCTTTCCAAGAGCTACATGAAGAGCAAACAGATGTTCGACAAATTTATCTGTATCATGAAATGACACAGTTTTTATCACCCAGCAAGCAAAGGTTTATTTATTCTGAGTGGAAACCCTTGGAGGAGATTAAGGAAAATTCCCTTCCTCTTGCAGTAGCCCAGGGCTAGTGCAAAGCTGGGGCAGAGGAAGAATAGGTCTTCAACATCCAGTCAAGTGTCCTAATCACTGATCTATTCCTTAGTCTGGGCTGCAGATGTCTCTCCAAATTTCTGTGCTGGAGAGTCCTTTCCTGGTGAGAATTTCCTGGAGGGGGGTACATTCCCAGGTAATGACTCCAACTCCACAAATTAGCATGAGGTTTAAGAAACAAAGCAAAACAAGAAATCCAAAAGTTTGGTTAGAAAGTTCCTCGATAGATAGTTGCCAGTTGAGACCGGTGTTTTTGTAAAGATATTTGGCAGCTGCTGAAAGGTTGCAGGCATGTCACTGACCATACAACATCAGCTGGAGAAGCCAGGCAAAAGGAGGGTGATTGGTGCTGTGCAGAAGCAACCCAGCCTCAAAACACCTTGACTCTCTTCTCCTGCGCATATAAACGGCACAGTAGCAAAACTGTGACTGGAAGGAGAGACCCTCACACTGATCAATTAATCCCTGACCCATTTGCTTCTCTAGGTGGTTCTTTGGGGACTGACAAATAATGGATCCAATATTTGGATGCAATCAACACTGACATTATGAGAGTTAATAAAACTCATTATCCTCTGGCTGTTTGCTCCCCATGGCAAGGGAAAAGATGGTAATTTAACATTGTTTTAATTAACTAACGTTCTGAGTAGCCATAAGCTTGTGCCTCCAGTTAATGTATTAAAAATGGAAACAAAACTCGAAGTTGTTTGTAAAGCACAAAGATTCAAAATTATGGTACTAGCCAAGCAACCAAAATTATGATGTTTCTGTATTTTTGAGAGTTTCCATTTGGGAGATTATTTTAATTTCAATTTTTTTTCTTTTTTATGTGATAAAATAATGAGACATTATTTTTCCTAATGTAGAAACCATATGAAATGTTTATTACCTGCTCTTTTATGAGTAAAATGTGTACACAAGCAGAGATTTCAGACATCTGGCTTATAACCAGTAAGGAACAAAGTGAAACAAGCAAGTAGCTCAGGAGTTACACATGAGTGCAGGTAGGTTTGCATGAAACTGCAAGAGAAAACTCTGTTCCCACTGGATCTGAAAGCAGAAGGACTTTTTAGTACCTATAGATGCAGGATGAGGGATCTGTCTCTGTATCTGACTGTGCTATACACCCTATGCAAACATTTACCTAAACTTTAATCACTGCAAGCTCAGTACCTGCAATGAGTTGATCGTGTATGTCCTTGCAGGCAGTCAGTGTGGACATCCTCGTGTCCCACCCGGTTTACATGCCTTCCTGGGGTGGGAGGAACACCTCTCTGAAGGTGCCTATTCTGTCTCCCCTGGCTGTGGAGGGAGTCCAGGTGAGTGGGTCAGACTTAAAGAAAGGCTTATCTGTTGGGTGGCTAAACCAAGGCAATTCCCAGCCTTGTGTAGATGGGATTACTTGACTACTGATTGAACCTCGGGCTCTGATTAAGAAAGCTAAACCAGCAGCTTTCTTTGCTGTCTGTCATAATGCAAAGTCTGTGAGCAAATCTTCATTTTCTGTAAATTTTGTCCAGAGAGAGGCTCTTGGTGTATACTCACCTCACTGTGCATTCAAACTGGCAGAGGATTATTGCTCCCTTGGGTCATTATTTTGCACTTGTGAAAATACACAAATTATATTGCATAAATTCTGCTGCTAAAGCAGTGGACACAGCTCAGCATTGCCCCTTCACCTTAGAGACCAAAAAGCACTGTCTGGGGCGACTGTCATGACAGAATGGTTGTTCCCTCACCACATCACTCCACAGACACTCTAGTTACAGATACATTGCTACAGTGGTGGCAATATAGTAATACAGATATTTTCAGAACAGAATAAGTTAGATGAACACATCTTATGCACACAACTATTGGATAACTATAAATAACATACTAAAAATGTGAGTGGCATTAGACATTCAAAAGTTATCAGGACAGCATGTTTTAAAAAGCTGCTGCCTCCTAAATGAAGGTTTTAACTCTTAAGATACCCAGCTTCTGCACTGCAATGACATAGGAGCACATGACTATTCTAGCTGTGTATTTCAGCTGAAAACATGGCAATTCTTACCTGGGCTGACATAATTTAAACTGTTCCAGGTAGATGTTTTGTCTTTCTGGCCATACCCTCTCTCTGGATAAGTGTGACTTTTTAAATTCAACCATCTGTTCTACCAAGGCCAGCCTAGTACTCAATATTTGGCGACGTCAGTGGGTGTCATGCCTTAGCAAATTTCGTCCTAAAGACACTATCACAGAAATCCTGCCAAGGCTCCTAAGATGTGTGGAAATGCCTTGGAGATTCATTACATTAGCTAGTTCCACTTAGAGCTATGAGCTAAATCTTTGGGAAATGAAAAGTCAACCTCATTGCAGTGACTTCACTATGTCTGCAGAGATTTAAACCAGAGTATCTCACCCACAGAAGATTAAATATCTCTGTGTTATTTATAAGCACAAATACACGGTTGTTCGTAAATGTGTCATTGCAAACTTTGGTTTTGCATTAAAAACACACTTTGCAGTCCATTCTGCCTTTGGATCATCTGTCACTGTCTCCCTGCCTTCCCCGCGGCATTCCTGATCCATTCATTGACAAACACCTCATGGTCATCAGGGAAGAGAGATTTATCCCTCGGCAAGTACGAACTCTTTATTTACACTGTCTACTGATAGGGCTGCATACCACTTAGAGTGTTTTGATATTTCCATGGCATAGGAAGTCTCAGTACCGATACTTTACAGTACCAATAAAAAATTCTTTACTCTTATGTACATTAATGATAGATATAATGCATTAGACTGAAACTGGCAACGAAGCTGAAATCCAATTGAAGTCAGTTCTTTTTATATATTGTTTCTGTTTAAGGGCTTTAAGACACTGCCAATCACCTCTAATTGCTCTAAACAGTCTGCATTAAGTGTGATTACCCTGTTGAATTCCCACTGTTGTTAGGGTCTTTATTTTAGCAAAAAGTCTAAGCACTTATCAGATCTTCCTAACAAAACACTTTAGCTGCAGCCCAATACCTTAACCCTGCTGTGCTATTGTCTATTTTCAACTACATCCTGTGTCTAACTATGGCATCTTTGATGGATCTATGTAAATAAGGACTGAAAAGCCCCAGTGAAACCTTTTGTTAAGTAAATACGGAAATTCAAATAAGGACACAACAGAAATGATTTCATCATAAAGCTTGTGTACGCCCCAGCTTTCTCCAGTATTCTTATATAAATATCAGTGACACAAGTTTTTGGTCACACAGGCTTTTGAAATGTAGTGCTTCCAAAAGCTGGAAGATATGGTCGAACAGTAATACAGAAATACCATTATAAGTGACAGGACTGTATTTTAAATATAGAGGAGGGGCAAGTGTACACAGAGCTCTTGTTTATTTAAAATTTTTCTCATGAAACAAAAGATGCAAACTCCTGGGGCAGAATACTGCACTTCACAAAGTCTTAGTTGATTTTTCCTCATGCACTGTTCTCTGGCAAGTGTTTGCATTACCATCCTCAAATTTGGGAAAATAAGACAGGCAAGCCTGAGCTTGCAATCTTGGTCAAGATAAGCACATAAAAGACTATGGAAGCTTCAAGTTCATCTACAGCCGTGGTCTAATTCAGGGATCATGGTTTCCTACACTGGCTCCCACAATAAGAGAAAAGCTGATTTTAAATCAACCATATAATTGCAACAATTCTGGTAGGAGAAATTAGACACACGTTATAGATACTCTGCTTTCTTCTTCTTGCTGTCAGAGCCAGTCTGGGAAGCTCCAGCCCTGTGTGATTTTGTTCGCAGCATTGCCCCACAGAGTTGCATCAGTACGCTGTGGTGGGCTCTAACCTGCAGCACTGGAAGCAAATTGTGTGAAGTCAAGAGGGGTGAAAAAATGAGAACCAGAAACTTCTCAAGACCTTTTTGCCCCAGAGAAAATGGCAGTATAACTGCATTCACAGTTTCATATAAATTGTGCAACTGCTCTTGCTATCCATTCCTTCTCTGCTGTCGTCCTCTGCCTTCAGGGGCAGAAGTTCCAGTATGGAAGAACCTGAAAAGTCTCTAGGACAACACCACGGTTTGTCAAATCCCTTAGCTATAAACTGCCTTAGCTTAGGCCACTGCTGTGACAAATGAATGAGAACTCCATGTTGTGGTAGCTTAGGCCACTGGTGTAATCAACAGATGGTAAACTCAAGGCTGTCCTGGGTATCTGGTGGCTCCTGCTGGACTCCATGGATATCAACACCTGGCTAGTTCAAAGGTAAAGGTCTGTGCATGCGGCTGAAGCCACAATTCTGATTGAAACACAGACTTATCCTTAGAAAGGAAATATACCTGAGCTCATATTTTTTAGTTTCACATTTTTAATGGAATGGCTTTTCTTCTTTAATCACTTACCTCAGATTGTGTCTCTCTCATCTAATTTATCCACTGCTCATCTCTAATTTAATTCTACCTACTTACAGTAGGATCTTCCTGCTTCCACTGAGAGCAGGACCTCACTGGGTGTTCACCAGGAGGCCACAAGCTCCCTCCAAGTTCTGAGGAGCTTGATTCTGACTTGTCTCATAGCCTTTTTCCCATCTAAATATTTAAAGTGGGCTTGCAAGCCTTTACCTCACTACCAACAAATCATCTGCCTATTTAATTTTTGAAAAAGTCCATATGGACTCGTTGCTAATGCTCCTGATCAAAAACAGAGAGGAACTTCATTTCACAGTGGAAATGCTTCCCTTAAAGAACTTCAGTCCTCTATGCTCGTTGCAAAAAAAAAAAAAAGATATATATGTAAGCAAGAAATTTTGAGAAAAGAGCCTCTTGTGTTTTGACATTTAAAAGACACGCTGCAAGTATTCTCATGACTGTCACAGGAAGTAGGTATGCTGTATTGTTTTGGTCTCAAACTCAGCAGTGAGTGGTTATAATCTATTTTAAATGTGCTATCAGTTAAGATACTCCGTGACTTCTTATAGTGAGTAGATTAGCACCTTATAAATCAGTACAGGAACCAGAGTTGGTCTAAAGGTATTGGGAAAACACAATGCTTGAGTGTCCCCTGTCCCAGAGACCTTTCAATGCAAATGGATGAGATAAGTGCACAGGGAGAAAAAGGAAATCATGAGACAGCACAGTTAGCTGAGGGATGACAGCAAACATTGTTAGGTACAGTGGCTTGAGGGGGAGAAAAGCAGAGGGAAAGAAAATAAGAAAGTGAAAGAAAGAGGATTAGAACAAAGAACCAATGAGCTGAACAAGGTGAAAATATGTACACAGTTGAAAATATGCACATCCATATGTCTCTGGATGCTTAGCAAGCCCTGCTTTGGCTACTTTTGTGATTCCTTCTACTGCCTGAATCATGCAATATGAGTAAGATGCATCATATTTTCTGCTTCTGGTAAAATGGGTGTAGGAGTCCATGAATGCTCTTTTTTTACCCTTCTCCCATTAGCCCTTCCTTTGACTCTTTATGTTCCCCCCAGGAAGATCTATCTGCTGGTATTAGGCCACAGCCCTTGCTCAGAAAGTCAAGCCGGCTCACACGGCAGCACCTTGTGCAGTCTGTCTGATACCTTTGCTACTATTTCTTCTTCTTATATTAAACTATATTATGCATGAAGCTTTTTGTTAAAAACATTAAAAATCCACTATTTGGTAACTTTACAAAGCTCAGACATACTCAGTCCTTCAGTTCTTTCTGTGATTACATTGCTGTAACCACGTTTCTAACTTACTTTGTGTTGGATGTCGAGTTCCTTTTATTGCCTGGGCATTAAATCCTACATGAAATCAGGTGTCATTCATTCATATGGAATCAGAAACATTCATTCCTAGAGAATCTGCCCCATGTCATGCTCAGGCAGCTGTTGGCTACAACAACCCAAATTGTCCTTCTATAACTTCTTACTTGTTGTCTTTTACAGTTGGAGGTGATATTGACAACTCTTTTGGTGGGCTCATGGTTTGAGAATGGACTACACAGCTTCCAGCTTGAGCATGCAGTCATAGCACTACTATTTAAAAATCCAAGACTTTCTTGTTCCTTGGGAGGCAAGTAATATTTTCAGAGTAAAAGGCACTACACAAGGCCTTATTCACATGAGCCTTCTGTGTATTCTTACCACACTAAGGATTTCTGACCATGCAGGGCAAATGCCCCTTTGAGGTTCTCCTTTTGTGTTGGTGCTCATCAAAAACAGATGTGCAGGACGCATCCTTTTAAAAGTTATTTCAGGGCCTGCAGCAATTTGGAGATCAGAGATGACTTTAAAAGCTGATTAGTTCTTCTGAGTGCCCTCATTCTCTCTACAAGATCATAAGTGTACAGAATTTTCTTTTGGCACCCTGACACCTCTTGGCACAACTTAGTGATCTATTGTTCTCATCTCACAGAGAATCTAAGCCCTATGTTAGCACCTGCAGTCATGAAAGAGAAAATAGCATTACGTGTTATGATGCTTCTTCCCTGTTTTGCCCTGCTGTTTCTTTGTGATATGGCAGGAACTGAAATAGAAGTTGCAAGCTCTGAGTGATCTGCTTAATAAACACTTAGTGTGAATTCATAAGTAGTCCCTGGAGCAATGGTATCAAAAGGAGGAGTAAGAGGTGAGTACACAGCTATGATCTCTTCCACCTGAATTGCAACAATAGGGATTAATTCTGGAAATGAAGTGCAGTTACTTGCTATTCACCAAGAGAGCTCACATTCTTTCAAAACACACCCTGAAGTTATCATGACTTAAAATTATGTAATGGACTATAATCTGCCATATTCTTAGGTTGTAGTGGTCAAATGTGGCCACTAAAGATTTAAAGTAGCTGTTAACTATTAGTTATAGGTATGTATATATATATATATATAAAAACATATTTTTATATGAATTACCAGCTTTCTCCCTCCCCAGCTCAACCTCTCTAAAAAATATCCTCCACAAAAGTAGCTACTAAATAATTAAGAAATACAAGACCCACCACAAATTATGACAACTCAGGTGCAAAGATTGTCCACAGAAGCAGTACTACAGAATATAATTATTTTCATTAAATTTAGAAAGGATAATTATTTAAGCAACCTCTTCTAGTGGAAGGTGTCCCTGCCCATGGTGGAGGATTGGAACTAGATGATCTTTAGGGTCTCTTCCAAACCAAACCTTTCTATGATTCTATGATATCCAAAGGTCTGATGCTAGACTTTCAGACCTTTTAGAACCACTAAGCCTAGTTTTCCTTTTATTTTCCCAAAAGCCAAGAAGTCTTATAGACTCCAAACACAGAATATCCAACTAGTTGATCCACAGGATTTTATCTTCCTGTCCATGTCTGCCTGGAAAAGGTGTGTGCGGCTTAGCATGTTTCCAAGGCCTTACAGCACTGGTGTCTTGGGGTGACTCCATCACGTATATCCCCTATCACGGCTTTGTGCCAAACAATTAATTTTGTGCCTTTTCTGTGCCTTTAAACTGAGCTTGAGAGGGAAGAAAAAAAAGGGCCAAGCGAACTTTTCAAAGCAGTGTCTCAAGGACACAGAGATTCACTCCTCTGTGTGATCGGGCTGCGGTAGCACAGGGTGGGGAGTATCCTTCTTGCTTCTTCAGCCAGTTTTTTGGGGTTTTTTTCCTCTCTCCAGCGTGAGACGGAAAGCTGAACTTTGTTTCCTGGGACTTCGTATTTTTTCTCCTTCTTCTTCTTCTGGACTGTTTCAACAACATCAGAACACATCGGGAGAATTTTCCCCGAGGCCCGAGGGGGTGGGCCCTCGACGACCCAGCTCCCAGGAGGAGAGAGACCACACCTACAGCAGGACTCTGAAATCTTCCCAGGTTTCTCTCCACAGTGAAAGGTTTCATTATTTAGCATTATTATCCTTTTCCTGTGTGTTTATTAAATAAATAGTTTTTATCTCTTTCACTTTCCTTCGAGGAAAGTTTCCTTTTTTCCTGAACCTGGTGGGGGGAAGGGTGGTTGTAACCTGGTTTTCTCTCAGCGGATATATTGCTAGATTTTGGCCAAACCGGCACAACTGGGTCCCAGTTGGCAGTGGCAGAAGAGCCCCGAGGAGGATGCACATTCCCCTGTCCTTGGGATGTGGCACAATTAATGGCTCAGTAGCCTCAACACAGCTTAGGCTGACTGTTTTGAATACTGCCCAAAGTTCAGAATAGTATTAATAACTGTAAGAAGTTTGACTTATCTCTTTGGCTTTCTCTGACTGTGCCACAGGGCAGCAGGGCTCCTCATGCCACCAGGCCACTACTGGCAGCACTTTGAACTGGGTGATTAACAAAGGTCTTTAGCAGAGATTAAACTGGCTTACAAAACTGACTTGGAGGTGAAATGTGTAATATAACTAGATTTTTCTTTGAAAATACCTATTTTACTACCTAACATATTAAAGCTTCCTCTGACTTTTATGAGAACTAGCAGCTAGACCTTTGGGGGATTTTATCCTGTCTCATTAAAAGCAGCAGTTAATGTCTCCCTCGCCTTTCCAGAATTTTCAATGATGGCATTAGATGACATGCCATTTCAACCAAAATCCTATTTCTTCTGCTTCAATTTCAGCACAAAGATTTACATGTATCAAGAACAGTGGATATCAAAACCTGGCTCACTTGTTGGTGTTAAAACTGCAAAATAAAAATCACCCCTGGCTGAAAATATACTGTGTNAATTATTTAAGCAACCTCTTCTAGTGGAAGGTGTCCCTGCCCATGGTGGAGGATTGGAACTAGATGATCTTTAGGGTCTCTTCCAAACCAAACCTTTCTATGATTCTATGATATCCAAAGGTCTGATGCTAGACTTTCAGACCTTTTAGAACCACTAAGCCTAGTTTTCCTTTTATTTTCCCAAAAGCCAAGAAGTCTTATAGACTCCAAACACAGAATATCCAACTAGTTGATCCACAGGATTTTATCTTCCTGTCCATGTCTGCCTGGAAAAGGTGTGTGCGGCTTAGCATGTTTCCAAGGCCTTACAGCNTTTAGCAGAGATTAAACTGGCTTACAAAACTGACTTGGAGGTGAAATGTGTAATATAACTAGATTTTTCTTTGAAAATACCTATTTTACTACCTAACATATTAAAGCTTCCTCTGACTTTTATGAGAACTAGCAGCTAGACCTTTGGGGGATTTTATCCTGTCTCATTAAAAGCAGCAGTTAATGTCTCCCTCGCCTTTCCAGAATTTTCAATGATGGCATTAGATGACATGCCATTTCAACCAAAATCCTATTTCTTCTGCTTAAATTTCAGCACAAAGATTTATATGTATCAAGAACAGTGGATATCAAAACCTGGCTCACTTGTTGGTGTTAAAACTGCAAAATAAAAATCACCCCTGGCTGAAAATATACTGTGTCATGCTGAAAATGCTAAATGACCCTTCAGACTTTGCTGAGAAACATTATCTATTCAATTAATGAGCCATAAAATGATTTAGATAAAAGACAAGCCTGAAATGTCTTTAGAAATCCAAGAGAGGAAAGATAATACTATCTAATTTCTTACACTTCAAGGATATAAAAGGTTTAGGAAATGTAAAACATCACTTGCACAGGATTCTGCGCAACACTTTAGGAAACCAGAAACCCCAAACTGAAGGGGAAGGAGAAGTGCAACATCCTATATGCAGTAAAACACACATTAAAGCATGAACACACGCTGTCATTTTCCAGGGGCGATGCATTTAACACACTTTCCAGCTGGGATGACTGAGGGAAGAGAAGGTCAAGTTATCTGACCGCAGACATTGGTCAATGGCTCTGTGGGATCAGAATCAGCACTTTCCCAGCTCCCACAAACCACTACACCAGCACCACTCATAAATATATATTTTTCAATCTGTGAAGTAATTTATTAGCTGACATGGTTATTATGCCATGATAAACAAGCAATTGTACATCTGTATTGATACATATGAAAAAATGTCCAAAAAAAAACCAAAAACGAAACCGCAAGGATTTAACTTTCACTGATTTTGTCCAATTGGATTTGAAGATTTCATCTTATAATTGCTCAAGTTGCAATATTATCTCAGCTTTGCAGAAGACTACTTGGATTTTAATGATTTTTTTCTTGCTTTTTTCCCCCTGTGCTGTATGTCTTACAGTATAATAGTCTGTCTGCTATCAGTTATCCACTTTGCTTTCAGCTACACCCCGTGTGGAGATTCCAACCATATCTTCCCTCTCTCAGGTGCAAAGAAATTATCATTTAATCTTTAGCAGGTCCCTCAAGTGTTCACTGCACAGTCTTAAGGAGCAATCATGATGTACAGAAGAGGGAGTCACATGAGCTCCCTATTGCCACACATTTCATGACAATAAACTGCAGACAAGGCCCTATGCACTCCAGTGAGCCGTGGTCAGGATGCTGTTTTTTATGTTGTTTGGTTTGGGTGACTCAAAATCATTGAACTCTTTGAGGAAAACTAATGATTTTCTGCTTCTAAATTTATGGATAGGAAAATGTAGATGTCTCCAACCAGAAGAAGAGCAATCAGCAGTGGCAAGGAGTCATTTGCACTGTATACAAAATGTTAGCTTTGTCTCTCAGAGCCCTGGAAATACACACTGAATCACTCAAGGCCAAGTTAATATAGTTGGCTAGCTCATTATAAATATAAAGGCACAAACCAGCCTCAAAGTAGTAAAAGAGATGGAGTTGAGATATTTTAGGCATACTTAACTTTCATGATTTCAGTAAATTTAATAGAGGCTTATTGCAGTAGGAGATAAAACACAGTTAAGTAGATTTCGGGTGCTGGATGTCAGGATAAGGAAAGAAAAATGCAAGAACCCAATAAAAATGTGTAAATTGTATCAGTCCAAGGCAAAAAGGACAGTGTATCTAAGGATAGTGAATTTTATAAATAACGCTAAGCTTGCTTTCCAGTGGAGGTGTCATGTGGGTCTTCCAATCTTCCACATCCAGTACTGTCCAGCTCCCACGCTGCTGCTGCACTGAGTCCATGATTGCTGAGTGAGAGCAGGGCCTTTGCCTGGGCAGGAGCTGCTGGGTGCTGCCTTTCTTCGGTGGGAGGATGGTTTGGGCTCTTTTCTCTCCAGCCACGCTGCAGTTATTGGGCAAACTGCATCAACGTAAGATCTTTGAGGCCTTTGTGTCTCTCAGTCTGTGAGGACAATTGATCAAGAAGTTCAGACCACTAGAAGTGAGAGGACTGACAGCAGGAAAGACACTGCAGTTTTATTACGCCTCTTGCTCTTAAGAAAAATGGAAGTATAAAATAAATAAGAGAACAACTTACTAGCTCTGCCTAGGGATCATGTTTTTCTTCTCCCCAACAGACTGAACCTTCTTACATGTCCGTGTAACAACAAATCCAGGAAACTGCCTAGTCTTACCACCTTCATGACTTTGAGTGTTCTGGTAGTGCAGAGCTTGCCAGGGATATGCCATGATTTCCATTAGTGTGGTCCATAACTGGCTCACATTGCCTGAGTCCTTCTCTACGCAGGTGCAAATGCATCCACACAGCAACTTCGCTGTTACCTGCAAAGGCATTTCCATGACATGGAAATGGTCAAGGAAATGTTTGCTGATATCAACGCCCTCCCAAGTTCTGGACAGCAGTCTTATTGCCTGTGCTGTGACCTCGTGAGAGTACTTAGATTAGCCAAGCTGATCCTAGTTAGACTCTGTGTGTTTGCTGAGATGCTGTAGCAGCTGGTGACACAATAGGCAGCTCTCCTCCATGTAAGCCACTATCCCACAATGACTTCTTTGATCAGTCTGATGGGATGAAAGTGAATAGGTTCTTGGTTTTACAGTAGCTGAAAAACCAA
Organism: Ifrita kowaldi; assembly: GCA_013398055.1. Taxonomy (NCBI): domain Eukaryota; kingdom Metazoa; phylum Chordata; class Aves; order Passeriformes; family Cinclosomatidae; genus Ifrita; species Ifrita kowaldi. Next base: position 305,076 of record VZRS01000329.1, on the reverse strand, counting down.
GGAGCTGTTCAAAGAAGCATCTAGGTCAAACTACATGTGTTTGGACTAAGTAAAATCCCTTTTAATTTTTAAGGGGGAGCTGGATTTCTGTGGTATGTCAGGTGAGCCTTCTTTTTCCTTGGTTATATTAGCCAGTAGAGCTGATGTACTTCATTACTTAGTGTTTATAAAGCTCTTGTCAGCTCTTTGAAGCACACAAAATGCAAATCACTCAAGCCATGGCTGTTAACGGTGTACAGTGTTTCTGCAGGAGTAGGTTACTTGGTTTCTTGTTATTCAGAACAACTAAAGGTCACATAAAAAAAATTTAGAAGAATCTAGGCATGGTGTTTTGCTTATAGTTAGTCAGCAAGCAACGTTTCTGTAGGAAATTGTGCGAGATTTGACTTTTTGATATGAAAAAATATTAGACAGATGGAAACCAGTAAATTGTCAGAGGATGCTGTCTGTCTGCTCTGCCCTGGGGTAATCTTGATAAAGATCATCTGCGGTGGGTGAGTGCTAGATCAAAACCCTGGCACAGCCTGCCAGGAAACTTGCCCCAGATTTGGCAAAAGTTGTTTGAATATGAGGTGCTTCCAAAGAAACATTTAGGTGTGGGGTGTGTGCTCATCTGTGCCATTTGTCTGCCTTCCTGACCGCTGGCTCCACAGAGAAAACCTCCCCTTGGCCCTCATTGCACTGGAAAAGCACTGAGAACATGAATAGAAATTACTTTTCTTGCTTCCCTAATTGAGCGAATGGAGATTTTCTGAGCTGCCAAAGTTGTCACAAAATGGTGTATTAATAACATCCAGAGGGCTTGAGAAAAACCTATTAGAGGATCCCCCCCACAGTGGTTTTATGGCTCAGAGCCTGTTCCTCAGGGTCTGTAAGGGAGATATTTGCCCCAAAAGTTTGAAGCAGGGAAGCAGAAGAAGGGTTAGGAGGAAGCACAGAGCAATACATTCCCCTGATGCCCACAGGTTGAAGTTCACAGGGGAAGTTCTGAAGCAGGAAGTGACCCTGCTGAAAGTGCTTGAGCTGGATGCAGAGGGGAACATAGAGGCACCCAGAGTGTGCACAAGCCTGTGTGTGACAAGAAGACCAGCAGGACAGACTGGTTGGAAATGGAGGCAGAAAGCCAAAGAGGCAGAAAACAGAGGTGGGGGATGAAGGGATGGATGAGCTGGCTGCGTTCACGTGGTCACTGCCTCTCACACACATGTGGGTCTGCACTGCCAGTACAGCAGTGTGAGAGCTGAACTCTTCTACAGAGACCACTGTTCTCCCTTTTTTGAACTTTCAAAAACCTAAATGAAGTTTTTTGCTTGTTTCTGCCTTTCTTCAAGACAGAATTCGCACATATGCTTTACAATAACCTCTGCTCTCTGCAGAAAAATCATTGAGCTTCACACCCTCAGGTGGCATCTTCAGCAGGCTTGGGGCTGGGAGGCTGAGGTGTCTTACGGTGAGTAGGGGTCTAATAGGACCTGCCATGAACTGTATAAAGCAGTGAAACACAGTAGAGTTGCACAAAGGAGTAGAAAAGCTGTATTATATTGGTATAAAATGTTATGGAGCACCTGCCCTATGAAGACAGGCCAGACAGTTGGGGCTGCTCAGCCTGGAGAAGACTCCAGGGAGCCCTTACTGCAATTTTTCCATATTGAAAGGGGACTTATGAGAAAGATGGAGACAGACATTTTATCAAGGCCTGTTGGAATAGGACAAGAGGTAAACGTTTTAAACTGAAAGAGGGCAGCTTTTTATTATATAGAAGGAAGAAATTCTTTACGATGAGGGTGGTGAAACACTGCCACAGGTTGCCCCAGAGATGCTGTATGTGCTCCATCCCTGGAAACATTCGAGGTCAGCTTGGACCGGGCGCTCAGCAACCTGACTGAGTTGAGAACGTCCCTGCTCAGTGCAGGGGGATTGGACTAGTTGGTCTTTAGAGGTCCCTTCCTACCCCAAGCGCCCTAGAATCTGTCACTCTATGACTCTGCCGCTCCGCCCTCCCCGGGTCTCACAAGGATTTCTGTCTCTGCGGAGGCAGCCCGGCCTCGGGGTGTTCTAGATGACGTAATATTGCCCTCTTCTGGCCAAAGGTGGAAATGGCTGTTTTTGGTTGAGCTCCAGGAGCGCAGCCAAGCCTTGCTCGGGAGGGAAGGAGGGGATGGCTCGGGTGGGAGCAGCTACTGAACGCCAGCCGCGGTCACTCAGGCTGGGGAGAGCTGTGTGACAGCAGCAGAGTGCCGAGAGCAGCAGCCACAGCTCCGTGTCCCCCGCGGGGATGCCGGGATGCAGCACTGCGGGTGCTTCCCCATCTCCCCGCGGCCCCAAGTACCAAGCGCTGGTGCCTCCTCAGCCGGGGCGCTGATTTTCCTCAGCCTCGCCAATCCAGGGTTTAGGCAACAGAGAACGGACGGCACAAGGCTTTTCCTATGCGCGAATGCAGGCACAAATAACAACAAATTAATGTTGCTGGATATAAGGCAACTGCTGGGAAGTCTAAGTTAAGAGCCAAAAAATCAGCACAGTGACAGAAACCGAGATGGTTTTCTCCCTCCTCTGTCTTCTGCTCTTGAAGTGAATTTTCTAAGGTACTGTTCTATTAATAAAAACCAAAATCCCAAACATTAAATGGAAAAGATCTTGTACTTTCATAAGAAGAAAAAAAGGTCAGAATGCTGCATATTTGCTTGTTTTCAAGAGATGGATCTTTATGAATAAAGTAAAATCTTGAGACTTGCATTAAAATTGGGAAAATAGTATAATCTACGTTATTAAAATTCCCAAGCTAGTAATTTACACTTGAGGTCAGTTTGTCCCTGTCCACTGCCTTGCCTGTCCTCTGTTCCTGGACTGCCGAATGTTGAATGCACTCTCCTTTTTCAAGACTATGATTACATTTAATATGCACTACCCACATGGAGGCTGTTCCTGAAATGCAGTGGAGCCCATTGTAGCTCATAACCAAATTCCACCTAATTTCTTTGGGGTTTTTTTAACTTTATGGGGAAATATTCTATGGGGAGTATTTGCCATTGCATGCTGAACATACCAGTCTGGATGAATGAAGATGAAATTCTGATTTGTGTGTCACTTTTGGAGTGTATAGCATCATTCAAATGTTTGGCTACAAAAAGGCCAGTTTTTATCCCTACAGCAGCAGAGGACAGCTTGGAAACAGAACTCAGGTGCAACAGATGTTTACTTTGGACTGGAGCCATTCTGCAATGAGTTGAAGAGGGAAGTTCTCTTCTAGTGAGGGACTAAATCCAGGATTTCTTCCAATACTGCAGTCAGACAGCCAGTGCCAGCAAGATGCTGAAGGAGCTGCTGAGGTTTCTTCCTCTCAGAGAGGGCTGTTGCCCTGCTGTTACCAAGGTCTTTCTCAGCACAAGGGAGGCATGGACATACTGGAGAGAGTCCAGTGAAGGACAGCTAAAGTGATTTAAGGACTGGAGCATCTCTCCTGTAAGAAAGATTGAGACAGCTGGGACTGTCCAGTCTGGAGAAGAGAAGGCTCAGGGGATCTCATTAATGTATACAAATACTTGAAGGGAAGGAGCAAAGAAGAGAGAGCCAGGCTGTTTTTATTGGTGCCCAGTGCTAAGACCAGAGGCAATGGGCACAAACTGAAACACAGGAGGCTCCCTCTGAACATCAAGGAAATGCTTCTTCAATGTGAGGATGAGCAAGCACTGGCCCAGATTGCCCAGGGAAGTCATGGAGTCCCTATCCTTGCAGAAACTCAAAGGCCATCTGGAGATGATCCTGAGCAACTCACTGTAGATGGTTCTGCTCGAGCAGGTGGTTTGGACCAGATTGTCTCCAGAGATCCCTTCCCACCCCAGCTATTCTGTTACTGTGTGAGCTTTCTCTCGTTGGAGTCAAAAGGCCTCTGTGTATGTAATACTTTGATTCTTCAGGAGCTCCATTTTGCCCTGACACTGTGGCATATTTGTAGTAACCACACTGTTGTGGAGATGGCTGTGAGCCTGGCAGCTCTGTTTGAACTGGTTACATGGCAATTAATTGTAAAGGGTCTGTCTACAGTCTCTAAGCAAGGAACTTAACATACCACACTTTTGGAATGTTCATCTCTAAAATATAATTCAGCCTTAGCTGGCCTGTTTAGTCTAATGTAAAATGTTTTACTTGCAGTATCTGTTTCATAAAGTCCCAAAATCTGAGAGCTTCCAAGTAGCTATTGCTGAATGTGGAATTCATTATTCACAGATGGTCTACTTTCTGTGCAGGTGAAATAGGGTCACTGCATATCTCTATATATTCCTTTTTCTCTTTTGGTGAACATTAGGAATCTAATCCTCTCTCTTCCCAGAACCGGTTGAAGATTTTTTTCTCTCCTGATCAGCGTGGTGTGACTCCAAGGATAACTTTGGTGCGTGACTTCAACAGGAACTGGGGTTGACTCACCGGTATGGATAGCAGAGCTATGTAAGACAGCAGACCTAGAGAAAAAATGTTCATATTCTTCAAACACCAGAGCAACATGTAGCTATTATGAGTCTGAGTTGTTACTCCAAAATCTCCCTTGATGAGATATTTCCAGCATCTCTCCTAAAGAGGACGCTTTTTGTTTGCTAAGTCAGAGAAATGCACTTGGAAGCAATTTCTCAAGTAATTGTTTCTATTTGCTGTTGTTTATGACAACCTCCCTGCAAATACCATGTTCAGAGGGCAATGCTTCCAGGTCAGTTGCATATAATGAACGTTCCAGCATTCCAGGTAACAGAGTGGAAATCTGCTCTCTAAATGGTTTGCTGAGAGCACTGTTACCACTGCATGGAAGGCTGTGAAGACAACACTTAGCAGCTCACACCCCCACATTTCAGACTTCTGGATCAGATGCCCAACACTCTAGATCTAATAAGTGGGAAAATACTATAATAGGTAGAATTGTGTCTGGTACATTCCTGAATGGTGTTAGCACTAAGGAAAACACTGGGATTTGCACATCTTCCAAGAAAGTCAGCAACAAACAGTAAACAAACAGTCCCAATAAGAGCAGCTGCTGATTCTGCCAACATGTCTTTTCATGTCTTCATTTTCTTAGTCAAAGCAGGACAGATGGTTCAAATATTTAGCTGCAGGTACAATTGCAGCTGGAGTAGGAAAGGTATATTTAATGCAATGCAATCAACTTTCTAATCTTTTTAAAGAGTGTTAAGAAACCACTGTTTCTTACCAGTCAGCAGGAAGAGGGGATGAAAGGACACCAGCTCTTTCTAAAATAGAGCAGAAAATTGGCATTGTTTTCTTCCTCCTGTTCTGCTGTTCAAACATGCAGAAGTGTTCATGTTTCTGGAGCCCAGCAAGGCAAAGATTTAAATAAATGAAATGATGGCACAATAATATAACATGTTGATAGAAAAGAGCTGTCAAAGTAATTAAGACTTGGTTATAAATCAGAATAATGAAAATCACCCACCACTTAAGAACAGGAAAGAGAAAGTTTTATGGTGAATAAAACATTACACTGATTTAGCTATAAACTTTATGTATAAACAACAATTATATTGAATAATTTGACTAGTCATATGTAATATATGCCTAATGAAAACATACATGGATTCTGGACATATTTATGAGCAGGAAAAGAATGAGAATTGTGAGGCAGATCTATACATTCAGTTCTGAGATCAGATAGAGTATATAAGCAATCAATACACTGTCAAGAGACATGACTCCTTGGGGCATGTTCAAAACCGCTTTTCTCACTTGCTGTCTGTGGTCATGAACATAAATCTACTCTGCTGTAAATCTGGATATCAAGTCCTAGGTGTTTCTGTGTCCCTGTTGTGCCACGTTGGCATTTGACTGAGACCAACTATAGAATAATTGTAGAGATGGTTCTGTAGGATATAGCCTTTTTACTTGGAGTGGATTTGCTTCTGCATTAAATCTGAAAAAGAAATTCAGACAAAAAACTAGGATATAAGCTAGTTGGAGGAAGACTACTCAGATATTTCCCTTTCCTTTTGTTCTGAAAAACAGGTATTTTAATTCACAACATGATGTCAGATGTTTTACATTTTTGAGACCACTGAGCAAAGGTCTCATAAAAAAAAGAATTGCATGTTTACAGAGCAACATTTCAGATTTTTTCTGTTGAGACAGAATTTCATTTAGACCTCATGAAATTAACTTTCCCCCTGTTCTACAATAGACCAAACAAAGCTTTAGCAATGATAGAATCATATATGTGTGTGTATTCATGTTTGCCTCATGCTCTCCCTGGAAGCTTTTGGCCAGGTACTGATTTCAAAGGTTATGAAGACAGGTTCTGTCTAGGGAAGTCTAAACATAAGAAAACTGTGCTCTTTACTCACATGAGGAACCCATAAGTGAAAAAACCTAGGGGCAGTTGAAGATGAGAACTCAGCACTCACATTTTTGACATTGAAAGTTTTCCACACGTAAGATCCAAATTCTATGAAAATCAGTTCACTAAGAAAAAGATACCAACACTTTTAAAACATCAAAACAATAATTTAAATTTTGACTTAGGGAAGGGAACTAGTAAATCGTCTGTCCTCAGTGCTCCTTGTGCAAGGTACTGTATTTCAGTGTGGGACTGTCAAAACAATTGCCCTGACACAAAGCTCAGAGGTCAGACTGGACAACCAGAACCACAGGAGAGCAGGCTCTGTAGGCAACATGGAATAACACTACCGGTGACTCAGTTTTTGGGCTTACCCCAGGGCTGGCAGGAGAAGCCAGAGCGAGGCAGAAGGTACTGAAGTATGACTTGTCCACCTGGGCAATGCTGCTGTCTATTTGTGCCTGTGACTCCTTCAATTTTGCAAGTTTATGAAGGGAAGGTTCTCATCTTACCTAGTTCATCTCTTCCCTTAAAATTGAGTAGGAGCATCTAGATCCTACAATCAGCAGCAGGTAAACATCTCCACAGGATGTGTCGTCCTACCTCAAATAGAGTGCCTAGAATAAGATGAACTGCCTTCCCCAAGTGCCTGTTTCTTTCCACTGACTGACAAAGAAGCTCACAAAGCCAGCTTAGGCTGCAACTCTGACTTACAGATGGATTGAATTAGGTGAGCTGGATCCTGTTTAGATTGTCCAGCAAAGTCAGGGAGTGACTGTGGGGCACAGACCCTTCTTGCAGGGATTGCAGAGCTTGCAGAAAATACTGGCAAAAGTTTGATCAATTCCTATGGCAGGAGAACCAGGTTCCTGACTGTAGTCCAGCAAATGGTTAACTGCACTTCGAGTTCCTTCCTCATGAATATTTCCAGAAGTAGCAAGTGTGGTTATAATGCTGTTTTTAAATGGTGATTTAAATGATTCATAGCATTTACAAAGACTTTGTTTTGCTATTGCAGTTATTGACCAGTTATGTCTACCACACTACCACTGCCCTTTAAAAGATCACAGAGGTTTTTATTTTTAATGAAAACAAGCTTTAAAAATACCCGTTGAAAACATTTCATTTTCCTTAATGCAACCATCTGAAAATACCCAGACTTCTTAAAGGCATTTATTTCTGCTTTTGTCCTTCTGGCTTCACTGGGTCAAGTTGACACTTGTGTTGTGCAGGGTGATCAGGGCTCTCTACCTGTGCAAGACATGGTGAGAGGCATTGCAGCAATGAGATACCAAATGCCAGTTGAGAGAGAGGTGTTTTTCTGGAAGTCTTTCCTGCATGTCTCTTGCACATTCGATGCACAGTGAAATAATGCAGGCTACAGTGAATGAACTACAATGTTGCCATGTTAGGGTTTTTTGTTTGTTTGGTTGGTTGGTTGGTTTTTTTGTCTCCATAAATGCCAAGACAGAGTCACTTTTAGAGCGACTTACAAGTATATGTATATGCATTATCCTGCTCTCAGCTTCTCAGGATACAATCCAGTCTGAAGGCTGTAATTAAGAGCAGACACTCCCCCTTCACCTCTCCAGAGACTGAAAGGGAGGATCATTGTTGCTTTTTCCATCTGACAAACAATCAAATCTCCTTTCTGTCTGTCAGCTGTGAGGGAGACACCAGCCTGTCATCCAGAAGAGATGCACACACTGAGCCACACAAAAAAGGCAGAGTTCCCTCTATCACTTCAAACAGGGGGCAAGACTCTGCGGGTGTCCCGGGTCAGCGTAACCACCTGTTGCAGTAGAGATTTAGGACAAAATCTGTGGTGTCCTTGCAAGGATTGCAGATGGATTTTCTTAGCCTGTGTGTGTTCTCCACACCACAGCTTGCACGGGGTGGCCTCAGCCCCCAGCAGCATGACTCGGTGCTCCGGTGAGGCAGATGGTGTCCAGATGGATGAGCTGTCTGTCTCATCCCAGCCAGCCCGAGCAGCCGGGCAACTTGCGTGAGTGAGTGAGGGCAGTAACCAGTGCTGAGGGAGGTCATTAAGGGATTGATTGCTGCAGGATGAGCTTTGACATCCCGGAGTTGCACTTAGGAACTGTAGTGTCTGACCTTTAAAACAGTTTAATTAAGATGAACACTCAGTCTATTTGTATCCAGAGGTTTAGTTACTGTGACACAACGCCATGCAACCCTGGCTGTATCACTTCTCACCCTGCTTCAGTGGGTGTGAAATCAGCCCTTGGGTACCCACAGCACTCCCTCATCTGGGGGATAGCAGAATCCTGACTTAGGTTTGCCTGCCGTCGCTGAGGTGGGACAGGCCTCTTATTATGTATTGGGTGGCTTTTAGAGAGGCTCTCAGCTCCCTCCTGTGCTGGCGTGGCAGAGGATCACTGCCCTGGGTGGCCCCTGGCAGTGCTGGACAGCATATCCAGGGTGTCCCTTATCTGAAGGTAGCATGGAGTCTGGTGGCAGTGCGGGACAGTTTTGTTTGATAAGTGCACGGGAAGCACGTTTTGTTTTCCCTCCCACATGCACACCAGTGTCTAGAGAGAGCTGAGTGCCATTGCTTCTGTTCATGTCATTTTGCCTTGTGACATGGGAGGGGAACAGGACCACTAAGGGCAGTCACAGCTTGCCTGAACACTTTCTTTTGTTGGTAACAGCACCCAGCCCTCCTAGGTCTGGAGCTGAATAAATATCATGAACCAAAATGTGTTTCGAAGTAGAGCACTTGGGAGAAGAATCCGACCCCATTTGCTTTCTCTGCCCTTTGTCTTTGAGGAAGAAAGTACAATGCTGTTGTAAGGATGACTGCAATGCTGTGGTGACACATTTGAGCCAGAGTACATAGCATTACTACTACTTATAATAAAGATACTGGGCCAGATTCCTTTCTCTTATAGCACTACTTGAAGGAAATGATGGCTGCTTTTCTTGGTATGGTGCTCCTCAGTCTGATCCACTCCTTCTAGCCACAATTTCCAAAGCATCAGCGTTTGCAGTAACTGCTCCTAAGCAGAAGTGGAAATCAGAGGACAGACAAATGCTACCAGGTGTTAAAAGTCTGTTTAATGCTGTCAATGTCACTTTTGGCTTAGTGAACATTGCAGACTGGCATATAACAATCTAAATCACTTTTCTCAGGAACATGGGGTTTCCCTACAGACCACCTCAAGGTGGAGTTCATAGTAGTTCTTGGGAGATTCATCCCAAAAGTTTATATTTTCAGCAAGTCAGACTGGGAAAGAAATCAGGGGCACTTTACTGCTCTGGTATATTTTCAGCTCTTTCTTTGACTACATGCATCTACATGTGAAATCTTCCATTGTCTTAGAAAACACTGCTATAAGGCACAAAGACTAAACCAGTAAAAATCTTTTTCTAATTTTTTTTAATACAGGCTTAATTTCTCACATCTCCTTTGCTATTCACCTTGGATCAGCTAGGTTAGGACAAGAATTAATCAAGTAGGCATTGCTATTCTCCTCAAGAATCTGAGAAACAGCAAACTGACTGGCATTTCATATCATAGCAGGCTTAACATTAAAAAGTAACTAACAGTGATTTAGCTTGTTTACACATTGTACTGAGGAAAACCTATGTAACTGTGCTACTGTTGATGCTACTTTTCAAGTAGATTGCTATCCAGCTGCTCTTCAATGGCAATATGTCTGTGTTGGGAACAGCTTGATTCAGTTTGGATGAACTGACTGCTGAAATCGCAGCTGTGCCCTGAGATGCCTGTTAAAACCTGCCCTCGCTGTGCACGGCTCCCTGCAGCCATTCTCTGTCCAGAAGCTTTTTCCTTCTGCTTCACACCCAGAAGGCCTCGACCCCGTGTGCACACAAGCCTGGGAGGAAGTGGTTGTTCTCAGGTGCCTGCCCTGGCCCTGCCCTGATCTGTCTGCAGGAGGCCAGGGACATGCACAGGGCAGCTCACCCCTGAATAATCTGTTAGGGCTATTTACTTCAGCACAGCGTGAGTCAGCCCCACACCTACTGACAGATACAAGAATATCCAGCAAAGTCCCTCGCTGCAGCAAAGTATTGGCTTATTGGAGGCAGACTCCTGCAGTCCTGAAATAGCTCTTCTGCTAATATCCTCCCTCAATTCCCCAGGAGCAGCCAGGGTTATGGATGCCCAACCTGATAGATGTCTGATACACATGTTTTTTAATAACTGAATCATAAAATATTCAGTAATCCCTGGGACTGCAGTGCCTGGTCTCTAGCCATGACCTAGCATAATTTTCTGAGCAGCTGCCTTTCAGGGCCTGAGGGCTTAATTTAGAATCCATTGAGATGAGCAGGAGCTTTCTGTTGGAACTGGTGATGCCGGATCTGGCCCAAAGGCCTGGATCCTTCACCATCTTATTTGTACAGGTGATCCTTAGGGAGTCTGTGCTAGGAGCATTAACTGGGTAATTGTTGTACCATGCTGCCCTCCCCAAGCTTGAACAAATATCTCCTGAATCTCTTTCCTGCTCGTGTATTACTTGGGAAGAATTTGGGTGCTGTTTGTCATCTGGGAACTAGGACAGAAAAGCACAGCTAATAAGTCTTGCCATATATGGGTCTAGACAACATTTGATGCCAAATCTGGTTTGAGAACCTCTAAGCAGCATCATATCATGCAGGACAGACCTATGAATTTTGGGCTTGTAGCAGTTCTGCTAATTTCAGCCTGCTTTATCCATTATGGTTAGACACCCTGTGTTATGTGGTTCCTGAAACATGACAGAGCACCACAAAAGGCTGCTTTGTGACCTGGGATAAACATTAGGACTAACTGTTCAGAGGTTTGAGGAACAACTTCCACTGGTATATAAGTGGGTTAGCAGTGAATTAAAAATGCACAGCAATTGCTTTCTTATAGTGGAGGCTTGTGTTATCTGGCCACAGAGATAAAGGGGATGAAAATGAGCACATTGCAGAAAAAGTCCCCATGTCCCCCACAAATGCATCTGTGTGTTCCTGGGCCCAGGGCTTGTTAGAGAGAAGCACTGGTTGAGCATCTGCAGACATGGAACTGGAGTCAGCACAGAGAAAAGCTAAATGAGTAACTGGCAGGGCAGGGATGCAAAACAGTAAGCAAGGGAGGCAAACACAGGCCTTGCAGTGCATGAGGTCTTGTGGCCACAGCAAGTAAATCCCATTTCTCAGAGTGTAATCACAGACAGAAAAGAGGGCACAGTTAATCAATCAAACCTGTCTCAAAGCTGCATAGCTTCTGGCTAGCGGACTTTGGATCTATTACCATGACATACAGAGAAAATTCCCAATTTGAAACTTCCGAGTTGTATGTGTTTTTTTCAGCTGTGAATTCTCTTCCACTTGGTTCCTCTGTATCTTTAGAGCATGTTCAGGGTTATGGAGTCACTGGTTTATTTGTGTCCTTTATTATCACAGCTCAAGTGAGCATTTTCTGGAAGGCATCATCCCTGAGGATATCACTCACTGAATCCCTCTCGTGAGCTCTTGTAATGTACCTGCAGCCAAGCACAAAGAGGATGCACAGCTACTAAACATTTTCTGGCTGCTGAAGGAACACCTTATCTCAAATGCCATTCTTGGGAATGAGAGCAGCTTATAGCACCAGCCCTGCTGATGTTCTAGCAGCATCTATGGCATGTGAAATGCATTGCCCAATAAACAATGTATGGCCAACACCCTTAATAGTTATATTAGAGGGGATATCTTCTTAACTCCTTTTGTTTCTGGAGATGAGACTCTGGGATTAAACAGTGCAGCAAGAGCCAGGGGCATGGGGTCAACTTTCAAAATGATGTGTGGCAGAACTGAAGAGAGGTTACAGAGGACAAGAGGACAAAACTGGCTGAAGCTGGACTCACCCAGGTGTTTCTGAATGTTATTACTGTGTATTAATAGAGTTTCTCTGTTTACTCAATATTTGGGTATGGATAGTTGAAAGGCCAGATTTATAGCTTAATTGATTGACAGAGCTCCTATAATCTCAGTCAAGTTTGTACCACCAGAGTCAAACTCTAAGGAATATATTTGAGGTGTAATTTCGATCACTACCTGCAATCAATACACTAGACTTAATGGAGAGATTGTCACTGCTCTGAGCTGTGTCTCTCAGTGACATTGCCACCCGTGAGGGGCAGCAGTCAGACTCAGCCCAAATTCTGCTGATCCTGCCTAGTCCCTGAACTCCTGTTTTGTGGGGGGAGAGCAGCCTCAGGCTGCCCTGCACTGTGACTGCAGCTGTAAGAGGTGCTCAGGAGCAAAGCCGTGCTACACTCTCCTGACTTCCTGCCTAATGTTCATCAAGCTGTCCCCTTTGGGAGGTTAAATTGACAGGCATGTTTTGCTGGATATTTTCCAAAGCAGCAATACCATTTTTTGAATCAAAAGAATCCATCTTTGAAGCCAACCATCCAAGTTAATCCTCGAGGTAACTTACATCTAGTTCCATACAGTCAGTCTCTTTTTGAATGTTTTCCTGCAACAGGATGTTTTATTGCCAATGACAATGGATTTTTTAAATTTGTTTAATTTTTTTGTTCTGAATGAAGCGGGAAGTCCCATACAAATAGATTTATATATGCCCTTTATGTAAACTCATAAGTGCTTGCACATGGGGCTTGTAACAGGAAATGTTGGTCAGCCTTAGATGGAAGGTTTCTATGTTGATGCTGTCAATACAAGTGTGTAACACACGTACAGATAGGACAGGATTCAGCCTCAGCAGCGACTATGGAGGTGCTCAGCTGTGGCAGTCTGCCCAGAACTTTGCATATACCGTGCCATGTAGCTGTAATAGAAGGGGCCACAATGATTCCTTTCTATCCAGCCTAATTACTTATAAAAATGGTTCAACTTTCATTTTTGCTCAACAGGTTTTACAATGGACATAGATTCCATTATCTTGCTTGTCATTTTTCTGACTCAAAGTGGAATGCCACTGGGATGTAAAACCCCAGTGAGTGAAGCTCAGGAAAACCTTATATGTTTTTTGGTGTTCTGTAACAAATTAAAGAACTCTGGCTAATGAACTAATTTAAGCACAATGAAGTATCAAGAATCCATTCCCAGCACTTACATTAGAAGTTAAGCATTACTCAGACCAGCTGATTTAGGAGAAAAAAAATTGCTCCATTTCCATTCCTATTAACACACAACAAACTCCATGAACAGAATAGCAAGAACAGAAGAAGACACATGTGAAGCTGGGATGCTCTCCTATCCCCAAAAGACCAGGAGAACGGTGAGATTTATTTTCATGCTTTTTTGAACCCATTGTGTTCCTAAGTTAGGAGGAATACAAAATAAACGACTAAAATCAAGGAAATGCTGGCCAGGAACATATTCACTATTCTGTCTGTGACTTGTCAAGGGTGAGAGATGAAGTCAATATGCTAGTTAGAAATTCATAATCCATTTGATCACTTGATCTCTTTACAACTCAGCATTCAGTTTTTCAGCCCAGCCCTTAGCCCAGTACTTTTATAGAATAAGTTTGATTTAGTCTGTTTGTAGAACATATAGCAATAAAAGAGTTCTCAAAGCTACGTAACAAACATGATAGGAGCAGCAAATCTACAGCCAAGCTGGCCTGTCCTAAACTTCCTACCACCTAGCCCGGGGCAGAGGGAGGGACAAAGTAAAAGCACTCTTTGTCAGGCTTCTAGGACGACCTGGGGACTAGTGAGGTCAGGTACTCACTGCCAGTAGAACAGAGGGAACCTGCCCTTGGCAGGTGTCAGAGCCGAGCTCTGCAGCAAGCAGCCAGCAGCTGGAAGGCAGATAGAGCTGAGAGCATCCATTATTGCAAAAACCTGCTTCAGAGCAGTCAGTGAAAAGTTCTGGGTGAAGATAGCAGGGAGGAAAGCATCCACAATAGTCTTTTACTGATAACCATACAGCCATGGACTAAACAGAGTGGATGGCTTTCAGTTTGTCCCACTCCTGTTTCTGTTTTGCCACCAGCTGTGTGCTCTGCATGAGGCACACAGCTGTCATGGCACTGTGCAGGGACAATCTGTGTCAGTGTTGCTTGAACGAGGCTGCATTCCAGGTGGAAATTTGTTGTTTCTTTGTTTTGATCTGATCTGGCAGCACATTCTCCGGGAAGAAAAGATTAATTGTAAGAATTAATTAGCCTTGATTTGAGATGCACAGTGAATGGTGGTGAAGAAAGCAAAAAGATGTTTATTATTTCTCTTTTTGTTTTTTTTCAGCTGTTCAGATTTGTTTGAGCGTATGTAGACCATCTGACTAAGAAAACAAGTCAAAAGTGGAATCACAGTTCTTTTCTAATGCCAAAGTGAGCCAAAGGCATTCTCTGTCATTTTGAACAGACTGGACACATGCAGAATGGATGACTAATGCCCATAACACAGGCCTTATTTCATTTGATAACATTCCCAAGAGAACTTTTTCACTTCTTTATATTTAAAGGGTACTTTTTCCTAAATAGCCAAGAAGGCAAAGCATTAAGAAAGAGCAATTTCCTTTTGCTGCTATCTATGAGAGTGACCTACTGAAAGAGTCACTGCGCGGGGTTAGGGTGTAGCAATTTGTTAGGCAGGACTCCTGAGATCCCTTTCAGCCTGTTTTCTGTGATTTTACACATAGATTGTTTCTATGATTTTACACACAGATCACTTTCTTCTAGGCTATTTTCAATCATACAAGATGTTCTGTTCTGGGCTGTGTGAGGGAAAGGAGACACAGCTGTCAGAGACCAGGGGTTGTCTTTTAATTTAATCTTTCTTGCTCTAATTCACTGAAGTATGTTGTTTATGTTTGCATGGATAGGAGAACAACCTTATTTGTGTTCTGACAGTCACTGGAGGGGCTGACTGCTTCTTAGTAGAGGCACCAGGGTCAGCAAACAACTGCATTTAAATATATAGCTACTTTACACTGAAAATAATCAACATACATGTAGACAAAGCAGGCACAACAGAGGTAGGCAGCTATCCTTAACTCTGCTCTCCCATAATACTATACAGTAACAACAAAATCCTGATGATTGCATGGCTGGATGTTCTATAATCAGTTCCTTGATTCTCAGTTTCCCAGCTTATATTGCCTGAGCCTTGGATAATTACAGTAGTCCCCTAATGTATTTTACCCTTGAATTATTGACAAGTGCTTTCAACCTTAAATCCACTTAAATGTAGAATAGATTTCTGAACTGATCATTATACTGTCTTGTGTGTCTCTTCTATTACCCTTCAGAGACAATACAGTATTTATATTTATGGAATATTTACATTTATATATGAAGGAAGTGTCTGAAAAAACCCTTGGCTGTGGACTCATGACAAAGCACCTAAAGGAGTTTGTTACCTCTTCTCCTACTCAATTTCTTTTTTTGCTTATTCTTTTTGTCACATTAAAACTCATATTACCTTTTTCTTCCTTTTTAAATCAAAATTTCTCTTGGGATGGAATTTTGCACATATTTAAAACACACCAGGCATGCAATAGTAACAGGTACAAAAATAAACTTGACACTCTTAATTTAGAGAAAGATTTGACAGCAATGCAATCATGACATTTTTCTGGCTGACAAGGGCAGCATGATTCTTCCCACAGTTCCAGGATAGTTGATTTTTATAAAAGTTGTGGTCACATTCAATTTTTCCTAACCCTATACCAATTTTATTCTGGTTTTGATCTGACTTAAAAGTGCTGGAAATTATTCTGAGTACCTATGTTAGGGGTCTATCTGAATCACCTCTTGGAAAAAATCACTCTCCTGCTTTGGACTATCGGGAATTTAAGAAGATTTTACTGCTAGATATTTTTAGGTAAGAAATGAGAATAATGCCAGTATTTTTGGTGCAATGACCTGTACTGCCCTGTCACTGTAAGAAATCACCAAATAAGCACTGTGTGCTTGCTCCAGGCACAGCTACTGCCTTAGTCCCAGGGCCCAAGGAAAGAACGACTCTCATCCACAAGCTCTCATTCCTGCTCCCACCCACAATCTTGGAAGATGCACCTTGGCTTATCAAGAAGAGTGTTGAAGTTCCCCAGCCATGTGAGCTCTTGGGGATGACATTACAGTGCCTAAAACACAGTTTAGAGCTATAAATGTTCTGGACTTGCCTTCAATCCAGAAGAGGGAAGCAGAGTCAGAGGCGCGAATGAGCTGAAACTCCAGAAGCCCAATGGAACTCCATGGATGCTTTGCCCACCCAGCCATGGATCCCCACTCATTAAGGTCTCCTTATGTGCAAAGAGATCTCTGTGCACATCTGGCATCTGCACATCTCATCCACTCACATCTGGCATAAACTGCTCTGGGAATACCTTGCATGTCTCGCTGTTTCCTGGTTTTATGTGTGAATGTAATTCTCAAAGCACTGTTTGTAAATCCAGTCCTGTGTATTGGATGCTTCAGCAGAAGCCTTTTCTAGAAGGGTGGAATATGGTCTTCATATGAATATATGGTGTTCTGTGTTTTAAATCTCAGAAGGACCTGCATTTAGAACTGGGATCATCAGATGGGTAAGACTCTTGGTGCTCAGAAGGGCACAAGTACTCTTGTGAAGTGTACTTGTAATTTCTGTGTCAGCTAAGTTGTTTTCTGGGAATCCTTTGACAAAGGCCTGAGGGCCACTGTGTCTCATGTTTATGCTCCTCCATAAATTGCTTTCCTCACTGTAAATGGGAGATTACATAAACCTCTGCCATTTATGACTGATTGCACCTACTTTGGGAATGCTTTTAAGAGGACATCAGGTTTTCCAAAGACACTGATGATGAGTGGTACTTGGAAAGGAAAAGAATATTTTCTTTCACCAACTACTGCAGGTGATTTCTCTGAGATGCTGACTCCAAATTCACTATTCTGTTTCCTCCCTTCCCTCTCTCCCAAAAATCCCCAAATCATTCGAATTGGTGTGCTGGCAACAGATCCATTTAAAATACCATTTAATCTATTTCTTTCTTCTCCCTTTCCAAGCAGTGTTAGCATCTGGATTTAGGCCTATGTTCCTTAAATGGATGAAACTTTGCACACTCATCAACAGGCAAAAATGCATTTATAAATGGGTTAATCTCTTTGCCAGCTGAGTTTATTTTCAGGGAGTCTCAGCCCTTTTTCCTCTCCTGGATTTCAATATGTACAGGCTCATGTAAAGCTAGTGATATAAATCGGGTCAGCTCTGAGATTAGAGGTGTGGAGGCGAGGCAGAGAGAACATAATCAGTGCCTGCACGCTGCTGCAATGCTAATGACACAGTTACAAGGAGTAACTTTAATCCCAAATGTCCTACGTGCTCTGCAAAAACGTGTCAAGCTAACCTGCCAGGATTCGAGATAAATCCACTGAATTGAACTGCGGCCTTTGCTTTTTTTCTTTTTCTTTTTCTTTTTTTTTTTTTTTTTGGTGGCAGATGTGAGTTTAGAAAAAAAACAACAAACCAAACAAACCAAGAAAACATAATTCCAATGCAGAGACTTAAAAATAGAAGCTAAACCAGTTTCAGCTTTCTGGCTAGATGGCAGATCATCCGGCAAGAAAAAATAACAAAAATACAATGGCCAGAACATGTTTTAGAAAACAGAAGAAGTTTCATTATAGCAGGGATTAATGAAAGGTGGAAGAAACACATAATATTTCTGCAGTATGATCATTATCACTCAGATTCTGGCCTTAATTGTCTGCAAATATTGTAATTCAGCATATGCAAAACTGTGAGCTGGCTAGTTGTGCAGTTCCATGCTGTAATTATTACAGGCAAAAATAATTAATATTTGGGGATAGTATTCCTGGTAGAAAGGTCTTTTATAAAGTTCTTTCCCAAAGTGATTTGTTATGTAAGTGCACGAATTCCAGATTGGTACTTCTAATTAAATCAGAGATTTCTTCCGAGGTGATCATGTTAGATAACAGAGACAGAAAGCTGCATGGCCAAGCACGCAGGTTGTTGAATTTATTTTTAACCTCTTCATCATACTTGGTCCATCTTGCTTCAAACAGATCAGCTACTAATAGCAGCTGCTTTTGGGACTTGTTAATGTTTCTGTAGGATTAGTTTGGATCAGACTGTCAGCCAGTTTAGCCCAATTTTATAATGCTGATGAAGGATTTGTCTTGAAAATGCCAGAGCCACAGCTACAGGACCAGGATTTAATAAAATAGAGTAGGCCACACATCACAAGTAACAAGGTCCCTTTAGATGTTTGAACCTTAGTGGAACCTTAGTAGTACCAGTGTTTGAGTCCTTCTTGCTTTGTCTTTCACCAGGTGTTTTTGATAGTGTATTTTTGGGTTGTATTAACAGTATTTTACTGATGTAATGTAATTATGTAGTGTGAAATTGTATTAATGATTGTTCTCATGCTTATGGAGTTCACGGCTTAAGATAATAATAAGATCTGGAAACAACCAGATATTTCACTGTAACAGGTAAATTAAAGAAACAATCTTGTAATGAGAGGATGGGCAAAAGCTGTCTGGGGAGCACAGTGAAAAGGTGACCAGATCAGCATCCTCTTGTTATTTCAGTAGAATTATCAGCAAATCTTCTGGATAATTTATTCACTGAAAATGCATTTGGCAGTTCAGTTCAATGTAGAAAAAAACATTGGTGGAGGCCAAATAAGGCAAAGCTTGGCTTTGGTTTAAAAAGCAATTTTAAAAACAAAGCACATATTTGTTTTGAGAAGATGGACATTTTTGCTAAGACAGTTTACTGTGGAATGGACTTTTAAACATAAAATAAAACAAAATAAACAGACAAACAAAATAATAAAATATTGCTACTTGAAGTTTGCCAGTGTCATGTGTATCTATCATGTGTCCTCCCATGTGTCTCATTCCCCCCTTCCCTCTCAATTTTAAGCCAATTACACAGATCCTGAAAAAGCAAATCAGGTCTAAGAGCTCAGAAAGGTCTAGAGAACCTATTCAAGACAAGGATCTTTCCAGCTCTGACAAGGAGCCATACTTGAGTTAGATAATAAGACCAGTTTATTTTTTTAAATTAGGTCAAATTAGTAGTATTTTCTTCTTTGCCATATACTTGATACTAGAAATTGGTTGTTCTATGAGAACATGGCCATTTATTTTTGTAATCTTTCAGTTCAGCCCTAGGAGTGAAGAGATCTGAATTTTATCTAAGTTCACAGCAGTGAAATCCTGGGTGAACTAAGAATAAATGAATATTTTTATTACAAAGTTCCCATTGACTATAGAAGCATCCCACAGTCAAATGCTTTTTATATCTTTTTTTTTTTTGGTAAAAGCTGATTTCACAGCCTCCAAAACCCACAGAAAACCTCTTGTTAAGAGATGTTTCCTGTCTCTTTTGCCAATCAATTATGGTCTGCAAGCTTCCTAAAACTGAATTCCACTTCAGATACTCCTTACTCAAAAACATGTTTCCGAATTGCATGGGCACTGGAGAACTAAGGCCATGTAACTGAAGGCAAACCCCTGTGATGCTCAGGCAAAGGCAATTTCATCAGCTGCTGTATGTCAGCAAACTGGCAGCCACCATGGCTGCTTGAACATGAAGAGGATGTGGTTTTCTAGTTATCCTATGGCTGTGCTCAGAAATCCACTTATTTGACTTTTTTCCCATTTCCACGAAGGTTATGCACAGTGGGCAGAGGTTGCAAAGCCTTGTGCGCAAGCACAAGATTTAATGCAGAATGTGTGTATGCAGATGGAGCTGCAGTCCTGAACCAGCAGACCTGTAAAGCACATCCTGAATTCCCAGAGTATGCTGCAGTGCTTCACTGAATAAAGATAAAGCTTTTTGCATGCTTAATGGTAAATACTTTTCTGGAGAGGGACCTTATCCATCAACTTATTCCAGGTGTTGTTTAATTCTGGAAATTGCTGTTCCCTAGAACATCAGCATTACCTGATGCACAGCACATTTTACTTGATCTCTCCACAAATCCCAACAACTTTGCCTTCTTACTTGCACATCCATGGTGAGACTCAGTGGCAGGTCACAGACATTAAGATTTAGGTACCTAGATGCAGCTAACTACAGGGGAACGAGCTGTCTAAACTTCGTTACGCTCAATGCAAACCTAACCAAAGCAGCTGACAGACTGCCTGCTGCTCTGAGCTCTTCAAGTCACCCTCAAACATGCCAGCATGAGGAGTTCCAACCTCTACTGAGTTTGCCTTTGAGCATCCTGCCTGATGTACCACTGAAGCTTGGAAAGTCATGGGGCTCCTCTGTAATGTGTGCAACATCTGTCACCTTTGTGCAGTGCTCCCAGGTGTCCTGTGGCAAGTCCAATGGTGCTTGGTATCTACATTAGGGAAATGAGTCAAGAAGTTTATCTTCAGTGACTAGAGAAGGAATTCTACACCTAGATAATATGTAGATGCTGTGACTGTGGGTTAGAACCAGATGATCTTTTAGGTCCCTTCCAACCCAAATCATTCTATGATTCTATGCTCTAGACACTAAAATACATCAACTTTTAAAAAAAGTACTCTCATGTTATTCATGTAAAACCCATTCAAAAATATTTACATTCTTTAATACTAAAAGCAGCAACAGAATATTGCTTCAGTTTTAACACAGCTGATTAAAAATCTGTGCTTTCTTACCACTCACTAAATTGGCAGCAGAGCACCAACCGTATGGTCTTTTAGGGAAGAGTAGGGGCTCTGTATAGCTAAGAGATATTTGAAATTCTTCTCTGTCTACAGTGCTTTGAAGCTTTCCCTATAAATTCTTGACTGAAACTCTTGGATGCACAGATTTTATTTTGCAGGCAAGATAGGCCAAGTAACTGTAGAAAATCTCTCTTTCTCCAAGGGCTGGCAATTCTGATCAAAAGAACCCAACATATGGCCTTTTGCAAAACTAGCAAAAGATGTGAAGTTTCAATACTCATGCACCATGCATACTCTGAGCTTTAAGAAAGAGGTTTTTTTGAAGGTGAAGGAAAAAAAAAGCTGTGAAAAAAAATAGAAAAAAGAAAGGAAAACAAAAAAAGGAAAAAAAAAGATTTGTAAGCACCTTGCCCCAAGTGTAAGCTTGCCTAAAATAGATTAGTCTCTAAAATAGTCATGCTGTTCTCATAGTATTAACTGGTTGTAACATCCCATGGATTTATTTGGAAGTGCTAGGATGTGGCAGCCTTCAGTCATTTCTGTTACTTTAGAGCACTGTAGACAGTGTTTTCCACCTGTTAATCTCCTAGGCATTAAAGCTATGAAGGAATTTGAAGTGTCTAAGTGCTGGGAATGCTTTCTAACTTGTGCCTTTCTCTTGTGTTTTGAGGTATGAGAAAGGATATGACAGATCTTGCATATTTATAAGAGCTCTCTGTATTAAAAAAACCCCAAGTGCTTACTAACACATTTGTTGTATCAGATGCAATACTTTGTCACATCATGATGCCTTTGATGACCTGACACAAGCTCTGCTTGACCAATTTAGTTTTGCTCCAAAAGCTAGATTCAGGCCAGCGGGTTTGGCTGAACAAGATGAGGAGAGTACAGAACTATGCCATCATACTGAAGTGAGGCTGACAGAAGCAATTAATCCTTCTGCACCCACTTCCTTGTGATGCAGAGACCACACACTCTAAGAGCTGGATGTCCTTCTGCACACCTACAAGGTGACTTCTGGCATAGCTGGCAGGACAGTGGGACAGACCTTTTTGGAAGGATGGATGGGGAAGGCAATAGGGATGGATAGGAAGAGTGGAGGATGCAAGCAAGCCTGACACTAATTATTGTAGTTTTTTACAGTTTTGTTTAGGATTACTAATGAAATGAGAGTAGGAAAATATACGTGGTATGCAAAGTTTTTATTTTCTTCTTTTTTCTCTTCTCTAATAACTAAAACCATAAGGACTCTAAAATCCCAAATACAAGAAATTTATCAACCAAGAAATAACACTGAAGGATATAGAAATATATGTAAGCTCTTTAAATAATACGAAACAGGTAGCCAAAGTCTTAAGCCCTTACACATTTCAGTTTTGTATAAAAGTCTGTTGACACTAAGCAAAACTGTTCAGAGCTATGTCATTGTGCAGCCATTCTAAGGATTTTCACATTAGAGTAACTAGCTGTTTGTTGCATGTATCCAAAGTAAAGAACAAAAGATATCTAGAGGTCAACCACTGAATTCTCTCTGTATTGCTGCATATAGAGTCCAGTCCATGAACCCAGCACGATTTGCCACATCTAAGACAGCTGGGTGAGTTAGATCCCATTTACTGCTTTTAAAAATCTCTTGGCTTGATAAGGGGTAAACGAACAGACTTTCCACAACATGGAACTGCAATTTATCAGAGATAAAATGGCAATTTTCCTCTATGTTCTTATATTTTCTGTGTCTTCTACGGCTGTAAAAAGAGTAACTAGCAGATGAGAAAAATACCACAGACTGATGTCATGTGAATGATGAGAGCTTCAGATGACAGTCTACTAATAGATAGTCTTCAAAAGAAAGAAAGAAAGGAAAGAAGAAAGAAGGACTAATTTAAATAATGACCTGGTTCCATATTCTTATAATGGGCTGTAAAGGTGTCCATTTAATGAGACAATGGACTTCCTTGCTATGCAGTGTCTGCTCCGATCCTATCTAGATCAGTGGAGCTACATCACTGTAATGCATCACCCCATTTTGGTGACAAAACACAGTGTTTATGCCAGTAATATTGCAAAGAGGAGCATTCTGAAACTGGCAGAGCAACAAAAACTGTACTGGAGGCCTTAATATGGAAATCTTCGGTCTTTTAGCATCCACAGTTTTAATTTTTCACTTCGAGGTTTTAAAATTCATTAAACTATTCCTTGCCTTATTTATGTGAGTCACTCTTCAATCTCCTTCCAGCATTCTGTTTCTGATTAATACTTATTAAGTAACAGCAATAATGGAAAAATTACTATCTTGTCCTGTAAAATTTGGCATTTCTAATAACTGTTGCTATTTCCATAGCTGAATGTGACAATCTGAAGCAATGCTAAACTTTTAAAATCTCTGTCTAAAGCATATTGTGTTTCTTTTGCATTTTCATCATGACTGTGACCTACTATGTTTTCTCAATAGTTTATTTTAATAAAGCTGGTATTTCCTTATGTGCAGTAAACAATAAAGGCAATATTTCCACTGTAGGAAAAAAAAAATCTGTGCTGTAGAAATAATTAAATTTATTATTGTGCAATATGCCCAAAAGAAGGGCAAATTGGATAATCCAAACATCTGGTTTTGTTCACAAATGCAGTGTAAAGATCCATAAACCTATCCAGGGTAAATACAGACTGCTTTACATTTAAAAGTCAAATTGACTATCTACAGAAGAGGATCTCTTTTTTTCTTATTAGAATGGTTGGGCTTCAGGGTTCTTAACAATGAGGCTTAGTACATATTTCAGGTGAAACCATGGAAACTGAAAGGAGCCATTTTACTCAAAATAGAAATACCACAAATGACCTTGACATTTAGAAGCTGATGCTGCACATCGTTATTTAGATTGTGAACAATGGGCATATTATCGTGTCCTTTGTTCCAAAATTGTTATTGGTTTTCCAAGAAGGAGCATTTGACAGCAGGGGAATTCTCTTTTATGGGTGCAAGGGGTCCCCTGTGTTGAGGAAGACCTTTGGTGCAGGCAGCTTGGTGTGCAGCTGCAGTGTGAGCTGCAGGTTGAGCTCCGGGTGATGGAAGCCCAGAAAAGAGCCCGTGAACTGTTGACCCTTTGCATAACAAAGGACTTGGGGACCTGTGGCTCAGTCAGGTGAGGGACACTCAGAGACAGAGCAGGAGCCACGACCTCCAGACTCTTGAGCACTTAGACTGTGATGGTATAAAAGCCCAGGGTCTCCCTGGTTCCGGGTCCCTCCTTGGAGGCACCCAGTTCGAGCTGTTATTTTGTTATTTCACCACAATGACATTCTTTTAAGGATCGAGATGTCTGAGACTGTTGCAGGAAACCTGGGGTCAAGATGGTGAGGAAACCTGGCTTCACCATGTGAGTGTGGGATGTGTAGCTATGAAGGGGCCTTAGTCCCAGCTTAGGTGGTGCCAGTGTGGCTCCTGGATGGTCAGACAGGGAAATTTCCTTAACATCCCTTTTATGGGCATCTTTCTATGGAGACTAGGTAGAAAAGTTGGAAATATGCAGGAAGACAAGACAAATTGTAAATGATGGAACTTGAGAGAGCAACACTCTGAGGAAATCATTTGCACCTGAGGACTGTAGTTTTAATTCTCTCTGAAGACACAACAGGCAAAACTTCTCCCCTGAGGCAGCTGAGTGTAAATAGCTATGTGTAGAGACAGAATTCTTCTACCTTACATGTCTAAACAATACAAAACATTTCAAAATACTGCTGAATTTACACACTAAACCTTCTCAAGGATTGCTGGACAATGTGATTTCTTGGTCTACAACTCCTGCATAACATTCAAACTGCTACCATCTTTAAACAATTGAAAATTGCAAACGTTTTTTTTGATTTTTGCTATCAAGCCATCCTTTTAGGGGCCATATTTTTCTTCCTGCTTGAATGAAATGCTTGTTGCTGAAATGTAACTGCTGATCCAAGGCCAAGGAGGGAATGGGGGTATCAAACTTCTGAGAAGAGGACCCCTCCTAACAGACTCCAATAGGAACACATAGAGAGTCAAAGACACTACGTAAAGAGGTTTCAGATGCACAGTTCTTTGCTTCTCAGAAGACAATATAATGGGTTAAAGGTATCAATAACCTGCAGAATAGGTGCCTGGCAAAGGAAATTTTACCACTGAATTTTGTGGGGCCAGGATTTTACCCTTTACCTTTGGACTGCATGTCACCTCAGGGTATAGCTAACATTTCAAAAAGGCCCTTGCTGAATTCACCACTGCCCACATCTAATTCACAGGACACAAACCGACACATCAGTGGGAATTTCGGCGTGCACAGTGAGAGTACAAGAGTTAGCACTGGGCACCATATGAGGAGAGAGCAGCTTGGATTGCCTTCTCCAGTGGTTTTATACAGCTCCACACCCTGTATTGAATCCACACCCTTTCTTGCAGTTTTTTTCTGTTCAACTCTTTCCTTTTATTTGGCCCTAGTATGAGAGTAGTCTGTGTATGAGTATGCCTGTGTGCATGCATATGTGCATGTAAATAATAATAGTTTTTACTAGTATTCTCTTTCATTTTGTTGAGTAATATTTCTTAACAAGATTTTTAATACCTGAAGAAACCTGCTAACTCTGCCTTTGAAGATTTACTTTACTTCATCTTGTCCTTATACTGGGAGTAACTGCTCCTTTAGGTGATGGATAGGAAGCCCATTTTCTGACATTTCAGATCCAGCAATAATAGCTGCAGGGGCAACAATGACAGACTAAAAACATCTGAGTGAAAATCTGGTTTATGAGCTACATTATAGGCAGGATTTTCTTTTAAAACTGTCCATGATTAATTTTACATAGCCGTTCTTTATGTAAAATAATTGACTTTCATTCACAACAAGTAATGTTGCATGTTGAAAGTGAATGCACTGCAGCATTTCTTGTACAAACACAAGCTCTGTCCTTGTGGCACCAAAGGGTTTCTGAGGACTAGCAAAGACAATTAGAAACTCAATGTTTGCTCCTGCTGACAGTGGCAGCAGCAGTCCAGAGATGTCCTATATGACATCAAGCCCGCCGTGAGAACCTTGAGGTCACACTCTGCAGTGTGTCCTTGAGCACTACACAACAGCCAGGTCTTAATGGTCCCTACAGGCATCTCACGATAACATAAAAATTAATACAAAGCGGGTTTTTTTTTTTGCAAGTAAGAAAATAAAAGATCACCGTCTGGGTGAAAGGAGGTCTGCAGCATCTTGATTTGGCTGAGAGGACTTGTGCTCAGAGGCAAACTTCGGTCAATGGCCTTCATATACTGCTTGGTCCCTAACTTTTTTGCAAGTTGTATTATTGTCCACAGATATAACAGAGAAAATAACATGTACTTAGTATCCAGGCCAGCATCACATTGCCAGTCAGGATGGGTGGAGAAAGGGAGCAGATAAAGCCTCCTCCCTTCACAGCTGCGTGGAAACTGTATTTGCAGAGGGGCTGAGGTCTGGCAATGCCTCACTACTCCAGACATATTTCTAATGAAAATCTCACATCTTCCTGCTAGGATTTAACCTGCTAGCTAAAGCTAAAATTAGAATAGGTCTTCCACAAAATGTCATGACAATAAATATTTTACAAGTGTCTGTGACCCTAAGCTGAAGAGCTGTACAGGCTGGTGACTTAGGTTGGCCTTTAAAGGTAATTATCTTTCAAAGAAGCACTGGAACAATCACCTTCCTCTTCTTGACAGCAATGAGGTTGCTGGATCACATCTGGAGTAAGCAGTAGAATCTGCAGTATGACACTGAGGGCATGAAATTGACTGGGGAAAAAGTGGGGTTAGCTTGCTTTTCCCTCTTTGGGGAGGTATCCTTTCAGCCCAACGCATGTCCACCTGTCCCTTGTGGGGAACACTAAAAATCCCAATCCCTATGGTGTGCAGGACCCCTCAGATCAACAGTCACCACATGTCTGCTGTGCTGCCTCTCACTTCAGCTCCAGTGCAAGAAGGTTCCCCAGTCCCCGCCCAAGTGATGAACACTGGATTAAAGTCTCAGTTTATCCTCAGTGACAGCTAAGTGGCTGATCTCAGTCCTATGGGTAGAACAAGCCCAAAGGTATTCTCCTGAACCATAGGGAATCACTTTTTCCTTTAACTCAGAAGAGAATTTGGGCCACACAGATCAGAGCTCAGGGCAGTAGTAGGGTAGTCTTTAACATGGAATGGGAGGCTGCAATAGTTTAAATTTACTGATGGATTTCATAAATAAGCCTCCACGACTGCCATGCCTAAAAGCTTTCTCGGGTCAGCAGCTGCAGAGGCTACTGCTTGTTGAAATGAGCCTTCAGAATGCCCACATTAAAAACATGTTTTTGAGGATAAAAGGTGAATAATGCTTCAGCATATGGTTCCTCTTAAAGCATTTCCTTTGGTTCTTTTTCAGCCTTATAATAATAAACACATAACTTCAGAATAATTTTGCATGCATTCCTCTATGAGATCTGCTTATTTTATTTGTATAGGGACCCTAAGGCTATAAAATATGCCTTACTGGGCAAATTATTCTTCCTAAAAACCAACAAAACCCTGCTCTCATATCTGGCTTAAATTTGTTTTGAACATTGGTAGCTATTTATCAGCTGCATTCCTGGCTAGCTTTTTGTAACTCTTCTTACACTGTATTGCTTCAGACCAGGTAATTGTAAGTAGCTCACTACATTCCTACCTGGTTTTTATATTCTAGGTAGAGAATTTGGTTTAAGTGTGGGGGTGCACAGTAGCCTAAGGGCTTTGAAATGGCTTTATCATTCCAAAGGTAGGTAGCAGAAGTCTTATGGACTTATCTCAGAGTATAATTCTCCTCATTTCAGCAGTTTGCTCCCTTTTCAGGTCTACTGAAACAGGAAGGAGCTACCTTCTGTACTGGCAATTGAAGAATGTTTCCAATATTCTCAGATTTACTGAACTGATTGTATTAAATTACATTTTAGATGCCAGTGTTTCATGAGAGTCTATTCTCATCACTCCTTCTTGTGTTACTCTTATTTTGTGTTACCTTTCTCTATATTCATCAATGTTCAATTACTTTATTGCTACTCACTAATTAAACTTGCTCATGATTTTATTTAAAGATATTGATTCTGAATGGCATGCACTTTGCCTGGACAAATGCTCTTTCTCTTTGTGTGAAGGCAAAAGTGCTGATTCTAGGTGGCACATTGTTGATTCCCATCCGAGGGGACTTGATGGGTGATGCCTTGGAGCACCAATTGGGACACTGGGGGGGTCAGGAAAATGTCTTTGATGTGTCTACCTCTAGACACACAATAGATTTATTTAGAAGCTGGCAACGAAATTGATTTTTTTTTCTTGTTCGCTGTTTAATGGTGCATTATAGATTCTGTGGGTTTTTTGGTGTTTTGTACTAACCCCCCTACATTTTGTGGTTACTGATATTTGTGGTCAGGCCACACTGTGCCCCACAGTAGATTAAAAGCCAACCATGTCCTGGTGACTGGCCTTGGGGGATGATGACCCAGGAGTTCCCAGATATATTTATGTTTCTGTGTACTGGCTTTTGGGGAGGATATTTTTACTCACTGGCATTCTTCCATGTTTCTTCTATTGTGGCACTGCTATTTTGTGATTTTGTCAGTGTGTTTCCCCTGAGAGAAACTAATGATCAGGTGGGGGGAAAAAAACAATGAGCAAATGTTCTATTCTAATACGGAATTTTGAATTTGCACATGAGCAAAGAATTCAAACAGATTCAAGCAGTTATTTCCAAGTACTTTGACTTTGTCACTTAACATTTAAAACTAGCACATGTAAAGGCATATAAGTTTAGAGAGAAGAATAATGTTTAAGGTTGGTTAATGCCATAATGCATATACTTGCCAAACATAAATGCACTAGCTTATAAATAAATACAGAACTCTTGCCAAAGGGCTGCTGAAAGGTGACATTGAAATAAAGCAGCAGATGCTGAGAAATGAGATCTTTGTGAATGAGTGAGAGGGAAGTCTGGTTTAGCCTTTGTTCATGGCTTTGATCCTGGGCTCAAACAATGCTTTCACAGTTTTGGATTAATGTTTATATCATTTTAAAAGCAGGATGTAGTAGAGGGACTGGGACTTTCAGGGAAAAGATGTGAACACAAAGAGTGAAATTACACAGAAAGGCACAGTACAACTCCCTTCTTCCTCTCCCATGTGCATAGACTGAGTATCTCATGTCTCCTTAATGCCTGATAATGCTGTGGCAGTAGGAAAAAAGGGCTTAAAACCAGAGGTATAGGGCTTAGAAAACAATTACAGGCACCAAATGTGTCTTTGCATATAATCATATCTCATCTTATTGCCGCTAGGCTACCATGGCCCTGTTTACATTCCTAACAAAGTAACCTGGTGTTCAATAATCTGGTATGTCTTGCTTGTAAATAACTTGGAAAAAAAGGTATCTTTGATGATTAGCTGGTGGATTATCTGCCTTTAGATATTTCTTGCTTGGGGCTAGAGTGCAGCACTTAGAGCACTGTGCTGCAGAATGAGTGGTGGCTCAAAGCTGCCCAGAGCCTGTGGTGCTTGAGTGAGGGGTTCCAGCCTGGCTGGCTCCAGAGGGGAGGAAAGGGCTGGCTCCTCTCCTTCGCTGGATGAAGCCCTCCCTGCTTTCCTCAGACCTGAGATACTTCCCAGATGAAGGTCCTGTGCTGACTCTGAAAGCTTCCTGCATCACCCCCCTTACCTCTGCTCCACCAGACAAATTCCTAGCACAGTCTGACATGTTGCAAGATTGGGAATTAGAGCCTCTTCCTGTCCCTGCCTCCTATTTTGTTACTTAGCATTTGTCAATATGATCTCAAGACATTAATGGTATGCATAAAAAGAAAAAAAGTTTTGGCTGTTCCTCGTGTCTTTTATGGTTTATAATTTTTAAATTTTATTTTATTCTTTACACTCCTTATGTATAGAACCTGAAACTTACTACACTTTAGTTTATTTTTCAAAATAAGAGGTTATCTGTGTGTGCTTGCATAGGAGACATATAAATGAGAGTCAGCCCCACTTTTAAGACACTTGCCTAGCTTTTTTAGACACACTTAAACATTGGGCTTTTGCTTGAGAAGGAAAGTCTAATTTTGAACACAACTGTTAAAATTATCTCAAGCAGATTCACTGTAACTTACTTCCTGAGACTTGGCATCTTCTAAAATAAAACAGTAAGCCCTACAGAACCATTGCTGTGACTAATATAGGTGTCATGGGCTTTATCTTGCTACTAGGCACTCAAAGGAGAGCCCATGTTATTGGCATGGTGCTGGATTCAGCCCTGCAATGAGCAAGGCACGTCAGAGCCTTCCCTTCACAGGTGTCCTTACCACTGTTGCTTCTGACTGGGCTCCCACCCTGATGTAAGCTGCTTCACCACCTCTCCATGCCTGATGATCCCTGGATGGCCAACCGAATCCATCGCTCCCGCTGCCCTGGCCCCACTGTGGATAGTGGGGCTGCTCCCTGCAAGGGAGTGCATGGCAGAGGCAGACTATAATATAGAAGAAGGACTTCAGTGAGAAAAGGTAGTCCTTTCTTCTCTGACATGTACAGTGTTAATACTGATAGCTGTCACCTTTAAGTTCAGCCATTATTTCTGAGATTTTCTCTTTTCTTCCCGTCCCTTTCCCCTGTTGCTTCGCACCTCCCCAGCGTTCATGGTTTCTTTATTTCTTTCGTGAGACTGCAGCTAGTTCTTCTCTGGAGACTGACAAACATTAATGTGGATGTCTCTCAACAGCATCTGACTGTGGTTAAGCTCATTTCTTGTACTAAACGAGCTCTTTAGTATAGGATCTGTTGTTACAAGTGCTCTCTCTGACATCTCAAATAAAAATAATGAGCTGTTCTCTCCCAGCAGTGAGCTGCCCTCAGGAGTTCATTAGGACACTAGCTTGGTGAGGGTCCCTGAGGAGTGACACTTCTTGTCCTTTTGCTTTATGCTTCCCAATGGTCATGCTCCTGGAGAATCTAAAGTCCATTAGCCTCCTAATGCACATCCTGTTTTGCTTATTCCTTTACTAATATTGGGCTGGGAATGAAGACCAGATGTTGTCCAAAAATGGCAGCAGTGTGAGAGAAAAGGGGAAGGAAGACAAGTATGTTGATTTATTGCATTTGTGACATTTCATCGAGTGGAAAACCTGGCTGGAAATGTGAAACACTGAAGGAAAAGCAGAGCCATCAACTCATGCCAGCCTTCAGCTGAGTTTTTTCCTCTCTTTGTGGCCTGAAGTAGACTAGGCTGAGGTATCTCTTGGGCATCACCAGCTTCCTGAACTATCAAGGAAGTACTATGTAAAGCCTCCAAACTATCACCAACTAAAGTGTGACCTTAAAAAAGATGGTGCCTTGGTAGCTCTGGTACCATCTCTTTTGGAACTGATCAGCTCATGAGACCAAGCTGTGACTTAAGGTCCTGTCCCTCACAGAACAGCAGCTGAGAACGCTGTGTGAGCGCTTGCCACTGCAGTAGGGCAGCCCATGAGGGAAGAAGGCTGTCAGCTGGGAACTCAGGAACTCTTAAGATGAAGGGCCTGCCTTTCACTAGTCCTGACTTTATGTCTTTCATTAACACAGATAAATCAAAATAGGATGTCAGCCCATGTCCTTAATCTAGCAAAATGGGAACTATGTTCTTTTGCAGTTGTAGCCATAAACAGGCTGGTCTGCAACACCAAGTGATTGCTTTGTGCTTGGGAGATATTGTGTATTTTAAATTCACTATGGTAAAACTTTAAAAGGAGAAATTGTGCAATGTAAGTTTTATACATTTCTATTTTATTGTGAATTTGGGTACCATTGTTATACCTTCTGTAATCAACCTGTCAAGTGAAGAGAGTAATATTGATTTCCCATTCATCACTTGGTGCTGGATGCTCATAACCACTGCAGCCAACCCATTATTGAACTATTCAGTAGTTCAATAGTAAGCAGGGAAGTCAAACATTTTAGAACCTGCAGTTAGGTGGAGTAACTTCCAAGAACAAACATCTTCACATAGTCCTAAGAACAAGTTTCTGTCTTGACAGGTTTGCCACTGCAGAAAGAATTGAAATTGTACCTGTTTGCAGGCTGTACTATTTGGAAACGCTGTGAAAGCTGAGAATGCTGTGCCCTTATATTTTCCCATGGGAATGGAGAATGCTTTTGTGGAGGTATTGTTATTCTGCTATCTCACAAAAGTTATTGTTGGTTTTACACAATAATGGCTAGGAATCCTAGTCACAGAACAAGATCCCAAAGCTGATGTAAAAATCATAGAATTGTTTAGGTTGGAAAAGACCTTTAAGATCATTGAGTCCTACTGTTACCTCAGCACTGCCAAGTCCACCACGAAACCATGTCCTAAAGTACCACATCTACATGTCTTTTAAATACCTCCAAGAATGGTGACTCCATCATTTCCCTGAGCAGTCTTTTTCAATGCCTCACAATCCTTTTGGTGAAGAATTTTTTCATAATATCCAATCTAAACCTCCCCGGGTGCAACGTGAGGCCATTTTCTCTCATCTTATCACTTGTTATCGGGGAGAAGAGACTGACCCCCACCTGGCTACAACCTCTTTTCATGCAGTTGTAGAGAGCGATAAGGTATCGCCTCAGCCTCCTTTTCTCCAGGCTAAACAACTTCAGCTCCTTCAGCTACTCCTCATGAGACTTGTGCTCCAGACCCTTTACCAGCCCTGTTGCCCTTCTCAGGACAAGCTCCAGCACCTCAATGTCATTCTTGCAGTGAGAGCCCAAAACTGAACACAGGATTCGAGGTGAGGCCTCACCAGTGCTGAGCACAGGGGAACAATCACTGCCCTGGTCCTGCTGGCCACACTATTGCTGATACAGGCCAGGATGCCATTGGCCTTCTTGGCCACCTGGGCACACACTGGCTCATGTTCAACCAGCTGTTGACCAGCACACCCAGATTCTTTTCTTCCAGGCAGCTTTCCAGCCACTCTTCCCCACACCTGTAGTGTTGAATGGGGTTGTTGTGAACCAAGGACAGAAGCCAGCACTGAGATGCCATATATATGATCCATTAGACTTAAAACTGCAGTTAACTGGTTCATGTACCAGTTCAAGTGCAAAGGAGTGACTGAAGGGATACTGCCTACCAGGTGAATTACATGTATGTGAGATGATGGGGTTGAATTAAGAGCTTGTTCTTGTTGAAATGGATTATGCTCTTTCCTCTATCCCCATGGACCTCTTTTTCCCCCCCTTTGTTTTTTTTTTTTCAAGTTCTTCTGCTCCCATCCTTGCTGAAGTGATTCAGCTCATAAAACCAGCAAAACACTTTTTTTTTCCCCCTTGGATTGGTTTTCTGCTGCCTCAGTGAGTTTATTCAGCTTACTGTGCACTGAGGTGAGTGCCAGAGCTGCAGTGACAGAAGCTGTGGCCATGGAAAGCTGACAATGGAAGGGGCGGGAGAGAGGGGCTGCAGTAACAACTAGCTGTGGGATAATGAAATAAAAGAAACTGTCATAAGGACCTTATGTAGCAAGAAAGAATCATTAGGATGAGTTTTTCAAGAATCTTTGAAAACCTAACTGGGGAATACTAAACTGCAGAAACCTCAAATGGAATACTAAAACTACAGGCCTAGACAAGCACTAAACTTGGGACAGCTCCATAACAGGAAAAATGTGGTTGAAAATCAAAGAAAAAAAAAAGATATTGTTTTGGCTGTGTTGAGTTTGAGCAGTTGAACTGTTGAGTGAGTACAAAGAGGTATCAAAATAC
Organism: Ifrita kowaldi; assembly: GCA_013398055.1. Lineage (NCBI taxonomy): Eukaryota > Metazoa > Chordata > Aves > Passeriformes > Cinclosomatidae > Ifrita > Ifrita kowaldi. Next base: position 271,408 of record VZRS01000329.1, on the reverse strand, counting down.
CTCTTGATAATAGCTTTACAGAACTTGAAAATGGTATCTTTTATTATATGAAACCGTCTTATTGATCCAGACTACAAATAACTAAACAAATGTGGTGAGTCAGTCTTACACTTTTTTTTTAAAGGAGGGGAAACAAACCAATGGTAAATCTTCTATCCTGCCAGAAAAGCACTAACTATTCAAAAATGTGTAGGATAATATACTTCTTTGGTGTATTTCTTGGTATTATTTTATGGAAAAATTTTGGGCAAAAAGACGAATACCTCAATAGCTCACACTCTATCAAGACACAACAAATAAAATAATTTGCGGTACTATTTAGCCTTATCCTGGTACTAGGGCTTTAAATACAGGGACTTGAGAGAAAAACAAACCAGTGCAATTCAAGACACTACACAAACCTAAAAAAGGGAATCAGGAGGAAACTCTGTGAGGAGTAAACTCCGAACTACTTCTCCCGTATTTCGTATGTGCTTCCCAGTTTTGGAGATGGTTTGCACTGGAGCAAAGACCCTGGACAAAAAGGATCATCAGGTGATCTGCCTATTTTCCTTAAAACCAACAATTTTTGAAAATCATCCCTTGGTTCTTCTCACTTTTCAGCCGACGATGTAATTGAGGTCTCCTCTTCCGAATATTTCCACCTCTTGCACAAGGCGATGCAACACCATCCTAAGCATCCTAAACGCCGCCCGGCCCTGCCAACCGTGGCGCTCCGCGGACCTTCTCAGCCACGAGGGCCGAGCTGCAGCCCTCAGCAGCTCCACGGGTGAGCAAGGGCACCGACCGAGCAGACCCCGAGGTGTGCCCCGCCGCCGGGCTCACCGTCCCGCGGGAGCTCGGCCTCCCTGGCGAGCGGGTGTAGCCGGGTAACCGCGGGCGGGCGCGGCGGCCAGGGCAGGTCGGAGGGCACGCGAGCGCCCGGCGGCATCGCCCGGCCCGGCGGCTGCNCGCGCCGCACGCTCGGTGAGTAGCCCCCTCGTTTTTCTCCGCGGCGGCCGGGAGGAAAGCCCGGTGCGCCCCGCAAGCTCCGCCGCCCTGCCCGCTGCCCACCCTCTGGGGGTGGGGGAGATCCGCCGCTGGGGCGCGGTTGCCCGGGTGCCGTTGCCTCCCCCGCCCGCCCCTCCGCGGGGCCGCAACGAGCAGGAGGCGGCGGGGAGACAAAAGCGGACAAAGGAGGCAAAAGGCGTGTTCCGCTGCCGGGGTAGGGATGTCTGGGCAGTGCTCTGCGCCCGGCGGTCCCGGGTGTCCGCGGTCCCGGGGTCCACCCGAGCGAGCTGGGGCGGCGAGATCGGCCCCGGGGTACCGGGTCCCGGGGCGCCCGCCGCCGCCGCTGCCCGGCTCCTGCTTTGTTCCCCTTCCCTCCGCCTGCCGCCGCTCCCCGGGCCGCCGAGTTGTAGCGGAGTATTTATTTCAGCGCATTTATTTTTAGGCTGGAAAATAAAAGGCTTGGCACCGCGACCTTTGGCTGTCGCATCCGGCGCCAAATAAAAGGGTCGCGCTCTGGCCGAGGCCGCCCCAGCTCTTATGTAAATCCCCGTGCCGTCCCCAAGGACGCGCGGTCCCCGGGGCGCTGCCGTGATCCAGCCCCCACGGGGACGGAGGCGCTCCCCGGAGCTCAGCGCAGACCGCGGTGTCGGGCGGGCAGAGGCCGGGGCGGCGGGGAGGGACGGGGCCCCTGAGGCCGGCACCGCTGACCTCCAGTGCTTGCTCTCCGCCCCGCAGATCGGCAGCAACCCCCCGGAGCTCTGTCACCGGCGTCGGCGGCGAGAGAGGAGGATGCGGGCGGCGGAGCGGGCGGCGCTGCCCCGCGGCGGGCGGGCTGTCCGCGGGGCCCCGGC
>VZRS01000329.1:237595-269534 GCA_013398055.1 Ifrita kowaldi | reverse complement strand
TCCGCCGCCAGCGGCAGCGGGAGCTTCCCCTGGAGGACGGAGGGCGGCCAGCCGGCGGCGCCCGGCCGAGGGGTATCCCGGGGCCCCCCGCTGCTGCTGCCACCGCCGCCGCCGGCGCTGCTGCTGGCGGGCCCCCCGGGCAGAGCGTGCCTGCGGACAGTGCTGGCGGACTCGCGCTTCTTCCTGGTGTGCATGTGCTTCCTGACCTTCATCCAGTCCCTCATGGTGTCCGGCTACCTGAGCAGCGTCATCACCACCATCGAGCGGAGATACAGCCTGAAGAGCTCGGAGTCGGGGCTGCTGGTCAGCTGCTTCGACATCGGGAGCCTGGTGGTGGTGGTCTTCATCAGCTACTTCGGGGGTCGCGGGCGGAGGCCGCTCTGGCTGGCCGTAGGGGGGCTTTTCATCGCCCTGGGCGCTACGCTCTTCTCCTTACCTCACTTCATCTCTCCGCCGTACCAGATCCAGGAACTGAACTCCTCCGTCAGTAACGAGGGCTTGTGCGTGGCTGGCAATGGCACTGCCAAAGAGCAGTGGGACTCGTCGGCCTGCATCAAGGACACCGGCGGAAATGACCACTCTCTCTATGTAGCTTTATTCATTTGTGCCCAAATCCTCATTGGCATGGGCTCGACACCCATCTATACCTTGGGACCAACCTACTTAGATGACAATGTCAAGAAAGAAAACGCCTCGCTTTACCTAGGTAAGGCAACTTAAGTACCTGGGTACTTTGAATGCTGAACCCCAGATCTCTCTGAGGGGCCAGTTACAGGTACTTCTGCCTTGGTCCTGCTGAACAACATCTGTGCTAAGTTTTCCTTTCAAATGACTTTTTGAAGTAAAATTGCCATGCTTTCCTGTTTTAAAATGTTTTGTGGCATGGTGAACAGTAGTAACAGGTGAAGCTAATGCAGTGTGCCTAAAAGCTGTTGTACTCACACCCTTCTGCACGGGGAATAGAACAGCAGAGAAAGTCGTCTTCTCTAATGCTTTCCAGCACTTGGCAGTAGCCGGCGACTTTTTCAGAAAGCAGTGTTAAAATTTGCCATGTCCTTTCAAGTTTCTTTTTGCTAACACAGAACCTTTATATTTCTAAATTCTGGTTAGTGTGCCTTTAGAGTAAAGTCTCAGTAATGTTAAAGTTCAGTAAGCACTTCGGGAGATTTTTGGCATGCTTCATTTTACTTTTCCAGCATTCATTTGCCTTTAACTAGCAATGAATTTTGACTGGCATTGATACTTCATCTGGCATCTCAGAGTTAAAAACCCATCGATAAACCAGCATGTAAAACCTTCAGGGTTGAGTTTGGTTAGGGTAGCTCAAGGAGCAGAACGAAATGAGAGTCCAATCTGGCACGTGTTTTTCAGCAGGTACAGACAAGTCTTTCTGATAGTTGTGCGATGGTGGGAGGAAGAAGTATCTCAGATAACTGGGTACTAAACTTTGTTGGAGTTTGATCGCAATAGTTTGTGTAATGTGTAAGAAGATTGGCTGCTCTCTGACTGTGCATTAGCACCTTACAAGCTTCTGTGAGAAATGAACCTCATGTACCCCTTCAAATTGTTTTCGTATAACGAGAGGCACTTAGGGGGCTGAGAGAGCTGCCGAGGGGTTTTGGATACTCAGCATTACCATTTGCAGTTCAATTTACTTTGGCATTACAATAGCCATGGAGATAATAATTGCATGTAAAATACACATTTATGGAAGTAATAAACTTGTGGGGTGTGTGTGTAACTACTTTACTAAGCAAAAGTAGTGATCCGGATCAGTGTTTTTATTCCTTTTGACCTGTTCTTTGGCAATTTGACTGTTCCCTGAACCGTTTTAAAGCCATACACAATCTGTGCACAGTGTCTTGAAAAAGCCTGGGGCAGTGCTGGTTTTTGGAAGGAGGGAGAAGTATTCACTGCATTGCTAATCTGCATGATTAAGTATTTGACAGAGTGTTTTTTCCCTCTCTTCTCCCATCTGAGAAAGGTTAAGTGGTATGGAAATTAAGATTAACCTAGCATCGACTTTATTGGCAGTATGAAAAAACAAAACATCTTGTTACTGAGGTTACTAAATTGTAGTATGGAACTTTTGCAAGTAGGTGATCTCACACAGTCCTCAAAAACATGGAAAAAAGAAGAAGGAAATGGAAATGCTGTAGGTGAAGAATGGAGGGTAAAAGAGGTGAACGGTGTGAGAGGAGAAAATCTTTCTTTAACAAAGGGGAAGGCAAGGTCAATGGGGGGAAATCCTCACTGTGCAGGAGGAGTGATGCCTACCACTGACGCACTTCTAGCACAGGAAATTGTAATGAAGTGACTCAGGTAACTTTAATTGCAGCCAAGTTAACAAAGGTAAAAGGCACCAGCAGCTGGGTAGACTCCATGTCACCCTGTGCCCGCCAGGCACCGAAGGCAGCTTTGATCTATACTGGGAGGACGCTTGTAGAGTTGAAGTTCATTTCTAGTGATTCATAAGAACAAAGATGAGTACACCCAGCTACAGTGTACATGGAAAATGTATGCCTGTGATTTGATTATGACCACAGGGAGAATTAAAATGAACACAAAGTGTGTTTAAACATTGAATAAAACATACCATCCACCTCCATTCAGTCTTGAAGCTACTCAGGGCTAGAAGCAATGTTGTCTGCTGTTGGAAATCTTGGTATTATCTTTTCTAAATAGTGTGGATGTCTGAGGAAGCTTTTAACTTGTTAATGTTTGAGTATTTGCCTTATTTTAGGCTTAGGCCTGTGACTTTTTGAGGGGCAGCAGTAAAATCTAAGTTTTTGGGGGAAAAAGAACAAGAACACTGTTTGGCATGTTGATGTGAGCAAACATGTTTTTGTTGGATCTTCTCAATGGCTTGGAATGTTGCATGTCCTTGAGGAGAGGGATTTGTGGGCAGCAGACAGCCCAGCCAGGTGCAGGGATGGGATAGAAGTGGCCTGGGCATGGCTCTGCAGGCCTGCCACCTCACATCCTGTGTTATATAATGCCTGGTTCTCCAGCTGGTGTGATTCTGTTACTGGGGAAAACTATGCAAGTGATGTCAAAATGTAAAATGTATGTTTGTGTGTAGGCATGAGCCAACAGAAAGTCTCGAAGCGGGCCATGGCAGTTTAGGTTTTAAAAAGAGAAGAAAGCCCAGTGACACAGATCCCAGTCACACAGACACGTCTTTGAGTGAGGACAGCTAATTCATGAAGTATCCTCTAACAAAAAATGTAAAGTCACTAACCTGTTTATTCATAATCATGCTGGTATTGCATTCTATGTTTTTCTCCCAAAGGAAAATAAATATATATAAGCGTGCACCTGATAAAAAGTTCACTGAGCTGCAGTACTGATGAGCTTTTTGACCCTGCAAGTGTGCCCACTAATAGTAGGCCAGTAAAGCCCCCCTGAGTATCACTAATCCTGATTCTGCAAAAACTCACCTTATGTGGCTGTGGAAGCTATCTTATTTATTTTTCAAGTTAATCTAGCTCAGGGCTCGAGTGGCGATAGCATATCCTCTTAAGTGTAGGCATGCAAGCTCAATGTGGACAGCTGTTTTAACATTCCTGGCTGGAAGTCCTCCTCTCAAAAAACATATTTGATGCTTATACATAGTCTCTTGGCTGCCTACACTTAAGTCCATCTGTCAGAGTGGCACGGTGCCAGTTTACAAGGTGCTGTGTCGTTTTTAGTAGGACAAAGGTGCCAAGCAGGGATGTGTATTTGGGCTGCCTGCATAGCAATGTGTGAGCTCTTCTGTGGGATGTTCCTTCCTTGTGAAGCAATGCCACCTCCGGGTCCTCCCGCCCCTTAAACTTGACAGTGCTTTGATGCCCTGATGCTGACTTTGAGAAATGTGTGACATCAGGCTTGGAAACAAATCCTGATTGTAACAGGTGCCTAGGAAATGTAAGAACTGGTTCCCTGAATCACAGATAATCCGAAAGGGAAGTTGCGCACTATGTAAAAACTGGACAGTCACTAAGTGGTCTTTGTCTTCTCCAAAGTCTCTCCCTTCTGTGCTCAGCTGTACTGTGACATGTCTGTTGTCAGCTGCCTGATGTGTGCAGGTTCTTCTTTTAAGTATTTATCCAGTTAAATTAATTGCAATTCAGTTTGAAGTTGAATTGGACTTCATGAGTCTTGTTTTGTACTCTTGGTGGTGTTTCTGCTACTTGTCAAATTCTAGCACTTAAAACACTGTGATTTTTCTAAACACTGTGGGGGTTTTTTGTAGGGATGCATCAGTTTGTCTTAAATGTGAGTTTGCCTTATGATTATATCAGGACTTTTAAAAGCAGTTCTTCAAAATTAAGTGTGGCACTTAGAAGTTTTAGTAGTGGCATTACAGTGCCTGAATAATATTTAAATATTGTTCTTGTTTTGCAAGTGGATATTGTAATAAAAAAGGAATTTTCCCTAAAAATTCACACATAGAGAGGCAGTATTAGGTTTTACAGAAATATTGCATTAATGAAAATATTCTAGCATTCATGAATGGCTTTTAAGAGTACCCCCCAAAATGACTAGTGGACAAACCAGTCATTGTGCTAACGATGTTTTATTTCAGTTTCCAGAGTACTATAGGCTGGTTAGGATACGATATGAGAAAAGTGTCTTAGTTTAATTTCATGCAGACTGTCCCTAAGTTTTGGAACAAACTGTAATTACAAAATGCAAAGATAAAGGTTTTATGAGATAATGGCTGAAAAATTGGATAAACCTGTGCAAATGGGCTTGGTACAGATAATTGCTGAAAGCCAGGGAAGTAAAATTATTTCATAACCTGGAAAAAGAATAAATATTTAGACAAGTTTCAGAAATATTTTGGACTCCTGCTTTGTTTTCATGAGGGTTGTTTGTGGGTTGCTGTTGCTATTATTAGGTAAACCATTATTGTGGTATAATTCCGTGACTGTGTTCTGTTTGGAAAACACCTCCTTACCAGTGTTTTACAGACGGATGTTCTGCGTACCCCTCATGCTTTTGTTACAGGCTTCCCCAAAGTCTTTATATATGTATGTGTGATGATTGTATTTATTGTATTTGTAGTTAAATCTACCCCTATACCCACATCTCACTTGAAAGGAGAGGGCAGGAGGAGTAGCTTCACATACTCCATCAGAAACCCACCACCTCTACCTGCTGGGTCCCAGAGAAGCTGCCAAACAAGCTAGATCTCTGTAACGTGCCATTGCTTCGATGTTGGCACAGGAAGCTCTGGATTTTTGTGCCACTTCGATCCATTTTGGTCTGGCTGCTTCTGGGGTTACGGATGTCACTGGGAGACAGGAACTGGAGCCTGCCGTGGGCATCAGGTCCTCTATGTGGATGCTACAACGTCATTGAGGTTTTCTGAGGCAGTATCAACTTTCTAGCTGAGCAGGAGAGACCATCTAGCAGCAGGAAAACAGCTGACCAGCATTTAATTTTATTCTCACCATTCAGTTTATGATCAGTTTTGGTTTACTTTTGGAATATGCTTCCTGCTTCCTGATATCCAAAAAGGCTAGTTTCCTACTAGGGTTTTCTCAGCATTGATCCCTATAGTTGGTAAACCCTACAGAAATAGTACGTTTATTTTTACAGCATGCTTGTTAGGAGGCAGGATTTTATGAATCAAAAATTGAAGCCAAAGGGCGTGTTCACCAGTATTTTTTATTGCTTGCTCTATATTCCTTGTGAAGGGGAAGTGTGCCGAGCTTATTTCTCAGATACGTGATTTTACTTTATCTGAGAGAAGGCCATATCTTATTTTATCCAGAGGCAAGCACTAAGACTTGATCCATCAGCAGTCTGTTTTTGTACAAACCTAGTGTGCATCAGGCACAGCTGGGCAAGGGAGGGGATTGTCCCCCTCTGCTCTGCACCAGGGTGGTTTCACCTTGAACATTGTGTGCAGTTTTGGGTGCCACAATATGAGAAAGACATTAAGCTATTAGAGAGTGTCCAAAGGAGGGCAGTGAAATTGGTGAAGGGCCTTGAGGGGAAGTGGTATGAGGAGTGGTGGGGGTCACTGTGGCGGTTCAGCCTGGAGAAGAGGAGACTGAGGGGAAACCTCACTGCAGTTACAACTTTCTTGTGAGGGGAAGAGGAGGGACAGGCACTGATCTCTTCTGAGTGGGGACTGGTGACAGGACATGAGAGAATGGCCTGAAATTGTGTCAGGGGAGGTTTAGGTTGGATATTAGAAAAAAGGTTGTCTCCCAGAAGGTGGTTGGGCACTGGAAGAGGCTCCCCAGGGAAGTGGTCACAGCACCATCTTGACAGAGTTCAAGAAGTGTTTGGATGATGCTCTCAGGCACATGGTGTGACTCTTGGGGATGGTGCTGTGCAGGGCTACAAGTTGGACTTGATGATCCTTGTGGGTCTCTTCCAACTCAGCATATTCTGTGATTCCATGATTCTGTGAAATACATGCTTGTTTTGTTTGCACACTCGGCTGGGCAGCACTAGCAGAAGGCTGAGCTCACTGTGCTCTCGGCTGGGGGTAGGGAGCATCTTGGGATGCAGGTGAAGTGACTGCAGCTCTATTTGTGCATATGGATTGTACTGCTTTCTCACACAGATGATTTAACACTCAAGAGGGTGCAGTATTGTGCTTCTCTGGCACTCTGTAACATCTTTTTTTTTTTGTTAAAATGCTGATGAGGCAGCAGGCACAGTTCCTGCACAGTTCCTAATAATTACTTGTAGTAGCACTGTGCAGTTTTATTGTCCTTTCGTATAACTGAGGAACTAAAAAGGTTTTACTTTTCTTCTCCGCTTTAGTTTCCTACTCCATAGGTGGACTGACACTTCTTTTTCATACTGTGATCCTAGATATAATTTTCTTAAGCATTTAGAGAAACTGTTTGGTTTTGGTTTTTTTGTCCGTTTAAGCAATGTGTACATACAGTGAGTTCAGTGAAGAGTGGGGGGCAGCCTTTGCTCTGAAGTTTTCTGCCTGCAGGATTTAATGTTGTGAGTGATACATCTTCACTTGCTCTGCCAGTGTCATGTCCCTTAGGGATGCTTTCTGCATCTCTCCAGTTGTGTCCTTGCCATGAGCCATGGCATTGTTCACAAGCAGCTGTATTGACAAAGCATCACTTCCAGTAACTGGCAAAATGCACTTTGCCCTTCTTAGGAGCAACAAGAGACTTAGGCACATGCTTCCCTGGTTGTCTCTTTATGTTAAAGGACAAAAACTGGATTGGATCCAGGGTTCTGAAACTCACTGAATTCCCAGGCCCAGTTGTTTCCCTTGCTTAGCATTTGTCAAAATGGTTAGCATTTTGTTTCTGAGGTTGACAGTGCCCTTTTCACCCGCTTGAGCTTGGGAATAGTGTTTTCTTGGAGAGCGGCTCCCTTCTCTGTCAAGCTCTGCTGCAGGGCTGGTTTGTGCAGACAAGTGTCTCCACCTGCTGCGGTCCCGGAGCAGCTTGGAAACCTAGACATGAAAGTGGCCTTTAAGTAACAGCTTGTTTGTAGCTTTTGCCAGGAACTGAAGGCTTGGTATCTAGTGTCTGATTACCTGGGGGCTGGAAACTTTAGCTGTCTGCTGGATACCCCAACTGTTTTCTAAAGGGTCACTGTAACTACTCCTGTTGCAGGTGGATTAGAGATGCTTTGTGTTTCATCCATTTTCCCTTAACTTTCATTCAGTGGCCGCCTCACCTGGGAGGACTTAATTACTGTGAAAGTGCTTATGGGATCAAAAGAGGGGAGACTGGATTTCTCTGTACTGTCATTCAAAGATACATGGGTTTCTGTCTTGGTTGTGCAGGAAATACAGGCAATTGTATAAGTGAGTCTCAGCCTTCTTGTTTCATCCTGAAGGCCAGCATCTAAAAATTCAGCTTTTTTAGAGTAAAGTGAGTGAGTGGAATTTATCCATGGTTTTTAAAAGAACAGAAAAGTAACTGAATCGTATTAAACTCTCATGCTCTCTTTTTAATCCTACTAATTTTTTTTATCCTGGCAGTACTTTTAAAGCCCTTGTTTCTTGTGAAGAATGAGCTCCATTTTCTTTTTTTGTTGTTTTTACATGCCTTTCCTATTTATTTTGTGTAGAGACAATTTTGAAAACAGTTGAGAAGCCACCATGCAAAAATGGCACATACTTCAGCTGGTCCCCTCCGGCGGTTGTTGCTGCTCTTGACTGGAAGGGTTGAAGTAAGCACTAGCTCTGACTTGGCTGCTGATGGATGGGGCAGTGCCACATGAACTCTGAGGGCAGGGCAAGCTGGTTACCTGTCATCCTGTGAATCGTCACCAGAGCTGTCAGAATTTCAGCTCCAAGTCCAAGGGTGTCTCTGCAACCCCCTCAGCAGCTGCAGGGATGCTGGGACTTGTTAGGGCTGTAATCAGAACGCTTTGAAATGGTACAGTTGGAAGAGGGAAAGCCCTAGAAATGTGGGCTCTGCACAGGGAGCAAACTGTTGGCTTTCTGATTCCTGGTGTCCATGCTTTCATTCAAGCACTGTGGTTCTTTTACCTCAACTCAGTTGGACAATCTGGGCACATGGGCTGGAGCTAGCAAACTTAAGACAGCAGACAGCTCTGCAGTGTGCATGCAGGCTAATTGCACCTGAGTCAGCCAAATCTATACTCCCACTCCTTCCAAGTGCCCAGAAAAAAATAGGACATTTCCTGTGATGGGAAAAAATGTATTGGTGCTCAGCAGAGTGGAGATGTATGGGCTGTGTCCTGCTCTGCTGCTGAGCAGTTGGGAGTTTGGGCATCTGTTGTGCTGTCACAAGGCCAGAAATTCAGACACTGCACAGCATTAATGAGAGAGCTAACAAACCTGGGTCTTTCCACTTCCCTTCTTTTCTGCCACGAGGAATTTGTTCTTACCTGAGAAATCAGGAAGTGCAGACACAAAAGCTTGAGTGTTATTTTATGCTGCCATTAGACCCAATAGTCTAATCAGAAAGTATTAGCTCTCATGTAGGTAAACAGCTTACTTGGCAGCAAAGACAAATTATACCAGGGAAAAGCTTCATGCTCTGGTATGAATTACATTTTGTGGTGAGTTTGAAGGAGATACAGTCAGAAAAAAAACATGTATAGTTTTCCTTGTAATTTGAACAAGCAGATACATGAGTTGTGTCACGTGAAGTGTTTGCAAAGCAGTACTGCATGTCCACTAATTGTGTGCTCCTGTGCTGTTCGTCTTTGATTCTCTTCTCCATTTTCAGTACAGGTTTCTTTTCAGCAGCTTGCTTCCTTTTCATTAGCTTGCCAGGATATTTTTTTTAGTGTTTCCACTTCTTTCTTTGCTTATATTGACGTTAACACTTTATTTGCATTGCACCATCCACAGTAGGACCTCAATGTGGTGGTTGCCCTCTGCACCTTTTTATCTTTGATGTTTACTGGATTAGAATGAAATCCTCAAGAGTGTCTCAGCATTGATTTTCTTAAAATCCAGCTGCACTGAAATCTGCTACCAGCTCTTCAGTTGTTTGAATTTAGCAAGTTTTTGTAAATTAGTGACAATTTTCCATATTTACCTGTTTTTAGTCAACTTCTTTGAAGTGACAAAAATTAACCCTGGCAGGGTTCCCCTGTGATTGCACCCTTTTCTTTCTGTATGAATTAAGCTACCCTCTAGAGTCAGAGTATTTCAGATAATGCATGTATTAGCTGAGTGTATTTTCTGATATCTTCTGATTTGCTATTTTACAGTTAAATTGTAGTTTACCCTGGTGTTTGTCCTGGATTTCTTCACAGCTGTTGACTTCAGGTGTCACGCAGGCACTGAAAGGTGCTGGTGCGCTCCTGAAGCCAAGTGCTTTCAATCACACCTTTCTTCCTACTTCTCCTTTTTTCAGTCTCTGATTAGATTAAAATCTGAATACCTGACCTCCCCAGAAGTCATTTCATGTAATGCATTTTTGTAGGTAACCCAAAGTAGACAGGGAAGTAGTTGTGAGCTCTGCTGTGGTGGTTGCTAACCTGTGGTTACTTAAATGAAATGTGTCAAACAAGCTTAATTTGCATCTGACGTTGCTGTGTCTTAAGCTCTCCCTGTAGTTGAAGAGAAATTGCTGTATTCAGCTGAGCTGTTGACTCAGTAGATTTTGCTTTGTGTAAGACAACTGAAAACACTATCTTTTCCATCAAAAGTTCCAAAGGAATCAGCTCATAGGCTCAGAGGTCAAACCCATGTGAAATTCATGAGCAGAATAACCTGTGGATGCTGGTTAGGTGGGAACTTCCAGCTGAAAAAGCCCCAGGAAAAGTGAAGGAGAAGAGGTTAAGTGCCAGCAGCTTGGAACTGTTAGTGCCTCTTTTGTGTGGTCCAAGGCAGTGAGGGACAAAGCCAGAATGGACTCTGGCCAGGAGGTACCTGCCAGGGAGAGTTCCAGGTGGAGCCTGTGGGAAGGGCTGAGGATGCTGCTGTGTCTGTGGAGTGCAGGAAAGTCCCTAACAAGGCTGGGGAGTTTTGGTAATGCAGAGAACAGAGAAGCTTTGCTTCTGCCACACTTTTCTTCCTCACAGAACAGCATTTTCTGCTTTTGCCCAAAGTGCCTCTCTGTGCCATTCATTGGTCCCTGCCATTTCCATAGCTGGAGTTTAAGAAGTAGTAGCAAAATAGTTTTTCATTTTGTGATTTTTTTAATCTAAATTTATGTTTCTGCTTGTTAATTCATCCCAGTGAGGCAAAAAGAGATTTAATGAAGAGTGTAACCTCCTAGACTGCAAATAGCTTCAGTAATAATCCTCTTGTTTAAAAAAAAGTAAAAAAATTGTTACATAATATTGGAGTCTGTAATTTTTGTAAATATGATGGGCAGTGTATATCAACTTGATTTAATACAGCTGTCTAGTGACAGAAATAGTGAAGGTATCCCTAGGGAATTTTTATAGTCACAGGAGAAAATAGCACATGAGCTTTTTGAGTCTGCAGCATAGTAGTGCTGAGGCACATCAATGTAGGCATTTATCCGGTAAGTTATATAATTGGCCTAAAATAAAAATTTCAAAAAACTGTTTCTTCTGCTAGGGAAGACCTAGGGAAAGAAGTGGGATTTTGGGGTTGTCTGAAACAAATAACTGTTAGTTTGTTACCACACCTGCATTGTGTTGCTGGAGGAATATTAGTCCTGTTACACAATGAGAGTAAAAAGACTCTGAACTCAGCACTACATTTTTGTAATAAAATGCCATGCTGTAAATAATTTTCAGAAACATGGCTGAGGACTGAATTGATGCTTGAAGGAAAAGCTGTACTCTAAATTATAGTTCCTAAGTAGCTATTGCACTATTTTGATATGTAGAAGTTCTATATAGTCACTGTCCTCAGTGACTGAACAGTTCAATGAGATTGTGATTATAATGTCAAGGATAGAGCTGGCTGGTATGAATTTCTTTGACTGCAGAAGCACAGTAGGCAGTAGTATCCATGTGTTTACTCCTATGGCTTCTCCAGAACCTCTGGGAGGAGGAAGATGAGCACTTCTCAGAATGCCCTCTGCATTTAGGAGTACCTCTGTGACTGAACCTATGGAGAAGTATAAAAAAAGACCTTTCCGCATTAGCTTTTGCTTCTTGTCTTACTCGATACTTGTTAGCAATTGATTTTTGCTTAGATGGGGTCATTTATTGTTCTTATTGAATTTATGATTAATTGCACTAGCTTTGGACACTCAGAAAGCAAGTAGGACACAGCAAATAGGAATGCATGTGGCCTTGAAAAGCAAAATAAAAAGAGTGGTTAAGGCTGCTGCTTCCATGCATTTATGATAATTAAAAGAAGATCAGGCTTGTATGAGAAATGAGGTAAAACTGATTGACTAATATTGTCCAGGCCAGCTAATGGGAAAGAAATTGAAAAGAGCTTTTAAACCTGGTGAGTCAGAAGCCTTGGGTACATGTATGCCTTCTCAGCTTCACTAAGGATAAGCAATTCAATGAACCAGATAAAAAGGGAGGAATGTATGAACTAACATAATTTTAAGAGTTCCTACACTGTCATTAGAGCAGCTATTACTCCTTTCTGTAACTGATAATAAATTTTAAGTATTTGGATAGGGTGAAAGAGAGCTGTGTATGATCAGATCGATCTATAATTAACTTCCTTTCGTGCTTATTCCCCTCTTCATCCTCCCCTGCATCCCCACACTCCAGATTTAAATCCTGCAGAAAGAAGAGCTTATCACGGGTCTGATGCAGTGCCATACTTTAAAGAAAACTCCATGTTTTGATTCTCAGATTTGCATTGTGTGTTTATACTTAGCTTGAGTATTACAGAGACTGAGGAAGGGATCGATTGTGTGTTGCAGTTTCAGGATATGTGAGAGATAACATCTCATGGTTTGCCCAAGTTGGCATACTGAAATATTTTACTCACTGCCGGGTCAAGGTTGACCATTTTCCTCTAGGAGGAGTAGATCTAACTGGTACAGACAGTGAGGGGACTGATGAGTGGTTGTGGTAGAAGAGTTTGATAGCCATAAGGTTTGTATTAGCAGGTAGGCATCCTACACTGTGAGCCAGCTGCGTTTTGTTTGAATTGTGCCTGACAGGAAAAAAATGGTGCAATATATTAGGAATGTAGTACATTTCCCTTGTCTAGTTTAATAAGATACTCAGATCAATTATTGTGTGGTCTGAGCATTAGGATTTCTTCAAAATACAACCGCTGGGCTAAGCAACTCTTCTAGCACTGGATTTATTCCAGTTTTCATGGCCTGTTTGGAGCTATTAGAAGAATTAGTAGCATAGCATTATAAAGGAAGTGGTAGTGTAACCCTTGTGACTCTTTCAGTCTCTGGATGCTCTTAGGACTGCTGTCTGCTGCTTTTCTATTGAATCAGGATACAGAGTGTGAGGAGCAACATGGTTGTTTTTATGTGCAGGGGTCAAAGAATGATACAACAATTCTGCCCTTAATTTAGTCTGGGTTGCAGTCCTGTTAAAAAGACTTATTGACCTTTTTGCTTTTTTCCCCTAATTTTCTTGAGTACCAAAATGGTGTGGAGCTGTGTCAGGGAACTGACAGCTGGTGGTTTTCTGATGTGGGAGATTTGACTTGAAGAATATGTATGGGTGTGATGATATGTACACTCTCGTTATACATCGTGCCAAAATAGACAGTAATCCTCGTACATGGGATTGTCAAGTAAGTAACAATAGAGCACAAGTCAGTGCTATCAGTTCTGAGATTTTTTTTATAAACATAATTGTCATTCATATCTCCTAGATTCTTTAGTACTTCTTAATCTTTATATTAAATAAGTCCTTCTTCTAAGTCCTGCAAATGTTCATGTTTCACAGTAATGATGTCAGCTGATATCAAGACTTTCCCATTCATCTTTGTAATTGATGCACTTGCTTTAAAAAGGTCACAGAGATGTTGAGTTTTATAATTCAGTTCATTTCCTAATGTGAAAACTTCAGATGAAGAAAAATTTGAAGATCATTTAGCCTACACAAAACATTTCAATTGTCTTACAAGGAACCCTGAAAAGATCTGAAGCAATCAGAGTTACTGTCTGCAGGCTGTTGATCCCATTTGGAAAACATGAAGTTGGCTGCTCTGCAGCAGGGCAGACACGATAAGCTGTGCTGGAGGAGAAAAGCAATTAGCTCGGCAGCAAGCACAGTCAGAGCAGAAAGGGAGGTCTGGAGGCATTTAATTAATACTAATGCTTTTGTGCTTATGAGGACCAGAGTTGTGGTAGGTTACTGCTGCCTTGCTCCTGTGGTTCTCAAACCTGGCACCTAATGAACATTAGATTTAGTAAAGCTTGCCAGAGAAGTTAGTAAATTACAACTAACTGTGGCACATTCCCCCTGAAGGTAATGAGGTACACCTGATCCTGAGTGGGAGCAGGGTCTGATCTGTGAAGCTTTTTCATTTTCAAACACATAACAAGGCCTCTTGGGACTTTTGTGCCACATTTGTTTAAGTAATATGAAATAATGGGAAGGCATGTCGTTTATTAAACATTTTTTCAAGTCACCAAACCAATTAGGGAGAAATAAACCTTTTCTTTTTCCATTGTGAGAAGTTTCGGGCAGGTATCATTTTTATTAATCTGAGTTTGATGACAAAACTACTTATGATAGAAAAGTGTTTAGCCATCGATGTATACTTATTTGCATAGCTTGACACTTTGAGATGCATTTTGCTATTTAATTCTCAATTTTTACTCATTTCAACTTCCATTCGTTTTTGAGTGGAAAATAGAAGTAAAATCCCATTTGGTTGAAAATCACTCTGTATGTAACTTTTACTTCTGTTTTCTTCTAGTACATCATTCAAGACATACCTAGACTCTGGTACACTGGAGAGGATTACTTTTTCCATTTGCTCCTCGTGAGAATACCAGCTCTGTGGCTTCAGGCTTACGTATTCTTATATATATAAATGTTTCCGTGATGGGTTTCAGCAGTGTGTGTTAATAAAAGGATGATCTCCGTGATGATTTACTCTTTGTGCAGAAACACCAATATAATCTAGTTTGAGTTGTAATCTACAAACTTTAGTTTTGTTTAGATATTCCCTGTATTTAGATATCCCTATGTCACCTCATCTGTCAATGGTTGTCTGTATATAAACAGCTTTTATTATTCAATTTTGGGAGCAAACTTCCATATCACATTGCAGTTAATACAGTGTTTTATCACACTAATTGCCTGTTAGTGCAGTTTTTGTGTGATTAAAGTATTCTTATTGCACATTACCAGATCGCCCAGGACTTGCATAACAAGGTAATTAATCTATACTATCTCCAAGGAATAAATCAAAAGTACTGGATTAAGGTCACAGCCTTTGGTAATTATTTGTGTTACAAGGAGAAAGCTGAACAGAAACGTTTGGATTTTCCCATTTTGATGGATTTTTAAGTGCATAGCTTTTTGTTTCCTTAGTCTTCTGGGACTCCCCAGCTGAACGTTGATACTGCTGAGATAATAGCTTACATACGTGGTACATAGAATCAGGGGATCATTTAGATTGGAAAAGACCTTTAAGATCATCGAGTCCAACGCTAGCTGAGCGTTGCAGTGCTGGTTTAGCTGGAGGCTGTTTTCCCTGAGGGCTGTCCCTTGGCTTTTGGCAGCAGCAGATGTGCTTTCATGTGATGCGCTGCCTGGAGGGCGGTCTGTGACCGCGCTGCTCCTTTCCCTGGGCTGTGGGTGCCTGCTGCTGCACTGCCCTGCTGCTGGGGCTTTGTGGCTGTGGCACGGAGCTGCCTCAGCACGGCTGCCAGGGCCACGAGAGTGCCGGGTCTGCAGCCTGTCTGTGTCTGCCGGCTTTCGTGGGATGGACGGGGACAGCCCGGGCAGCTCTCGGAGCCATCCGGGGCAGCAGCCTGCGCACATGGGGCTGAAACCCCACACAGCATCTGAGCCACAGAGGAGGCAGCTGCAACAAACGTCTGAATTTTTAACAACTGCCTGAAACTTTCATTCCTTTAGTCAGAGACTTTCTTGAAGTGAGAGGTGTTTAGCTGAATAGCTCATGTATTTTTAATATTTTGGAAGATAGGATTTTTCTTTAATATCATATTTGGAATGATGACTTCCTCATCGCACGTCTTTCAGTGGAATATTTTCTCTAAAGGTTTCTTCCCCTCTATTATTGCAACTGTTTGAAACTCCCACACTGTAGCTAACAGTGACATTATCCATTGATAAGCTTCTTACACACTTGTAAATACAAATTTTCAGGGTTATATTGTAATGAATTGTAATACATTATTCATAAATGTGATGCTTGTGTAGAGTACAAGTCAAATATAAAAGCCATTTGGTCTTACACAGTATTAAGTATTGAAAATAAATGATAAAGTGATAAATGAAGAAAAGATAATAGGGATTGGTCACCCCTCATAATAGACACGCTCCCTTTCTTTCCTTTGTAGTAGGAGTTTCTCTCCCTGCATTTTGAACAGACAAGCAGACATCTCCCCAGGATTCTACCAAACTCACATTGTTCTCCCTCACCTCAAACATTTCATTTTCTTTTCTTAAAACCAGGAGAAATTATATTCATGCTAAAGTGTCTGTAATCTGCTTTTGGATATTGCAGTGATAAATCTGATCTAAAAAAAAAATAAATATTGTAGAATAACCTTTGAGATTAAGTGCTATTCTTTCACTGAGTAGCACATAGGGAGATGGATGTTACAATCCAATAAGGTAGTTCTTTTGATTCCAAATACATTGTTCTTGCAATGCAAGGTCAAAGAATTTTCATTTAGAAATGAATAGAATAGGAAGGCAGAGTAATGCATTTTGTTTTTTAGAAAAAGCAATAAATGGAAGTAGGTGATCCTGCAGAAATGTTAGCTGAAAAAGCTGTGTGAAGGCACAAGACAGAATACCACCACACACCAGTGCTAAAGGGAACCAGTGCTGAACCCCACCAATGGGGAAGGGCTTGTTTCAAGCCTAGCTTTTCTTTCTCCTCATCAGTATAGCTGATGAGTCTCTGCAGAAATCAATATCTCCACTGTCACAGGGCTCCCTGTGCATGTGCTTTTAGCTTGGTTTTATTTTATGTATTACAAATGCAGGAGGGGGAATAGCTCCATTCTTTAAGATTAAGACTTGATTGTTTGGCCTTTCTTTAACTCTTCCCTGGCCACAGATACATGAAGTTGTATTATTTGAGTGATGACATCCTTGGCCTGTGGCACAGGAGGACCTCTGAAGCTGTGCAGTGGTGCTGTAACAGTGGAGGACTTTGGAAAGGAAATTAAACAAACCAGTCAGTAGTAATAGCTCAAATATTTTAGAATTGTTGCAAATGTTTGTTTCCTAGAAGAAAATCTCTACAGAAATGAAAGCCGCCTATTTTTTCTTTTCAGTGGAATAAAGTAGCAACAGTAAGCATTACACATAAAACATACTGTTCAGGTGAGCTCACTGAATAGCCAGGTGCTAAATAGTTCCACAAATCAGTGCTCCTATGTTCCACCTAACAGTCTGCCCTGAAACTGGGCAATAAGGAAGAGAAGGCTGTTTTCTAATTTTGTTTCTTCCTGTGTCAATCTGAAGACATTTCATTGATTTCTGTGGGGTTTTTTTTCTTGTATCACATCAGCGTAAAGGAGAACGTACTGTGATCTAAGCTTTTTACTTTTTGTTTTCTTTTAAAACTATGCAAATAGTTTTTTAATGCATTTCTGAGTCAGTTCTATAATTGACACATTACATATTTTCTGTGATTTTATGGAAACAAACAAAATTACTGTGTCAATATGTTTTGTCTGTGGACATTTGTAAAGGTACAACAGAAATGAATGGATGTATTCACAAAAATGGCTAGGGAAGGCAGTGTCCTTCAGCTGTGTGCTAAATACCCCGAAGAGAAAAGCCTGGGGTGGTACCTCTGAATTGTTCCTCCACTGGAAAAGGAGATATATGCTGTTAGAGTTACCTACACAGTTTCACAGGTATGAAACTGAAAAGTAACAAAAAATTTTAGTTTGGTTATTCAGCCGTGTTAGCTACAAACAAGTGTCTGATTCTGCTGCCGCATCTCTGCTGGTGTTGTCACTGCACTGTTTTGATCTTTCAACTGCTAATCTTTTCCCAACAGTTTTAGTATTTGAAAAGCATAATGCTGTGTTACTATCATTTGTCTGTTCTGAAAGAAACATTTGCCTGAATGGTTTATTTTATGAGTTAGCAGATGGTGATTTAAATGCGCTTGAACCAGCAGGAGCCTTGGTTCTGTAAGCATGTCTTTGACTCTGAAAATCTCCACAAAGCACTTACAAAGTAGCTATGGTGTTTGGAAGCACAAATGGAGCAGCCATGATGTGTTTGATAAGGGTTTACACAGTTTTGGGGGTTAGAATTGGCCTCTAGGCAAGGACCTGTTGCTCCAGGGTAACGTGGTGACGTTAGGCATGCAGCAGGTGAACTGTGTGGTGGAAAAGGAAATTGCCACGAGAGACCTCAAAGCTGAATTTACTGTGTGGTGTTTTCAATGTTTTGAGTCCTATTTGTGTGTATGAGTGGTACCATGATATGTTTCATAAAAGCAGCTGAAGAACTTCACCTGTGTAAGAGGTTACAGGAGATGAAGGTGTGCATTTCTCAAAAGTTCTGCAAAGACCCTTTTTAAACTTTTGTTTTGTCTGAGCCATTTGTGGTCTGAATATAGTGTCAGCACTGATGGCAGAAGTAGACTTGTAATCTTGGGATGTTTTTTAAAATTTATTAGAGACTTGCAATTTAGATTAGGGATGTGTCATACAATTATCTGTGTAATGATATAAACATATGGATCTAAGCATGTTCTATTAGCATATATAAATAATTTATATAACATTTTTAGTTCAAGGGAATGTGATAGATTTTTGTTCTTGAGGCAGTTTTTTTGATTGTACATTGTGTTTTTATTTACAGAGTTTGTTAGAAGCAAGTATTACTTAAACAGTGATTGAAAATTTAAGAGCCTTCTTGCTGGCGTTGCTTTTGATTCTTTTAACTTTCACATTATTACCACTCACTTTACAAGAGACAGACGAAGGCTTGTGCTGCACCTTCAAATGTGTGTTGTTAATAAATGTTTGAGTGCTCTGCTGAAACTCAGTCTGTACTGTCATAAATTAATCTCATGACAATATAGTTTCTTAAAGTGATCACTACAATGGATAACAATTGCAGTTAGGTATAACATGCAGTATAGAAATGTATTACATGCTTTGTATTTGCTCTTTGGAGAAGCAGTAGGTATTTCAGTTTTTGGTGATGGACGTTTTTACTCTTTGTCTATGAGCTGTGGGCTTCTACTTCTTATGTTGGCAAATTCATCGGTATGAATCTGAACATGTAGTTAAGGATCCAACAGTGTGTGAAGACACATCTCTTTTGTCACGTTGTAGAAAATTCCCATAGAGTGGAAAGATGCCAGATCAGTTTTCATTAGACCTGGAAAAGCTCTGACAGCAGCAGAGACCACTGGTAACACTTGCAATCACAGTTATTCCAAGCAACTCCAGTATCATTCCTTGAGGACCTCCCTGTCAATCTCTCTCTCTGTCAGAATAATTTAATAACTGAGGTTAAGATTTCCCAAGGAGTCTAAGGAAGTCAAGGGACCTGACTTTCAGTGAATTTCAATGGGATTTAGGGCTCAAATTCAATTTTCTTTGCAAACATAAGATTAATGTTTCAACAGATAGCTTCGTTGTGGTAAATTGATTGAAAGCTGTGATAGTTTGCAGATTGTGTACATAAGTGTAATCTTCCAACTGAATCTTCCTAGTGTAAATAACTGAAAACATGTTCCCCATGAGGATGGATGCAAATGGACAAAGGTACTAGACAGAAAAGGTCACTGAGTTGCTTGAGTGAGCAAAATCTATGTCAGGAAATACATTTTATTTTCGTTAGTACTTCATACCTTATTTCCCAAGCCTGCCTGAGGAGTGTCTATGTGTTCAGTACCAGCTCCAGTTCAGTTTTTCTGGGGCATCCTTGTTCTTTGGTTCTCTCAGAGTCACCCTGGCAGAGAGGGGTGCCCAGGGGTGGCTCAGGACAGCCTCGAGGTTCCTTGGCTGCTGCAGCCTGTACCGAGGCCACCGCCCGTGCTGGGACTGTCTCTGCTAAGTGCTCAGCTGATGCACCTGTGAAATGGTAAAGTGCACAGGGCTGGCTCTAGCCCTTCCCTTACCCAGGGTAAGGCCTTTGGAGATGATGCCTCGAGGCAGCATAGCCAGGAAGGAAGGGTGAAGAGGCTTCTTGTCTTTTGGCATCCTTCTTTGCAAAGGATGATGTCTGTTTCTGCAAAATCTACTGTGTTATAGACAAAAAGAGAATTGGTGAGATAATTTCATGCTTTATTGGGCCAGAAAGGAGTTATGTTCATTTACTTTGACATCTGTGTTCAATCAGATTTCATTACAGTGTTACCCCTATCCAAACCTCTGTTTATATGAAACCATATAGCTTAAAACAAAGCACTCATGGTTAGAGAGAATCTGCCATGTCCCTAGGAATATAATAGAGTTAACTGTCTTGTTAAAAAAGTTAACTGCTATGAAAATGTGTCTAAAGTTGGTGGAAAGTAATTTCTATGTAGCCTCTAGCCACCACATTTTTCATGTCTGTGAAAGCATCTTTTACTACTGAAGAATAAAAATATGCTTAATAATCTGTTAATCTAAGTAGTTGAGAAACAAAGCTGTCATGTCTAATTCTACTCAAAGAAGAAAGAAAAAGCCAGAATGAACAATCTTTATTTTTAAAAAGTTGCAGACTAAATGAAAGGATATTGGTGAATTTTCTCTAAAACATGTCAGCTGAATAATTATATTACCTAATTAGTGAAAATAACTTTAGCTGATTACAAATTTTTCAGATTTTGTAAATCAACCATATATGGTGTTTTGAAACATCTTGGAAGAATCCCTGTAATATAAATAGTTTTCTCTTGGAAATGCCAACACTACAAGTTAGTAATACTTCTGTGTTTTATTAACATATTAACATATCTTAGTGGAACTGGGTATGAGCTGCAAATGGAGCTGTAAATCACAGTGACAATTTATATCTTAGAAAGACAAATACAGCTATAATATTACCATTTGTAATAGGAGAACCTTTTGTTAGAGTCATTTTTTAAAGCTATACGTGGTGTTTGAACTATGCCATTTAATAGCACTGATAAAAATGTGATGGTCTTGCTCTGACAGATTATGATACAATTAAATCTTGACTATAGGGATATATTGATTTAGGGGGGTTTTTTGTGTAAGGAAAATGGTTTTGATCATGTTGAAATATTTAAGTTATATTGAGTTACTTTGATCTTTAGGACCACAGATTAGCATTTAAAAAAATACTTTTTTTTTACTTGACACATAGGCAAAATCAAACCAAAGCAAACCATGTAAAAACATTACTTATAGTGTCAAACCAAAATATTTTCACAGATTTTTGTTTTCTTTTAATATTGGCTTTGCATGTCAGTATCTACCTTTCCCCATGAGCCATACGTTTGTTTCTTTCAGGACCTGACTAAAATTGGTCTAAGCAAATATATTTATAGAATCATATTTATTTATAGAATCAGTTTGTTACTAACAAATGGTGTCTGTGGCAGTTTTCTGTACAAAACAAAAGTATAAATTAATTTCTTGTCTTTCAGTTACTTACAAAACTGTATTCACCTCTTTTTTCTGTGAGTCTGCGATCTCGATTTCATTTTCTCTGATTTTCTTGAATATCTATGACAATTCATGTCCCTTTATCAGGTTTAGGAGGATCTTTTCAGGGGTCTGCAGCAGCAGCTCTGTGCTTCTGTATCCTATTTCATGGAGCTGTGTCGGGAATGTCAGGGTCATTTGGGAACAATTTGTTTCTCCATGGGGCACCCATTAGCTCCTTAACCACGGGGAAGGAAGGATTTGTTGTGGCATTGCTTGATGACATTTTTCCATAGCTGGGATGAAGAGATTCACTTTGGTGCTACAGCAAGAAACTTTTGTCCCCAAGCAGAGCATAGAATTGAATGAGCTGTCATGTCTATCTTATGATCCCTCTATGGAAAACAGAGGAGAGATCCTTACCCAGAACCCAAACCCCAAGTTTCCTTTCCAGAATCAAACATTTCAGCGTAATTCGAGCTTCGTGAAAGTGCCCAAACAGTGTTGTTCCTATGAAGATAAAGACCATATTCTGAAGCTTTGGAGATTTTCATAAAATAGTGGTGGTGTTCTTTAGCTAAAATAAATGGTCTCCTCTATAACTGTTACACATGGATGGAAATGTTTTTCAGACTCTTTGACCTGTAATAATATTTTCAATATTGTTTCAAATAAGACTATACAGCTCTGCATTTCACTTTGCCAATTGTTATTTAATTTATTTTTTATTGAAGCTATTGCAGATTTCAGCCTTTGTGAATGTAGAAAAAGAACTTTTTAGCAATACAATAGATGTTAATAAAACTCACCGGGTCATCTGCAAATTACTGGAATAATGTGCTTTTGCTTACAGGCAGATTTTCAGTCAGATATGAGTAATGAAGTGTAATTACTGTTGTTTCGGTTGAAAGATGAAAATGTAAGTGCAATTTACAAAGAAAACAAGAAGAAATGCTGTTTGGCTTGGCCTTCTTTGCAGTCTATTAGCAAGAGGTAGTGAAGGGAAAAACAATCACCAACATTTTCAATAATTAACCTGTGCCTCCTAGGCAGAAACCAATTTTTGAAAGGAAATTAATTCTGAGGGAATATGATTGAAGTAATTTCCCTGTTTGCTTCTTTGTTCTGTTATCTTGCTGGTGGGACAAAGCAAAAATGAATATATATAGAAGGGCTCTTACTATCAGCACCTAACCTTCCCTTTCAGTAGATAGTTGGTCTATTTCCGCTGCTTCCTCACATTTTCTCTCCTAGGCACAAAGGACCTGGCTTTGAATAATGATGAAGTATAAAAGAGTGCATGTCAAACTTGCCTCTGAAAAACAGGTATTTGTGTGCCATTAGCTGGTTTGTGCACAAAAACTGGTAAAGCCCACATCCATAGACACTGGGTATTAAGTGTATATAGATTTTGCTAAAGAATTGGTACTTGTTCCTGGTTCTTCCAATGGTTCATGATGGCATACTCTTAACAGCTGGTTCTGTGTCTGATAAATATCACTCTGCTTTTCCTCTGGGAGTGGGTGCATTCTCCCAGCTCAGAGAGATGAGAGGACCTGAATAATATATTCCTGTTGGCTTGTGCTCTTAGACTACCTGAACATGATGTAAAACAAATTACAAATAAAACATAATACAAATATTCTGAAATACTCTTCTGGGCTGGATTCTGCTGGTCTTGTAGCTGTGGACCTTTCCAGCTGTGGTTTTAAATGTGATCCCTCTTTTTTTTTTTTTTTTTTTCCCCCCATTTTCTTATTTGAGATTTACCTGTTGAGTTCTGGTTGAAGGCCAAATTTCAGCTTTCACAGCTTGATATTTTTCAGTTATGATAGCCTGAAGAACAGGGGATGACATGCAAGTGAACAACCCTGCCTCACTCACTCTAGTGTAGTTAGAAGTAATGCTAAAGACATGAAAATTACTTTTAAGAAGCTGAGATCAACAGAGTCTATAAGCACGTGCCTGGGGATAATCCCTAGTGAAAATTAAATGTGTATGTGTAGCCCCAACTGCCAAACCATTAAAAAAATCCCCAAAGCCAAGCAATTACAAGGCAGAGGTCATACTGCCATTTGACATGACTTTATGGAAAGAATGCCTGAGTCAAGAGGCTGCTTTAGTATCTTAAAGACAGCCAACAGCTTCAATGTCCTTTTAGTAGGAACACCACTGAGTGTTAGTACAGAAGTGCCAAATCCTGCCTGCTTCGTGAGAGTAGTCACATGGGCTTCAAGAATACTTATAATATGAATGTTAAATTCACTATTGTGGATTTAGGTCCCACTGTTTGAATGAATGGGAAATAATACAGTGAAATTATCTAACCAGTTATTAGTTAAAGGTGTTAAAAATAATTTGGAGTAGTAGCTTGCTTACGATTTAGTTGATAATAGTTATATTCAGTAGATAATTTTCTGTATGGAAATGGACACTACTTCTATGACATTTCATTGTTTTGTTCTTTGGAGTAATCAAAACTTTGGGATGCTGACAGACCTAGAATTCAGAAGGCGCCAAGGAGTCACTCAGTAGGTGTTAACATGAACAGTCAATGTCTCTGTCTAATTGTCTTACTATTCACAAAAGAAAACATTTTTAAGAAACATGCTCTTTTGAAAAGTCAGGGTTTGAGAACTCATGCCTAGTCAACTTCTTGGGATATGTTACCTTGTGTTTATAATACAACATACCAACAGAAACTTAAAAAACTTGAAGATGTCGAGTGTTTTTGAGAGCTGATTTCCAGAAAGTAACAGCCAGGAGCAGAGTTCTGCCTTCTGTTGCATCTTTGGACATTCTGACTGTTCAGCACAAGTAGTGTGTACATCTGTCCGAGACCTAAATGTCAATAACAGTACTTTTCCATATCAGCATTTCCTAGGTATGGAAAAAAAAAATTAGGAGTTTTAAGAAAGACGGTTTTGGTCACTGTTATCATGCATGTAAGCAGTTGTTTATTTTTAAAAAAATCCCAAACATCTATTTAGGTAACCAATGCCTTTGACTTTGTGGAAAGAATATCAGAACATCTTTGTTTTCAGTTTAGGTTCTGATCATGCAAGCATAGATATGTTTATCTTTGGTCATGCAAACAATTCACATCATTGGGGACTATCCAAATACTTAAAGTTAGTTGTATGTGCTTTTGGAATAACATTACCAGAAGGTTCTTGTGTTAGAATTGATTTAAGAACTTATAAATAAGAACTGATAAAACCTGATTTGCCTAATTATCTGATCTAAGAATTTCCTCGTTCATGGTGTCTAAATTCAGTTAACCACACTGATAGGAAATTGCAGCTGTTTTCACTAATCTTTTACAGCAGATGTGTCTTTTCCATATTTACTTGCTGACCACAAGTCGTTCTTGATAATATTATCAGCAAATGTTTATTTATAGGTGAATATAAAGACAGAAAAGACAGATTTTGATGAAAACCCCCAAGTAATATTTGTGTGTTCCAAGCAAAACAGTTGTCTCTAAAGGATGGGACAGTCTCCAGCTGCCTCTGGGATTTCTACTTCCACAGTTCTCAGGTTTTAGGAATAAAGAAATAAAGACTCTCATTTTAAGCACTGGAGTAGTTTTCCTTGGGGCAATAATTTCTTTAGCCAAGTATCTGTAAAGCTGAAATACCATGGTACAAGTATAAGCCTTTCTTCTTTGGTATTTTCAGTGTTTCCGGATTTTGGATTGGATGCACACACCTGGTAGTGTAACCAAAAGACAAGTACTGAGTCTATGAAATTCTGGTGTAAGTTGAATTGCTTTGAAGGCACTGTGACTCCACAGCATAGCAGTGACTTGGAGCAGCCTTGCAGTGTCAATGTATGCAAGAAGTACACTTCCGGATAGACAGCCTATTTTAGCTTGTTTTTTTGGGCTTTTTTACTTTCCTTTTTATGGATATAGTGGAATTGGATCCAATGAAAATGATTATAATGTTTTAGAACATGACCACAGAGGGTGAGTACAAAGCATGAAGCAGCTTAGTTGTTTAAATCAGGAAATTATATCTGTTTTAATACAAATGATACCTTAGTTATAAAGGTGTAAGAGAAAACTAAAAATCTAATGGTTTTCATCTGGTGTTGGCAAGTCACTTAAATAAAATTGAAACATATTTTTAATGGAGTGGTAAGCTGGACCATTCATTTTCTTTTCCATGATAGGCATGAAAAATTGTGCTTTAGTTATGTTTCTCTATAAGTTTGTCTTCCAGGTCTGTGGAATCTGCTTGTTAAAATAGTGACAAATATATTCTGTACAAAGATCAGTAGAGGCTACTGAAGTGGTTTTGTTGCTCTGTTTATTGTTTTGAGTGGAACACTGGATCTGAGAGACTGTTAAAGTCATGGTAACGCTAATATGTTTTGAAAGGAAGTGATTTAAAGATTTAAACTGGACATTATTATCTGAGCTGCAGTAATGCTCAAAGCATTGTTTTTTCCTGAGCAAATAACCACATTAAAGAAAAAATCCTAAAGCATGTATAGATGTGTTTGATTGTGCGTTCGTGATGAAAAGAAGGAAGTGAACCGGTTTCCTGACTTAAAAGCTTTTGAGAAGGCTGCCTGGCTTCTGCTCACAACTCAGTTTTGTGCCCTCAGGCTCAAAAGCATGGTTAAACCTTATGTTTTTTGGAGTAGCTTCTGTGTGGGTGAAATTAGACAGAATGAGGTAAATACGCCTTTTTGAATGTGAGCAGTGTTTCTTTGAAAGCTCCTTTATGCTTGATTCTTGCTATCCCATCACAGTGCTGTGACATGAGAGGAACAGGGGAGAGCTGGGACCTGTTTCCCTTTGAAACCTCTGCCTATCAGCTTTGCTCTTTGGGGAAATCAAAACCTGCCTATACCCTAGAGAAATAACAGTACTGCTCATTCTCCAGTGACAGCACAGTACAGCTTTCCAAGGAAATGTGCTGCTGGTAGCTCTGGAGAGGATGCTGTGGTACCATAGCATGGTGGTGCTTCTTTTGCCTGCAGAATCCCACGTGGTAACCCTGCAATTGTTTTTTAAGCTAAAGCCCTTTAAATTTCTTCACACGTAAATATTCAGGATTATATAAAGTTCATCTTGCGTTTCTGTTAAAGCTCTGTCCTCAGATTGTAAACATGCAATCTGTAAACACAGGGCTTTTCTTGCAAATTCACATGAATGTTTTCTTTTTGTTGTTGTTTTTATTCTTCTTTGTGCTGTTCTTTCATTAGAGTGTTCAGCAGGTAGGACACTGAATTATCACTTCAATTAAATAAATTACACTTCTGGACTTCCTACTTCCTGACTATAAGGGATTCATTTTGTCTTTTGTATCTCTGTTTTCCAATCAATACCCTCATGCTAATGACAGTTAAGATTTTGGAGTAAAAATTTGAAATCTGCAGCTATAAAAGGATTATAATTCTATACTACTAAAAAGTATCCTGCAAAATCTATTAAAACTGCTCTACTATTCTGACAGGAGCAAATGTGTGTATGCATATACATACTTGGATACATATATATAATATACCTTCAGAATGCACCCTGTAGCTTTTGCAGGATCTTGCAAATTCTAAACTTCCATTGAAAATAGAATAAAGGTCAAATTCTGCTTGTCTTACACATGTATGAAATGAACAGTTGTACTATGGTGATGTGCTGCCAAGATTTGGACAATGGGATCTTTCAGAAATGTTCCTCCTCCTCCAGTGATAAACTCTGTGTGGTGACATGTGTGTGCACACAGAGGAGATGACAGGGACTGAGCACTATATGCCTTTGTTTTTACTTTTCAAACCAAAGTGTGTTTTTTAGAACCCAGAAGCCAGCCTTGTGGCTCACTGATGTGTAGTTTCTGTTCATCCAGGCACAATATGTGACTTGTGGCTTTAACTGGTACTAGCATGGCTGATATAAAGAGGCATAGTCAGAGGGTTCACATATGCATTTGGGGGTGCCACAGGGACATATGTTCTGTATGAGCCTACTGAAGATGTCTTTTGGTGTGATTAGAAAAGGAAAAGGACATTCACAATATTTTTATGATCTCTGTCTCATTAAATTTGGTTGTGTAGGTAGATTTTAAAAAAAAATTCTTTGGAAACAAAGTTTTTTCATGCATTTGGTGTGACCACGGAGATTTTCAGACTCATAGAGGATTCAGCCTATCTTGTTGTAGTCAAAAGGACTGTGCTGCTATAGGCTGTATGTAAAGCTTTCTCCTCTTGAAGAAGAATCTCCTATGAATAAAGCAATAGACAATATAATGATTTTGTCGAAGTTGTGAGAATGGCAGCATTCATGTGCAACATGTCCCAGGATAAACTAATCTGTGGTGAAGAATGACATTGTTTTATCTTATTGCACGTGGATAGGTAAATTCGTATGTAATTAGGTTACTAATTCTATGACTCCCCTTTTCTCTCCCATCCAGCATCTTAGCTGTGATGGCAGTTTATGGCTAAGCCTGGCTAGCCACAGCTAGCTGCAGTTTTGAAACTAGACAGCCTTGCTAGTATGGTGTAGAGCCTGAGATGTGCCATGCTGAAGACATAGGCAGTGAAGCTCCTCTGGTACAAAGCTTCAAGGAATTAAAATAGCCATGGCTGGATATCTCTGGTCAAAATGGGCACTTAACTCTGTCCAAACCAGGATATTTTTACTTACCTACAGTCTACGTAAGAGGTAGAGCTGTGCACTGAAAAACCAGGTTTAGGAGGGCTGGGAAAGGCTGTCCCTCATCACTGAAGAGAAGGTACACCCAGAGGGAGAGATATGCTTGGTAATGGAAACTCCTAACCACAGCACTAAGGTTTTGGAGAAGAGGGCAACTTTAAAGAATCCACAAGCTCTTTGTCTTGTTTAAAGGCCGTGTAATTTTAGTAAACCAATCTGTGCTTTCCTTTGAAGACCCAGGATCCTACATCACAGCAGCAGCAAGCTACAACAGACTACTGGGGAAAACTTCTGCCAAGTCCAGTCTGAGCCGGTTGTGTTGAATGTCATGAGTAGTTCTCAGATGGCTCTAAGTCACCCTGAGATCAGCTCAGTTGATTAGAGCATGGTACTATTAATGCCAAGGTCATGATCTGATCTGATTTGATCCCTGTGTGGGCCATTCACTTTGGAATGTGGGTGGCTTCCAGCTCAGAATATTCTGTGCTTCTGTGAAGTCAGGTAGGAGTGGGTGACCTGCAAAAGTGCTTTCCTAGAGAGACCAGCGTTCCCAGAGAATTGTACTGTGACTTGTCAGCATTGAACATGCGTGGCTAATGCAGGAACTCAGAGGGGTACAATTCTGCTTTTCAGTGCAATCCAGTCAGAAGAGATTCAGGTTGATGTTGAAGCCCATATGTCTATACTAACAATAGTTTCCTCATTTGATCTGTTAAAGATGATTTATGGTTTGGAGTAGAGCTTTAACAGAATGTGCATCACCTCTGTTTTATCATGGGAAAGGACGTTACTGCTATTTTACAGCATAGCTTTTTATGACTTAGAAATAGTAAGGCAACTTGCAAATATAAGCACCAGTCAAACTTATGGCTATGAGGTTATAAGACAAATCCTGAATTTCCTTAGGTGCAATTTAAAAAATCATCTGGATACTGTGTGTCCTGCCTCAGCATCACAGTACTCCAGCATGTCCCCTGATAAAAATGTTTGTTACTTCCATTGAAAGTTCTTTGCTGTTAAATCTGTGCAACTCCCTAGATCAAGATCCCAGACCATGTCCTGAAGAGGGAGGACCAAAAAGAGTTAGCTGAAATCTCTGGCAGAAGGCTGAAAGGAAGGTGCTCGTACATCGTCTACATGTTTTTGAACCATTCTTCATCCAAAAGCTGGAGCACTTCTAGTGTTCTGAGTGGAAAAAGTTCTGAAACTATTCTCCATAGGATTTTTTATTTGTGAAGCAGGTACAGTTTTGATGACACCCCGATTGAATCTGTTTCCAGTTTAGTTTCCTTTCCATATCATCCTGGTGGCCTACTTGGGAATCAAAACCGTCTTTATTCCTGAACATAGCTCTGAGGCCTGTGACCAGAATTTTAAGGGTCCAGGACCCTTGAGTAGCCTGTCAGGGTGACTTATGGAGCTGGTTTGCCCTTGACTTCCACAGCAAGGTTTGAAAGTTTGGGGCAGATTCTTTCAAGCACCTAGTTTTGAAATATCAAAATGTTATGCTTGCCACGTTCTACGTTTAGTCCCATTTATAAGCCTAAAACACTTTCTTACACTTGATGTCCAGTTTCTGATAGTAATCATTATTAGATGTTGAAAGAGATGCTGCAATGTATCTTAAAATGGCAATTTTAAGAACTTACCTGCTCCCATTTCCTCCTGCCATTGACCAGGAACATGGAGGCTCTGTGTTTTCTGAAAGACTCAGAAAGTGATGTTTTGCCTGTAAGTTATATTAAAAAGAAATACATATTGAAGCCTGAACAGCATATAGTAATTTTAAAATACTGCTGAAATTGTAAACAGCATTTCTTCCTCTAAAGGAGAACAGTGTACAATATTATTTTTATCTTAATTGTGCAGTGTTTCTGCTTACAAGGAAAACCCTCTGAAGTTTCCAGGTGTACAAAATACACTGTTTGTGTAGTGATTTGAAACCTAAGCAGTTGCTGCATTTTGCTGCTTTCAGTGGTGGAACTAAAGCTGAATTAATTCAGTAAAAGTATTTTTTCTGAATACTGAAGTGAATGGATTAGGTCAGTCTTGTACTCCTTTTGTGTTTCCTCTCCAAAGATTTTAGAGATCTGAGTTTGCTGTAGTTGTCTGAATCAATTTTCCAAGCAAACATTTGTAGAACAAAATTTATTATTGGTTGTGGGAGTGTGGAGATAGTTTTTTGTTTGTTGGGGTTTTTTTTCTCCTCATTATGTGAATTTTGCAAATAACAGTTACTGTGGGATTTATCTAACCACTTGCTGCTAAGGAGCAGAGTTTCAATGTCTGATGGAGCATTTTAGGCATACAGAGAATTGTTTACAATCAATTCAGTAGGGAACATGGCTGGAATAAATTTAAATAGTGAACACAGTTTTGAAAACCATTATGTGAAAAGGACTTCAGCAAAATCTTTTTATTCAAAATTGGAGTTTCATAAAAACATAAAGTGTGTTTACAAAAAAATGACTTAAAAGTGATAAAACTGTGTAATCAATTTGTGGTCTGGAAGCGTTTTTTAGTATAGGCAGTTTTATGTTTTGTGGTAGCTTCTGTGATTTTTTTTCACTGCAATATAGCTCTCTTTTTACTTGTGAGAATGCCCTTTTTCTTCATTCTCTTATTTCAAAACATAAGGTGGAAATTTGGTTTAATCAGGCAGATTTAGTGATTTCTTTTTGTTTATTTTATCCATGAGATATAATTTACCATAACAGGTAACATGGAAACTCAAGCTGTAACAACTCAGTTATGCTTCTTCAGCTGCTGCAGTCCAGGATTCAGCATATCTGATTGAGGATGGGACCAAAAAGGATGGAGTCTGCATACTCCTGTTGTGGACAGGGACTGGTCCAGTAACCATCTGGACCTAGAGAGAGAACTACAGAGAATTAGATAATCAGGTCTTTCGTGTGCTGCTAGAGGATCTGTAGCAGCTGAGCAAGTGTTGCTGTGCTGGAGCCTGCGTTTCGGTGGTACAAGATATGTGAGTAGACAGCAGAGACCAACCCTTCTACCCCCTTGCCTTTTATACTTACAGCCAGACCTATGGGAAGCAGGGCAGAACCAAATTAAAAGGAATGGGTACTGCAGGATATA
The DNA here is from genome assembly GCA_013398055.1 of Ifrita kowaldi. Classification (NCBI taxonomy): domain Eukaryota; kingdom Metazoa; phylum Chordata; class Aves; order Passeriformes; family Cinclosomatidae; genus Ifrita; species Ifrita kowaldi. The sequence continues at coordinate 238,667 of VZRS01000329.1, read as the reverse complement.
GTAAGGAAGGAAAGAGATATTGTAGGGGAATGGAAGGGAGTGGAATAGACCAGAGCATTGCAGTCGGATGGGACCTACAGCAATCATTTGTCCAACTGATTGACTGCTTTGGGGCTGATCAGAAGCGAAAACCTGTTACTAAGGGCATTATCCAAATGCCTGTTAAACACACTGAGAAGTCTGGCACCTCCCTAGGAAACCTTCACGAGTGTTTGACCTCCCTCTCCATAAAGAGATTTGATCCTTCCTAAGATCCAGTGTAAACCTCCCCTGGTGAAGCTTTGAACCGTTGCCATGTGTCCTGTCCCTGGATACCAGAGAGAAGAGTTCCCCTCCTCAGGAAGCTGTAGAGCCATGAAGTTGCCCCTCAGCCTCCTTTTCTCCAAACTAGAGAAGCCCAAAGTCCTTAGCTGCCCCTCATAGGTCATTCCTTCCAGCCCTCTCACCACCTTTGTTGCCCTTATCTGGACACATTCAAGGACCTTCACATCCTTCTTAAATTGTGGTGCCCGGGAAGTGCTCACAGTGCTCCGGGTGAGGCTGCACCAGTGCTGAACACAGTGGGATAATCACCTTCTTGGGCAGCTGCTGATGCTGCATTTGATGTACCCCAGCATGGGGTTTGCCCTGTTGGCTTCCAGGACACGCTGCTGACTCCTGCTGTGCCTGCTGCCAGCCAGCAGCCCCAGATCCCTTTCTGCAGAGAGGCTCTCCAGCCACTCCTCTCCCAGTTTATACTTGTGCCTGATATTAGTTCATCCCAACTGCAGAATCTGGTATTTTGACTTGTTAAACTTCGTGCCATTAATCACTGTTCAACGCTCCAGTTTGTGTAGATCCCTCTGCAAGGCCCCTTGTCCCTCCAAAGAGTCAGCAGCACCTCCCAGTCTGGGATCATCAGGAAAAGTGCTAATGGTGGATTCACCTCCCACCTGCAGGTTGTTGGTAAATGTATTGAACAGAGCTGGCCCTAGAACTGACCCCTGGGGAGCACCACTAGTGACCGGTTGCCAGCCACATGTAGCCCCATTCACTGCAACCCTTTGAGCTCTGCCCTTCAGCCAGTTCTTCA
>VZRS01000329.1:204218-236191 GCA_013398055.1 Ifrita kowaldi | reverse complement strand
CCCTGTTGTCTCCCAGGACACGCTGCTGCCTCCTGCTGTGCCTGCTGCCAGCCAGCAGCCCCAGATCCCTTTCTGCAGAGAGGCTCTCCAGCCACTCCTCTCCCAGTTTATACTTGTGCCTGATATTAGTTCATCCCAACTGCAGAATCTGGTATTTTGACTTGTTAAACTTCGTGCCATTAATCACTGTTCAACGCTCCAGTTTGTGTAGATCCCTCTGCAAGGCCCCTTGTCCCTCCAAAGAGTCAGCAGCACCTCCCAGTCTGGGATCATCAGGAAAAGTGCTAATGGTGGATTCACCTCCCACCTGCAGGTTGTTGGTAAATGTATTGAACAGAGCTGGCCCTAGAACTGACCCCTGGGGAGCACCACTAGTGACCGGTTGCCAGCCACATGTAGCCCCATTCACTGCAACCCTTTGAGCTCTGCCCTTCAGCCAGTTCTTCACCCAGCACAGCCTGCAGCCACTCATCCCACAGCTGGACAAGTTGTCCTGAAGGATGCCATTAGGGACAGTATCAAAAGCCTTACTAAAATCCAGAAAAAACACATCCATTACCTTTTCTTCATCTGCTGGGTGGGTGACCTTATCGTAGAAGGATATCAAGCTAGTTAAATAGGACTTTCCTTTTGTGAACCCATGTTTTGTCAATCTCTGAAATAGGAATATTTGATTTCTTAAAATGGACCATTCTTTTATACACAGTATTACACTAATGGTAAATAAATTAGAATGTTGTATTTTGTTCTTTGATTACAATTTTTATTCTTTGCTTTTCTGTTTGCCTACCGTTAGTTAGACCCTTTTTTTTATTTATATGTTAAATAATTTTGATTTGATTTAAAGGAAATATTACCAAATAGGAGCAATTTTATGCAAGTCAAGTATGTTTTCCATCCAGAATACTGAAATAGTGCACACTTGCATAATTTGACTGAAAATATACAAAAAGCAGTAATTTTCTTACTACTATGTGACTTAGGCAGTAGTTGCTACCTTTATTACAAAAAAGTCCCTAAAAATTTTAGGGTGCAGAACTTCTTGTTTAAAGAAGCATCATTTACTTTGTGATTTTATGTGTAAATAAATAATGAAAGATTAATTTTATTGATGTATGACTCTGACCTTTTCTTTCCTCAGCCATCATGTACGTAATGGGAGCACTTGGACCTGCAGCTGGATACTTATTAGGAGGACTTCTTATTGGTTTCTATGTTGATCCCAGGACAACTGTGTACATTGACCAGAGCGATCCCCGATTCATTGGAAACTGGTAAGGATCAAGCATTTTTCAAAACTATTCTCTCAGTTGCCAGCAGGGAATTAAGACAGGTTGGAAGATTTTATCCCTTGAGGACTTGTTTAAGGTTGTAGGAGGCAGAGGAAGATGATGTTTCTGTTGGTTACTACACACTAGCCTCTGACAGAGGCAAAGTTTGCCACGAGAGTGCACAGGAACAGTGCATGGAAACCCCCTTGCTTTTGGCTGTTCCAGGACTGTCCCTGACCACAGTGGGCACTGACTGACAGTGCTCAGCACAGGGGTGGCAGGGCAGGATATCAGTATTGCAGGAGGCCGTGGAGGATCCCTGCTGCCCAGAACCAACCCCTTCCTACTGGAAGGGGGATTAATCTCTTGTTTGGTTTTCCAGAGGAGGCAGCATGGAACGTGGAACTCGGCTGCCCAGATGAGAAGCGGTAGACTTCACTGATCCTCTTTCAGGTGGAGATAGGATGAGTCAGAGCATGCCCTTTCCAGTCTTTGTTTCTCAGGGTGATGGCTTGTGTTTAGGCAGCAGATGCTGTAAACCAATACATTATTCTCTAGGAAGGAGTAGGCTTCCAGCAGCACTGAGATGTAGCAGCTGTAATTGCTAGCTGATGTCTTCAGGCAGCCTTTGAGATGTGGCCTTCTTGGAAATGTCTCTTTGAGGAAGCAGGTCTTGAGGAGGCTTTAACTGCCTTTTCTCAGGTAAATCATAAATCTGCTTTGAAGTTTTCATGCAAGCCCAGAAAAAAACTGAATTTCATTATCCCAGGAAGAGACCTCTGCTTTGTAGGTGTAAGGTGCAGTGTCAGTTCTCATGCCCTGGGTTAGTGTTTGTCACTGTGCCATTGCAGTCAGTCTGTATCTGTTTCTGTTTATTCTGCAGTGATCTTTCCTGACAGTTTGATATGAAAAAATTCTCTCACTGGAGTCTTCTTAAACTTTAAAGATTTAGTCTTGCTTTATTTGTCTTACTTAGCCCAAGAGCGTTGCTGCCCAGGACTGTTTCATTGAATTTTCAGCAAGAGAAAGGCAAAGCTGAGTGCTGAGTGCGGCCTTGGGGTTAACGACTCTGTGCTCTGATTTATCTACTGACTTATCTCACTGAAGAGATCTGTTACATGGGTGTGCAGAAATGTCAAAATTTGGACTATTTAGGATAAGAGATTTGAAATCAAAGCAAAATATTATACATTCTTTGTAAAATTCTTACAGTTCATGTGTTTTTAATTACATGTCAGAACCAGTAATCAGAATCTGATCAGTACTTTTTGACAGAAATTGCGAACGGGCTCATAAATATATTTGCTAATTGAAATCAGTGGGGCTGTATAAATGTGGGATAAATTTTTGACTTTATCTATAACACAGCCGCTGATATAACTGAGTTTTAGCTGCAGCAGCTCCAGCAAAAGTAAAATAGCCAAAACAGCAAAGTCAGTAAAAGTAATTCAAAATTTTCTATCATGTTGATTAAATCTGTAGGGTCTGGCTTTCCCTGAAAGGTATTCCAGGTCTTTTTATTTCTCTTTCATTTTTGACTATGTCAGTTCTTTCTCCCTTAAATTTCTAAGGAGTATCAACTGCTCTCAGATCTCTGATAATTTGTTGCACAATCTGTGGTGGCCTCTCATAAAAGTTTAGTGACGTTCATAGCATTTGTGTCTTATTCTCTTTTCTCTTTCTGAAGCTGTCTACCCATTAAAAGCAAGAGTCCCATGGTGTGAGGGTTAAACCTTTGCCCCTTGCTACTCACTGACTGCCTGGTTGCAGAGAATTCTGGAAGTGTAGACTTTGATTCCACTGAAATGTGTTTTCTGGGACTGTGACATTTTCTCCTTGCAGGGAAGTGCTGTGTAGTCAAGTTTATTTTTATTTATGCAATCTAACAATTTGAAATGTAAGAGTAGCCCGACACTTACTTCAGCTGACACACTTTAAAAGTACGGTTCAATTGAGATAAGTTAATGGGAAATCATATATGAGATTTCTGAGTCTTGTTTCCTTTGAAGTGAGTTAGTGTCTTTGATTCCTATCTTTTCTTTATTATAGCTGTAAGGTTCCTAATGCAACTTATCGTGGGACCCAATTTAACAGTTGCCATTGTTAAAGGAGGCAATGCTTACAGATAAAATAGTGAGTATAGCAACTGTGATATATGGCTAAAATAAAAGCAGTAATTTTTTTTTTCCTTAAGTTGTTTCTTTCTGGGAGGTATATTGCGGGACATGTAATTTGGTTTATCTCCCATGCAACACGGTAAAGTAAAATGGTTATTTTGCAGGGTTATTTCTGATCTGATTATTCCTTGAGTTTCACAGGACTTGGATTTCTGCTCCTGAATTTGGCACATCTGGGCTTTCTGTAGGTGCTCTGGGCTAAATTGCAAGCCAGCTGTCTGTGCCAGCCCATCAAATGTTTGAAACTGTTTTTTATTCAAATGTGGTGACTGTAGGGATATCTGTTAGAAATCATTCGTCGTGTTGTTGTCTTTGAGAACTGTTAATGTGCTATATAGGGACCTCATTAGTTGTGGAGTAGCCCTTAGCAGTCTGTCAGGTGCTTTGAATCAAATTTTCTTTTGCTGACACTTTTCTGAGTGTTTTCCTAGTTCAGAATCTGTTTAATACTTGGATCTTCCTATATAGTCTTTCATCAACATTCCACACAAGAAGTTTAAAGGAATTCCTTCAGCATTGTCTGGTCCTTCCTTAGCTTTAATTGCTTTATTTGAGGTCTTAGGGCTTGTGCGGATGCCTTTGAGGTATTCTTCTGCATATTTTCTTTGACTTTAGAAGACAGAAAATCAAGGGCTTTTAAAATTAATATAGCTCCTGTTCTGACCTCTCAATTTCCCATTGTAGGTGTCCTTATTATTTTTGATACCGTCTTTTGTCTGTTTTCCAATTTTTTGATACTTCTCCAGGAAGTTGTGGAGTGTAGATGGTGAGATAATTGCATCCAGTGCTGCATTTGTGACATCTCCAGCATTTGGTATGCTGTTGTAATGGTCCTTTTGGATTTGAATTTCATCTCGTGCTGCATTACAGGCCCTGTCTCCTTTGCTGCTTCCTCCTGAGTGGGTGGTTGCAGATTTCTGCGTATTATTGCCACAGATTGTTTCTTTGATCAGTGCCTTTGCAGCTTCTGCCTTTGAGATCCTGCTACATTTTTATACAGACTCCGGATTTATTCCGTCTGACAGTGCTGACTAATCCTCCTAAAAGTCTGCTTTCTAATCCATGTATGTTATCAGCTAAAATGAATGAATAGAGGATTTTGTGTTTACATAATATCAAAATTAGTCAACACTTTCAGTCACTTATATTTGCCTTGCAAAAGCTTCCTGTAAGCTTCTAATAAAAATAGTGTTACACATGGCTGTTTATTTGTTGTTTGCCTGTGTGTAATCATTTACCATACAAAGCACTGGATATGAATTTGTCTTCACTGAAAAATAAAGTTTGCAATACCTTTGCATTACAAATATGAGACCAAATGCTTTTTGTTTCTTGTGCAAGTAATCCTGTCTACTCAGAATTTAAAATGTTTGAAGTTTGAACAAATATATAATTAATAGTGTAACGGTTGTACAAAAATATGTAAAAATTGTTCTTGTATTTGGTTTGCATGGCAAGGTTTTGGTACCAGGAAGGCTGCAGGGGTGGCTTCTGTGAGAAGCTGCCGGAAGCTTCCCCTCTGCCTGAGAGAGCCAATGTCAGCTGGCTCCAAGAGGAGGCTGGCCAAGATTAAGACCATCAGTGGTGGTGGCAGCACCTTTGGGAAACATATTTAAGAAGAGGAAAAAAAAAAGACAGATGCAACACCAGCAGCAGTCAGAAGAGAGTGGAATGAGAACATGCAATAGAAACAGCTCTGCAGACCCCCACGTCAGTGAAGGAGGAGGAGGAGGAGGTGGAGGTGCTCCAGGTGCCAGAGCAGAGATTCCCCTGCAGCTAGTGGGAGGCTTTCGTTACATTTTCTCTCCCCTGTCCTGCCGAGGATGGGGAGTAATAAGAGCGGCTTTGATGGGCACCTGGCATCTAGCCAGGTTCAACTCACTGTGATTCTGGAAATTTGATTTCAAATGAAAAAGCTTTCATTGTTGTGGTTGGATATTCTAGTAATGTGATTGACTTCACTGGAACTTCCGAACACTAGTGTAGATTTGTGTGGTGGGTTGGCTTTGTCTGGCTGCTCGGTGCCCAGCAAGCTGCTGTCTCACTCCCCTTCCTCAGCAGAACAGGGAGAAAATATTATGAAAAGCTTATAGATCAAGATAAGGACAGGGAAAATCCTCACTAATTACTATCATGGACCAAGCAGACTTGACTTAGGGAAGTTAATTTATCACCAATTAATAACAGAGTAGGATAGAAAGAATTAAAAAGAAACCTACAAGCACTTCCTGCCTGCTGCTTCCTGCTCCCAAAGCTCAGCTTCGCTCCTGACTCTTCTACATCCTCTGCTGGAGTGATATAGGGGGCTGTGGAAAGGGGATTGTGGTCAGTTCATAACACCTTGTCTCTGTTGCTCCTTCTCTGCTTCAGACAGTCTTTTATTAACTGCTCCAGCACAGGTCCTTTCCATGGGGTGCAGTCCTCCAGGAACAGAATGCTCCAGTGTGCAGCATCCCCCATGGGTGACATGTCCTGCCCAAAAACCTGTTCCTGTGGGGGCTTTTCTCCACAGGCCACAATTCCTGCTCAAGCCTGCTCCAGTGTGGATTCTCCACAGGCTGGAGGTGGATACCATGGTCTTGTTCTGGGCCTGCAGGTGAATCTCTGCGCCTGGAGCCCCTTCTCCTCTTCTTCTCTCACCTTGGGCCTGCAGGGCTGTTTCTTCCATATTTTCTCACTCCCTTCACATGGTTGCTGTGCAGTGTTTTTTCCCCTTTCTTACCTAAGTGAACACCAAGGTGCCACAAGCATTCTGATGGGCTCAGCACTGAGTAGTGGTGGATCTGTTTTAAAACTGGCTGGAGCTGTCTCTGTCCAGCATGAGACAGCTCACGGTGTCTTCTCACAAAAACACCCCTGCAGCCCCCACTGTGCTACCAAAACCTTGCCATATAAACCTGGTACAATGAGATGAGTCTGTAGTGAAAACTGCACTTCCAGTATGTAAGAAGAACTCTGTGGGTGGATACTGAGGTTGTCCTTTATGGAACCAGCTATGTGGGGTTATGTTTCCCTTAGTCTTTCACTGTTAGAACTCAGAGGAGAAATTACGTTATCTGACACTCTGTCAGTGTTCTGGCTGCTGACTCTGGTTAACTCTAGAGTGCTTTCTGGTACAGCCCTTTTGATCATCTGTGGTGCTGCCGTGAAGTCCATGAAACATGTTGGCTGCGGGAGGCTGAGCTCTGTTGTGTATATGCCACACATTGTCCCTTCTGTGGGTATGTCCCAGGTCATTCCCTGAGAGCCAAGGGATCATCTTAGGGGTTTTTAATATCCCAAATTTAAAAGACAGAGAGAGAGAGAAGGAAATTCTTTGTCAAAGCTGTTTCAGGTTGCGATCACAACCCAAGCGTTTTTTGGGCATAAATCCTGGCATGAATTGTAGCACATTAGTTTTTTTACAATCAGGCTTTGGGAATTCTTCAGTTGTGAAGGGAGAATTGGACAATCAGGGCAGTGAGAGGTAGACACTGGAAAGCAGAACAGATTTAGCCTTGGTGTATCTATCAGGACATTTAATCTTCTCATGCCATGGATAATTTGCTGTGTTCTCCAGAGAAATACTGTATTGCTTTACTGGGAATTATCCATGAAATGCTAAGTCAAAGTGAGTATCTACTTCTCAGCACTTGGTACTGAATAATTACCAAAACTGAAAGTTTGTGGGAACTTAAAGCTGACACTACTAAATAAAATTTGGTGGGTTCTGGATAAATACCTTTCACTAAATAAGCCAACAGAAACATCATCTCATTGAGGAATTTAGTGCAGTGAAGGCTCTCCCGCACTCCAATTCTTTCTTCTTAGTGTCAGTTTTTCATGTTTTGCAAATGTGTCTTTCCAGGCAGTGCAGCCTCTAATAGTCCCTTTGATTTTTGATTTCATGTAATGTATTTGCTTTTATTTCCATTCCTGTTTTCCTGGCATTAGGTGGAGTGGATTTCTCCTTTGTGCCATTGCAATGCTCCTTGTGATATTTCCCATGTTTACCTTTCCGAAAAAGCTCCCTCCTCGACATAAAAAAAAGAAAAAGAAGATGAACTCTGATGATGTTTCAAGTGATGATGATGTGATGAAAGAGAAAACAAGTAGCAAAACAGAAACAGACAGTTCAGTTTCTGCCTCTATGGGATTTGGAGAGAATGTTAAAGGTAAGGTTTGTTTTTAATTTTTAAATGCTTTGAATTTTGTGTGCAGGGTCATCTAGGATTGTATGAGTGTAACTGAAGGCAGTTTTGACGTCCTATATTTGCTCTTATGTTTTGCTATTGAGATTTTGCTAGATGGTCATCCTCTAAAATGGCAGAATGCAGCAATGATTGTNGACAAAGGTCAAAACCAGTGTTGTTCAGGGGGGTAGAACCCTTCAAAACAGGCAGAGAAATATTCTCTGCACTTCGGGTTCCCACAGTAGGACATCCATGTGAAGTGTCGATGTGTTTGTGTACCTGTAACAAACAGGTCGGCTGTCTCCTGTAGCTATAGGACCCCTATTACCACATGTATTTGTGCACCTTAGAGCTCGTCATTGGCACACTTGCTTCATAAGCTGAACTTCATGGAATAAAGTGCTCTTCTACAACATAAGTGAAACAAGTAGTGGGTTCAATTACATTCATTCATTTTGGGTAAGTTCATAGAGAAAGATTACTAGATTACTTGTTTCATATTCCTTTCCTGTCTGTTTTGTACTGCAAGCTATTTTCTGAAGGCTAAGGCAAATAAAACCTGTGCTAATTTTGGAAGAAGCAGAGATCAAAAGATTGACAAGTAGTAGAGATTTTTATTTTAATCAAGGAGTAACCATTAATGCAAAATCTAACAGTAAGTAATAATCATTGGCAAATTGCCTGGGGAAGAAGGGCAGTGTTGCTACAAACTGATTAATGTGAATAATATACAATTTAAATAGACAATACAGACTTAACAGTATAATAAAATGGAGTAGTACAGGACAAGAGTGAAATGTGCCTTAATGCCATTGAGTTGTCAGTGCTGTTGTGTCCTCCTTGGATTCTATGATGCAAATGCTGGTTGTGCCATTTCGTGGTAGCCTGATAAATGCAGTGGGACTGGGAGAAACCATGAAATATCTATTGTACCATCAGACATAATCTGAACTCAAAACTTCTAAGTGTTTGTTGAAATAGACATTAGTGTTACTTTTTACTTGGATATCGGTCCAGGCTATAGTGATGGGCAGACATTTTAATGACACATTTATGATCACTCTTTATGCTGAGTAGACAAGGCTTAGCAAAACCAGCTGGTTTTAGACTAAACCCAGTGTAATTTTAGGTTATGTTTGCACACCTACATACTGATTTGCTCTGTGTTACATTTACACTGCGTTTTTCCAGGGTACCTGAAGTTACTGTTAATTTCCGCAGAAGAAAAGAAAAAGAGGATACCAGAACTTTCTTTGGGTCATTTTATTAGCTTGCAAGTCAACTTCTTAATCAAGGTACAAAGCAAGCACAGAGCAAGCAAAGTGAACCTCAAATATCAGATCTTTCAGACTCTTTGTTGGCAAAGTAGTTGAAATTGTGGTGGAGAAGCCAGAAAAGTGTGTTCCTACCTGCTTTGAAGACTCTTTATTCTCCATATTTGTTAGTCCCAATGCATAATATTTTCTTGTCAATCCATACAACTAGTTGTGGGTTTTATTTGCCCTCAAACCTACTGGCTTCTGATTAGTGGAAGTAGTTCAGGGTTACTCCTGTCAAGATTTTCTCAGTAGCATAGGGAATTGAGGAAGTCTAGTCTTTGCTGGAGTCCTTCCTAATCATTGCAGGCAATGTCACAGCAGAGGGACTGCTTCACCCTTAGGTGTGCCTGCTGGAGGTACAGGTATGCAGACAAACTGCATCTGGCTGAGTTTGCTGATGCTGGTTCTCTGTTCTGATACATAATTTCATCTTCCAGGCCATGCTGTCCCTACAGGCACAGCAGATATGGAAAAAACAAGTATTTGCTTGGGAGAATGTTTCCTAGGACTTTTTTTTCAGAAAGAGAAACTTCTGTATGTCTCATTTTGGGAAGTGTTTCTTTTGTATGTATCTATCTAAAAGTATACCATACATTCTATAAAGTTCTATATTAATATATTAATGGAGCTACCAAATTAGACCTTTTACTATACAAAACTTTTAAGTTTCTCTAGAGGAGAAACTTCACCATGTGGAACAGTGAAAAGAAACATGCCAGAAAGATAGCAAGCGAGTTGAGATAAGCAGAAAAAAGTATTTTGCTATAAGCTGATAATAGCTTTCCCATTCGGTGTCGTTTACCCTAGCAAAGAAGGCCTGCAGCAGGAATGCACTATCATTTAATTATTTTTCAAGTTTAAGTGGGCTTTATGGAATAAGATCATGCCTCAAGCTTCTCAGCTGAGGTAATTTTGTTTATAATGGGAAGGAAAAAAGGATCATATGTGTCTAAGTCATTTAGCATTGCTGCTTCTGAGATGCGGTGAACATTTTATACTTCCCATTGAATTTCAGAGCTTCATCTTTTTATAGCACTATGGGCAGAAACTCCACTTAGGCAGTAGCCAGGAGACTGATGATTTAGTAGGTCATGTCTTCTGTTCTGTACTAATAAATACCTATGATGTCATAGTCTGCCATGACAGAGGGCAGTGCCATCAAATCTCTGAAATCCATGCAGCTTTGGTAAGGAAAGTAACTGTTTTGTTCTTCCAGTGTGATGTCATCTTACCTGGGAAGCCTGGCAAAATTATTTTTGTCTTATTGTAACTTGTCCTGGTTTCCTAATTAATTCTCTAGACTAATGAAAAGGTATCAAAAAGTCATAATGAGAGTCCTTTTTTCTGCTCTGACTGCCAGTATAGGCTGAAGAAATAAATCAAAACTGGCTCCATCTGCAAGTAGTTCAAACTTCAGTGACCTGAGCTTTATTTTGGCCCATGGTAGAGCTGAGATCAGATAAAAATACAGATACAACTTTGCTTTTTCACATGTTTCAAGTTGCAACGGCTTGGAATTGAGTCTTTTCTTACTTATGTTGCAAGTAGAAAATATGGTTTGAAGAATGCTTCTGAGTCAGGTATCGCCAGTATTAAATAAAACAGTAAAGTAAGTAGGTCACAGGAGGAAGAACATTGAATGTAGTTTATTGGGAAAATCGAGGTAGTGTGGATTACATGAGCTAGAGGAGCTTTATAATGAAGAAACCACGGTTCAATCCCATACGTGCAGATATTACATGAATCTGAGCAGACAAAACTACTGTTCTCATTTGTTATACCCTTAGGGTTTTGTACCATGGAAATTGTATCTGCAGTCCCTTTCACTTACCACTATAAATGAAACTTAATGTGCAATTGAATAAAGGAGCAGTGTAAAGAAAGCAAATGTATATATTTCTTAAAATAGGCTGATCTAATCTGAATTAAATAATTAATTAATTGCATGTGTTTTGTAGGCTTTGGGGTTTTTTTTGTTTTGTCCCTGTGTACAGCCCTTTCTTAAATGTAGAATATTCCTGTCTGCCTTTTTACATCTACCAGCTGTTGTATGCCTTTCTCAGTGAATTCCTGTGGGAGACAGAGACAGGATAATAATGATTGTCAGGGCATCAGCAGAGATAAAAGAAACTCCTGAGGGGTTCGTGGTTGCAGGATAAGTCCACTGAGGTGCTTTGCCGAGAGTCTGGATTGGAGTTTCTGTGCTACCTGAAGGTTGGTTGGCAGGGATCAGAAGAGGAGGGGGAGGCAGTGGGCTGTGTGTGGGGGTGCTTGGTGGGCACTGTAGATGTCGGAGGGTTCAGCAGCCCATGGGCTGGTGATCCTGCAGTGCCACTCTTGATGGGATATTAGGGGCTGTTCAACGATCCAGCCAGCACCCAAGTGCTTAAGGCATGTCCTGAGAGTTGAATGAGGGTGTGTGAGTAGATAATGAAGTGGCAAAATACTATTCTAGAGATTAGTGCTTAGCTCCATGCAGGATATATTTGAAGTAGTTGTGTGTCACTTTGCTTGTTTCCCTTCTGAAATTCTGGCTCAAATCTCGGCTCTGCTTTGTACTGCACAAGAGTGGAAGCTGCTCCTGAGAACCTTGGCAGAACCAGCCTTCTCCAAAGCTGCAGGCTTGGGTAGTGCTGTCCAGACTGGGAGCACTAGCAGAAGGGAGGTCTTGTAGCTAATATCTGCCTCACCCTTACAAGGGACCTTTCTGATGGACTGCAGAAGGACAGGGCTGTAGACTGGGATGATTTATTCCCCTGGTTGTATTCATTGCATTGCCTTGGGCTGGGTGTGCAGGAACAGGGATAAAAGAAACTATATTAAATGTTGAAAAAAGGAGGTGAAGTCAGAATTATTTGCATTTTTATTGAAATTCTGTTTATAGTGCTTTAAAAGTTTTGCTTAGATAAATATTTATGAATACTTGTATTACTTGCAGATATTTCATATGCTTTTCCCTTACCATGTATCAAGCAGTGGTCCAGCACGAGTGAAAGAGAAATGAATACTGACCAGAGAAAACATACTGTCAAAGATCATGAAAGGAAGAAAATTGCCAGTAGACTAGCAAACCAGTCCAGCAAGGCAGGTTTCAATTTACTCTTAGTTATATATCAGGTTATTGGGGGAAAAAAACCCAAAAACTGAGGATGTTTAAGATTTGAGATACTGCACAGAAATAGAAACGTGTTTGCAGCCATGCTAAAAGATTGTTTTAGTTCTAGGAGTGTAATCAATAGAGGTTTATTAGTTTAGATGACAGAATGAGGGAAATTGCGAGTTCCTGTAGGTTTGTTTCTGATGCATGTTTGCAAAAATATGCAATGTCTTTTGAAGATGCCTTTCCTAAAAATCAAACCTGACAGGTTTAATAATGGCCTTGAAATCAAAGCCCAGACCTATGGCTAGCCACGCAAAAGTAATTTGACATAGAAATGTTTTAAAAGCGTGATTGATTATGTAGTATAAAGGATCCCTAAGTTTTTAGCATTCTTGCTTTTTACTACAATTACTGTGGTTGAAAGATTATGAGTTATTTAATAGTACCTCTTTATTATAGGTTTTTAAATTCAGAAGTGTAGTATAGATGCTGTCACACAGGATTTGATGGTGATCATGGGAGGAAATCAAGGAAAGCCTAACTCTGAATGTGTGTTTTTATTTCCAAGTTTCTTACTATACAGCAACTTTCCCTTGTATGCCAGAGAATTGCTGTTTATAAACCATGAAGAGTTTCAACTCTCAAGTGCTCCAGGTGGTGTGTATTAGTGTGGCATGCAGAAATAAACTCACTATTTCATGCCAAAACTTACAGTAATCAGCAAAGCTGTTCTCCGAAGAACCCTCCACATGGGTATAAGGGAACTTAGGCTTTTTCCAAAACACTACATTTTATCTATTTATCAGTTGAAATCCCATTGCACAGTACTAATTAGTTTTGAAATGAGTAATGACCTTTAGCCTGAGTGCTCAGATGAGATGTTAAGTAGGAGTCAACAGAAGTACAGCTCTAGATACAAACATCAGAGCAAAATGTTCATTAGCTCTGCAGTTCTTCGCCAAATTAATTCTTTAGCGGACTGAAAATTCTAAAGCAGACATTTTCCTGAAGCTCAGTCTTACCAGGGGGGGCTAAACTTTACCAGGTATTATGATGTCTGGACCAGACTCTTTAAAATAATGGATTTAGCAAAGATCTTGAGTTCAGCTCCTGGCCAAGAACTACCAGTTCATTTCTACAAAGAGCACTCAGTTCATCATCCTAATAAAATTACCTTTCCCTCTGTGATGATACCTTATTTTCTCCCACATTTTTGACCCAGGTGAGCAGCTGCCACAAAGTAGCTCAGTTTCCAACAGGACCAATCCTTCTTTCTGCTTCCTGAGTCCTTTCTCACAGCAGCATCAGCATGGTCATAACTGCTTGCTGCTGTTGCTTCTATTGCAAACAGCGCCTCCCCTATATGAGTGCTTCTTAATATGGTTTATTCATAAGTTATTTCGACCAAATTTTGTATTTAACATTTAATATGTTTCTTCATAGAGATAGCAGAAGAGCATTTGGCTACATTAAAATTATAAACCTAGTACTCATAATGAATTCAGTATAAATTTTGACAACTGGCATAAGCTAAGACTGGATGCAGTCAGACAACTTAAGTGCTAATTTGCAGCTTGATGAGTTTTGACATGACAAGTGAAATTCTGTTTTCTTTTATACAGATAACCTACTGGAGTCAGTGGAGAAAGTGAGACAGATCTTTGCCTTGACAACTTTTAACATCAGTAAAATTTTCACTCAGTTGTTCTTGCTCAACATGTATTTTTAATGGGTGCTCTTGTCGTTGAATTCAACTGGCTTTGATTCAAGCACTATTCCATTTCTGTACCGAGTGAAAAGCAAATGAAAAGATCTGTACTATAGTAGGTTAGATATAACACTTAAAAAAAGTTTGATCTTGGGTAAAAAAAGCCCCAAGGAAAAGAAGACGTGTTTAAAATCACAGCATCTAATCTGAAAAAAATTAAGTGCTGAGTAGGGTGATGATAATTTGACATCACTTCAGGACTAAATTAAAAGTATGTAAGTGTTTAATTTAACTACAGTGCTGAATTTCATGGGGGTTTGATATTTGATTTGAGAATAATTGCAACATCTATGAATACTTTTTCAATTTAAGTTAATGACATACTCTCATTTTTAATTGATTGCTTTGTCGCTTCTGAGAATATTGAGTTGTATGTAATGTATGTTGAGATTCCTTGATATCATTGATGTAATTTTTTCATTATGCTTTGTCTGCATCATTGTAAATGCTTTTAAATCAAATAGAAAAATGTTTAACTAAAAATATTTTGGTTCCCCTTTCAAATTAGAGTATTATTACCCCAGCTTTCCAAGCATGGTCCTTGAAGCAGAGAGTAACAGGGGGAGTATAGGATCTTTTTTCCTTTTATGGAGTGCAAAACTTGGTACTATCAGTTCAGCAGTGTTATATGTGTTACCTCACAGAAAATCTCAAAAAAGATATCAGAATAACTCCAAAATCAGTACATCTTACTGCTGTTTCTCTTTCTGTTATGGTGTTACTATATAAGCCCTGTTCCTTCTGATGGTTTTTTAATACACACCTCAGCTGTGTTTGTGCCAAGTGGGACTGTGGCCCTGAGCGAGGCAGTGAGATGGGGTCAGAGCAGAGAGCAGGGGCTGCAATCCCAAGTATGCACTCTCCCTTCTGCCTAGCAAACATACCAGCTGCTAGCAGGCCATTGTTGCCAGTCTGTCTCAAAGAAAATCAGTTGGTTCTGTTTCAGTTTGCTTTTGTTTCTCGCTCATTGTTTGTAACATTCGTTTGTCATTTTTGTCATTTTATAGAGCTTCCAAGAGCAGCTGTCAGGATCTTAAGCAACATGACATTCCTTTTTGTGAGTTTGTCATACACAGCTGAGAGTGCCATTGTCACAGCTTTTATTACCTTCATTCCCAAGTTCATCGAGTCACAGTTTGGCATCCCAGCTTCCAATGCCAGCATCTACACTGGTAAGGCATTGCCACATGGTGTTACCTTGCAATGGTTGGCTTTGGCTAATGGAATGAGTCAATGTAGGAATGAACCAAAATGTGTTTGTTCAAACAGGTGATTTGATCCAGCTGTCTGCATTTGGTTAGATATTCAGAATATTTTTTGATGTTTGTTATACGTATTTAGCGAAATGTAAACCCATTTATATTGTTAAAGGGCTGGATTTTTTTTTGCATAAGCCTAGACAGACGTTTTCTCATTTGTTGATGGTCTCCAAGGGGGAAAAAACCCAACAAAAACAATCTAGAAAAAACACAGACATTACTGCAATTTGTGTGCTTTAAAAGATCTCTTAAAACTGTTCTTATTTTCTGTGAATTTTAATTCCTCTTTGATCTTTAAAATATCTTTATCTTTTTTTTCCCTCAGTGACAAGTTGTTTATCTGTCCCATCCTTCAGTTATCTTTCTCCTCCAGGGTCCTGTTTTTTCTGTATTTACTTAATAACATTGAGACAGCAATCTAGTCTAGGCACAACTCCCCAAATTCTCTCCTACCTGTCATTTCAGGAGACCCCTGTTCTGCAGGTGTGGCACTTCCCCTGCTGTGCCAATGTACAGCCACATCCAACTTTTAATAGAGCTACAGACCACAAAAGTTTAAGCTTTACACTGCTCTGTGACTGGGAGAGATGGGAACTTTGCTACTAAAAGAGGCCAGAATATTGGGCAAAATCGAGGCCTGTGTCTTGCAGATGAGTTCCCTCCTCTTCTAGCTTTATCAAAGACATTTGTCTTTATAAGCATCTTTTTAAATTCTCTGTAGTGTTTCTCATATAAAATGGCTGCTAATTGCTAGGCAGGTTAGTTCTTTGCTCCCTCATACTTCCAGATACTGTGCCCGAGGAGTGCTGGACTGGAGTGAGTTGTGGGGACACAGGTGAAGTATGGGGTGAAGCTGCCCAGGGACATCCATCAAAAAAAAGACAAAAAGTAGCAGAAGGAAGAAGGAAGGCACACAAACCTCACATGGGAAGAATTTGTCACTTACAGTGGCTGGAAGAAATGCAAGGAATTTCTAGAGTGTGGAGGGGAAAAGTCAGAGAAGCACCATGTGGTGCTTTCTATTTGAGAGTTTCTGGGATGAGATTTTCTTCAGGGCATGAAATCCCTGTGTTCTGCATATAAGGAGGAAACACTGACTCATGGGACCGTGATGCTCTCTGAAGCTCAGGGTAGCTACACACACAGGAATTTTACTGTAATGAGTGTTGATGGGATGGTTACACCATAACTTGCTTCATTCTCAGGATAAACCAGAAACATTCTTGCCAGAAAAAGTAATCAACAGCCAGTACATTAAAAGAGATAAAACTGGAAAACTGGTGTGAGCTTGCACAGAGGGTGAAGTTATTAACATCTGTTGTTTCCCCTGTTATAAATTACTTGATAAAGACTATTACAATGAACCAGAAGATGAATTATGTCAGACTGGATGTGCAACATGGACAAGTGAGCACTGCTTCTACAATCCCAACTCTTAAACTTAGCATCGAAGACAACAGTTGTTAATTTTTTAAATATTTTTTGTAGGAAGGATGGGAAAGGGAAACTTGAAAATTCTGTGTTAGATTGCTACTGGCTAATATAGTAAAAGACATGACAAGTTCACAGATTTTCTGGTTAGTAAAAGGAGAATTTACACATTACTTATGTTATACATCTATGCTTAATACATACATTGGCAGCTGAGTACATACACTTCCAGAATTTCTTCAGATAAAGATTTTACTGGTAATTTTTTGTCTCCTAAGCAGCAATTTTTTAATTAAGTCTCAATTTCTTGTTGTTTTAAAACAACCCTGGCATTAATCATCATCAAAAAACACTGTGTGCCAAACTTCATGTCTTGAACTTGTACAGCTTCTACATTTAGTTTCTGCTCTTGGGAGAAAGACTGGTTTTGATTCTGTGAAGACTTATTGTTCAGAATCTTCGTCATGAAATGACATTTTATTCTATAATGTTATTGGTGGTATAATTAAGGTGCCAGCTATTTTTCCCTCTTATTCTTGCTTTCACAATCTCAACATTTTGATAATCATAATGTCCCTTTCACCTTCAGACATATTAGCAGAGAATGCAGTAATCTTAAAGGTATTTGCAAGTGATAGTCTTGCTGACTTCTTTAAAAGACCAACATTTTTAACAATTTAGATTATAAAGTTTTGCTTCTCTGTAGATGCAGCTGCCAAAAGTAGTTCAAATTCCATGTTAATGTGGAATGCATTTTTATTGGCAAAGCTCTTATTTAAAGACCTTCTCACATGTCAGTGAGAAGCAAAAGACAAGGGAAGAAAAGTGCAAGACATTTGCTGACTTGCCACCACCTCAGGACCTGACAAGTGAGGACAACCTGGTGATGTGTTGCTGAATTTTCTAACTGCAGCAGCAGAAATTTCATAGGCACGTCTTTTGTGTCTTAAACTTAACCTAATTCTATTATCTTAATTTCTTTAATTGTGTTTGATCAGTTTACACTCCACATAACTGTGCTGAGATGAATTGGAGTGCTGAGGTAGGAATCATGGAATCACAGAATCATTAAGGTTGGAAAAGACCTCCAAGATCATCAAGTCCAACCTGGGACCAAACACCACCATGTCAATAAACCATAGCACCAAGTGCCACTTCTGGTCATTTCTTGAGCACCTCCAGGGGTGGTGACTCTAACACCCTCCTGGGCAGCCTGTTCCAGTGCTTAACCACCCTTTCAGTGAAGAAGTTCTTTCTGATGTCCAACCTGAACCTCCCCTGGCCCATCTTGAGGCCATTTCCTCTTGTCCTGATGCTAGTTGTCTGGGAAAATGCTATTCAGCTTAAGTAAAGTATCCAGAACGCAGAAATTGAAGCCAGGCTTGTATGCACTCCCAGATGGGCAGGGTTCTGGGGTCCTGCCTGGGATCAGTGCTTGTGCTTCGCTGGAATTAATCATGAGAGTGGGAAGAGGAACATTTGTGTCCAAATCTGGATTTTTTCAAATTTTCACTAGTTAAACTGGACCTATATGTAGTCCTTCTCCCCATTCTAAAATAAATACAAAACAATGTTTCTGCTTGTAAGTACAATAGTTCTCTTATAGTGCTTTGGCTGCTGCTAATATGATAAGGAGGCTTTTATAAATTCTTTGACAACACTCCAGAGGTTTGAAAAGTCTGACTCAGTTTGCTAGCAGAGAATCAGACAATGGAGACCTTAGTGCAGCATTTGCAGTCATCTAATTATGGAATGAAACCAATATTAATGCTTTATACCATTTGTATAGGTCCTGTTTTAATGCTGTTTGAATTTCTTCCTGGCAGGTGTGATTATTGTCCCAAGTGCTGGTGTTGGCATTGTCCTAGGCGGCTACATTATAAAAAAGCTGAAACTCGGTGCAAGAGAGTCTGCAAAGTTGGCTATGATCTGCAGTGGTGTCTCTCTGCTGTGCTTTTCAACACTCTTCATTGTTGGATGTGAAAGCATTAATCTAGGGGGAATAAATATACCCTACACAACTGGGTAAGTATCTTGGATGATTACCTCTGGCAAAACCAGCTTTTTCCAGTAAGTCTGATCTAGAAATGTAAAAAATGCTGATGGCTGATGTACTAAGGAAGCCACATGTTCAAATGAGAATTTAGTGAGTGTTGTGATGTAAACACGTGCTGTGAGTGTGTGGGCCTTGTTTTTGACATCTGGTTTATAATGCAGTTTGTATAGTAACTCACCTTTTTGAGGAGTGAGAAAATGCCTTAGAATGGCCTTCAGTGATGCAGAAAAATAAGAATAGTGTCCTCTGTAGATTACTTAGAATTTACTTAGTGTTTCAAAATGTTTTCTGCTCATAAAAATTGTGAAAAAACTAAGTGGATGATGAAAATTATTTCTGAATGGGTTTATTAGTTACCACCTTAATAGTGTCCTAGGTTTACAGTCCCTATTTGAGAGGAATCACTTGGGCATGTGCTGTCAACCTTAGTGGTGTGCACTGCTTCTGGACCCCATACTAGTTGTGTGAAGGTCTTCCAGTGCTTGCTGGATCATCATCAAGACAACAACTAGACCATGTTCCCTAAAGTTACATGGAGAGTGAAGGGAACTGCAATGAGGTACAAGGTGTGGATGTAGGAAGGACTTGGGAGTGAGGAATTTAGGCTTGGCATTAAGAAATGCATGGAAGGGCATAAAAAAAAGAAAAAAGAGGGAAAGCAGTGTGGTAAAACTTGAGACATTTTCACTGGAAAGGGATTCCATAGAAGCCTGATCATGAACTTTTATTTCCTTTCTTACTTTGTACATGAGATTTTCCTCAAAATTGCCTTCTTCATGTAGGTTAAACACAGGAACAGCATAAGTGTTTGGAGAGTGTGAACCTGTCTGAAGGAATGTTTTTTTCCCTTTGCTTTTACATCAGAGGCATGTCTGCCTTTTAATTATGACCAGATGCTGGGTATCAGATCCATTTGTATATTTGCTTTTAGGGCTCAGCTCTGGACTCTTAATATTTTGAAGAGAGTAAAGAGTGTGGAGCAGGAAAAGAGATGATGAAATGGCCGAAAAATACAGTGGGGCAGAGGGATAGCAAGTGAAAAACAAAGAGGTAAAATGGGAAGCAAGGGAGGAAGAAAATAGGCACTATTTACACAGAGCATGTTTTGCATTGCTTGTTGCTGGGTGTTACTACACTGCTGTCAAACCTTAATGCTAGAGCAAAGAAAACCAGCAGCTCAAAGTCAAGAGCTGATGAAAAGCTGTTGCTCCTTTGTATTCCTAAGACCTAGAGTTAAAGCTTGCTACTGAGGGGCTGTCAGTAGAAGGAGGTAGCATGGTGATATAGCCTCATCTGAGCTTAGTGGGCTGAAGAAGGAGAGAAGAGGGATAGGAGGGGGGTGGAATACTTTGGTTGTCCACCTGCTGTTAATGCTTGTGACAGCCTGTAGGTGTAGATGAAGAAATGAAAATTAATAGGAATGAAAACATAAGTTACAGATAGCAATTAGTCGATCTGTATGGCAAGTCAGAATGTCCCTGCATGACTGATGAGAAGCCCATACCTTTCTGTTTGGAGAAAAGTCCCATTGGATTTAAATCTATTTCTAAACTGATGACAAGGCAAACTGTTGCCATGGAACATATAGCCTTCATGTTGGAATTGTAAGAGTATCTAATATTTTTTTAGTAAGTAATAATGTTTACAGTAAATACATAGCATGAATTGAAATAGGCATCAATTCACAGCTGTTGTGCAAGTCTGCAATAGCATTACTTCCTTACCACCTTCATCTTATTGTTCTTATTGACAAAAGAGATGAGAAATAGTAATGGCAAAATTCTCACGAATGTTGATGTAAATAAGCTCTTTGAAATCAGTATAAAAATCATATTGACTGTAATGTCATCAGAAATTGAGAATTATCAGCATGTTATAAAGCATAGTTCAGCCAGATTTTTTTTAACTCAGGAATGTATTTATTATCAAAATTTTAGTGAAAAGGCAGCACTACACATAAATTAGTCTTGAGTATCTGACATGATAAACATTCTCTTAATCCTCCTTTGATAGCTTCGAATCACTTACTTAGTAGGCAGCTCTTTAACTCAGCCATCAAAGTATGTTGTTGGTCATGGAATAAAAAAGCGTGCTTTCATTTTGAGGTTTAATAAAACACATACTTCATTCTCTGCCTTGAGTGTAGTGCAGCATATGGACATCAAAGCCAGTTCAAGGGGCAGGATTGGACAGGGAAAGCAGTACAGCTGCCTGGTTCAGGGTAAATGTATTGCATGGTGCTCTACCTTAACATGGCAATGCCAGGCCTGATACCTGAACTACCTGCACTGGCACCAACCCAGAGATCTCAGCTGCAGTGGGCAGTGTAGACATACCCTGCAGGATAATTTCTGGACAAATATGTTCATTTCTACTGTTCATTTTCTATACATTTAAATGTACAGTTTTTAGTCTCTACAAAGGAGGGGGAGGACCTGGGTTTCAGTTAATACAGAAGTGTGTGGATAGCAGTACTCAGAAAAGTAGGCAATGACATTTCATAATTCAGTATGTTTCATAACTCAGTATTTTTCTAACTGTACTGCCTGTGAGGAAATGGATGGGACCTGGAGGCATGCACAGATTAGAATATATTAGAGGGGATTTTCTGCTGTTTTATGTTGGGCACAAGCAGTTTTGCTGGTGTTGGCATGTCATCAGCATTTCTGTTATCAGGAAGATCAAGGGCACCTCTGTATTATACATCTCAGCATTTTAGAACCTATTGTTGCATGCCCCAGCCTTGTTCTGAGGGCATGTTTGATATTTGAATTGCAGTGTAAGGAGCCTTATGTCAAACCCCAATATGGCATCCCTTCTCTTGCACTGTAACAGCACCCAGGTGGGAAGCCCTGAATCAGTGAATTCTTGTCCAGATGGCTTTTAAATATTTCTAAGGAGGGAAGCTCTACAGCCTCCCTGGGCAACCTGTGTCACCACTCAGTCACCTTCACAGTGAAAACTGTTTCCTGGTGTTTCTAGGGAACCTCCTGTGTTTCAGTGTGTGCCCATTGCCTCTGTTCCTGGCACTGGACACCACTGAAAAGAGCCTGGCTCTGTCCTCTTTGTATCATCCCTTCAGGTGTTTATAGGCATTGATGAAATCCCCCTGAGCCTTTTCCAGGCTGAACAGTCTCAGCTCTCTCAGCTTTTCCTCAGAAGAGAGATGCTCCAGTCCTTTCATCACCTTAGTGGACTTTCACTGGTCTCTCTCTGGTACATCCATGTCTCTCTTTTACTGGGGAGCCCAGAACTGAACCCAGCACTGCAGGTGTAGCCTCACCCGCACTGAACAAAATAGTAGAGATCAGCTGCTTTGGTATTTTCAGACCTGTCTCTTGCATGTATTGTGGTATAAGGCAGCTAAACAGGCTCCGTGGTGAGCTTACTCATAGTGACAGCTTCCTGGATTAGTTCAGTTCCATCTCTCACATTTCTGATATGTAATGAATTAAAGCAGACTCTTTGTGATTGCTTTGTGTTGTTTTGGTGCAATTAAAGTTTAGTTAAAGCATGCAATTGACTTACTGAGGTATTTTACATAAAAAATATTTATATTCTTCCTCTTGTACCACCAGTTTGAGTTTCTATTACTCTTGTATCTATTTCAGTCCAATCAGCCAGTGGGATCCCTTAACTTGAAAGCAGTGACTAATTGGGTCAGAACAATAACAACAAAGAAGGAATCCAGCTAACACAGTGAGAGGGTCCCTTGTTCGACAGCTACACAAAAATTGCATCATTTCTGCAATTCCAGCTGCTTGCCAACAAGGAGACTGCAGATCTCTGCCATCCAGAATCTCCTTCAATACCAAACCAAAACTATTGCTACCAAATTAAGATAATCCTTTTTGTCATATAGCCCAATATTTAGATCACAGAAATTTTGTGGTGAGGTTATCTCCTTCCCTTTGTATTTCCTTGGTCCTGTAGGAACTGTACTACAGTGATACAAATAAAACTATGTGCAAAATCAATTATTTGTTTAGATGTTACCAAAATATAGTCAGACCTTTTTTTTTTTTTTAAGCTGCATTTAATTTAAATTGTAGCCTTGTGGGAAGAGGGTCCACTATTTTTCCCCCAATATATGTTCATTGACTGGCTGTACAGTGATGTTTCCATCCAGGCCTGAGTATGTGAAATAACAGGTCACAGCTCTAAAAACTCCAGGCAATAAATCTCTTATTTTCCCTTTTCTCACTTTACTCCTATACCACAAACCTTCCCTGGACTAATAGTTGGAGAGGAAAACAGGATTTAGAAAAAAATGTTAGAGAGTAGAGTCCTTTTCATTGTTAGTCACATCTAATAAAGGTCTTCTCTTTACCAGCTTTACTAGCATTGTGTCATGGAGACACAGAACAGTCTCCCTGAGAAGTGAACAAATGCCATTTGTCAGATGGGGTTCTGGGTTTTGTCCCAGCACACGTTTAGCAAACTTGCAGTTAGGTGAATCTTATTAATGGAAGCAGCAGCATCACTGTTTGTAATTGAAAGAATAGTTCAGGAAGAGCTGTCATTTGGGGCTGGTTTCTGTCGGTGTGCTCATGCATGACCGGTGTCCTTGGCAGCTCAGGTGCAGCAGTTTGGCAAGTTGGCAGCACCTGCACCTGCTGAAACAAGCAGAGCAGCTTTCTCACACATCCCAGGTTTCTACAGCAGCTGCTGCATTGAAACTAGGCTGCTTTTCCCACAGATCAGCTCATGAGCAGGACGTACTAGCTGTGGTGCAATTTTCCTAAGAACCTTCTCTTAATGGCAGATGCAGGTAAATCTGTGATGTGATGTGCTGTAATTCAGGGATAAATGCTCTGTTTTCCTTTGTGGAGAGTAGACAGCCTTCCAGTGCCAGAAGGCAGGATTAGTAGAGTGCTTTGGTTCACCTTACTTCCTGAAAAATACATACGTTCAAGAAAAAATTATTCCTTCCTGAAAGAAGTGTTCAAGAAAACTGTTATAGTATATGCTGTGTGGTTGATCCCATATGATGAAAATGGGGTTACATAGACACATGTTAGTAGAGATTTCATGTCCCCAGCATCTGAAACTCCCTTCATCCTTCATTTGTTTCCCACCACTGAAAGAGGAGTGAACAATGAGTGAACAGAGAAGGTAATGAAGAGGAAAGCATGAGCCTCTTACAACTGTCTGATAATGAACTTTTGGAAATGCAATTAATAGATGATTTTGTGTTTTACATATTCTTGAAAGGATGAAAAAACCCAAACCTCTCTGTGTGCAAGGTATTTGCTCTAAGCAACAAAAATAAATTCCCCAAATAAGTGATATGCTGAGGGCAAAAGGTGGTGAAATCTGGAGAGACAGAGCTTGCAGTAACTTGTTATTAATTTGAGCATATTTGCTTTGTGTAAACTTAAGTCTTCTTCCAGGACAAACAAAAAAATGCCCCTGAGATTAAATTATCACAGTGGTCTCAGTTCAGTTTCCAGTTTCATGCTTCTCATTTCTTGCATGCCTGATTTCATTCACCTTTTTTTTTAAGCTGATTTCCTAACCTCTGTCTCATGGTAATGTTCAGCAGGTGCAGGGAGTTAGCTATGTAAGTGGAGCGAGATGGGGAACGGGTTCTCCTGCCTGTGGAACAACCCTACCCACCTGTTGCTGAGAAGGGTTTTAGGTGGTGGAGGGATAAGAGGTCAGAAGAATGTGTCCTGCAGGGTGGGAGAGGTTGGAGTGTGGAACCTGAGCTATGCCTTTCCTGGCAGTCTGGGCTGTCCCTGGACCTGATCCTGTGCAGTGTGGCAGAGCCCTGTTGTCGACAGGAATATGGGCACAAGGGCCTCCCAGGTCGTGGGGTCTCTTCTTGGGCCAAGTATTCTGGCATCTGGGACATCCAGCTCAGCAGGCCGACTAGGATTTCATAAAACTCCAAAAATGCTGCCTCTCCTGTTGGTGTGAAAAGCTTTTGTCACTGTGCTGCTGAAATCTGTATGTTCCTGAGGAA
The DNA here is from genome assembly GCA_013398055.1 of Ifrita kowaldi. Taxonomy (NCBI): domain Eukaryota; kingdom Metazoa; phylum Chordata; class Aves; order Passeriformes; family Cinclosomatidae; genus Ifrita; species Ifrita kowaldi. The sequence goes on along the minus strand of VZRS01000329.1, from coordinate 211,670 downwards.
TGTTTCCATGATTTGGTGTTTTTTCCATTGGAGAAAAAGTTCTGTTGAGAGATTACTGGAAAAGTCTGCCCTTTGCTATGTGATGTGTTGTTGCATACTGATTATTGAAATCCAGCAGGATATAATATGACACATTTCAGCTGATAGCTGAGAAGGTGACAGAACCACTACCAGTCCTGGATATTTAACTTCCTGCTCAGGCTGCAGCTTATTTCTAAAAGTGTACCTTGTTTGTTTATGGAGCAAGAAACAAAACACTCAGAAAGGCTTTGGTTAGCATCCAACTAGACCATAAAGTGTAAAGTAGCTCCAAGAGCTAAATTTGTGAACCTGATTTGTGTGATCAGTAGACAGTCAATAAATATTTGAAAGCTACTTAGTAATATTTAATTGTCTGCTAAAGTGCACAGCTGGGAAGACAGGCATATTCAGCAAAAGCAAATAGTGGTGTATAAATACAAGAAAACCAGTCAAGTGGAATGCTCTTGAGCAACAGTCGTCCTACTGAGTGTCACTAGTGACAGGAGGTGAGGTGGCACACAGCAGGGGTGACAGTCTCTGCATGCAGAATGGCTCCTGAACCTCGCCTCTGGTCTAGTCAGGGGTAAAATATGGGAGCAGAACATCCCTTGTGGTCCCTGGGGTAGCTGGGATGCAGTAAGTCTGCTGCTAGTTGTTTATCTTCGCATTGGCCCTGCCCACGCATCACAGATATGAAGACAAGCCAACAGCAGCCCTTGTGAGGCTCTGCAGCCATGGCAGTCTGTGAGCATGTGCACAGGATCTTGAGGATGCAGCCACAAACCCGATCCAGATTCCTTTCAGTTCCTGCCTGGCTGAGGAGGTGCTGAAATTCCCTGGATATCTACTGATCTGCTTAGAGCAGAGGCACTTGAGGTAGTTTTAAACAGCAGTGCCTATTGAGCAGTACTGAGAGCAGTACTGCTACAAACAAGGCAGAACAGTTAATTCAATATTACACTGTAGTGCCCAGTGTGGAGTGATTGAGCGTTCCAGTATAACTCTCAGACATTGATATGGTTACCAAGTCTCAAGGACTACTGAAGTGAAGTAAGCTATTTTGGCCAGAGCTCTCCAAGACCAAGCATAGATTTGTATAGTTTTAGGGAGCCATGTAGGTACAGGTGTTTAAACTACCTCGATTCAAGGTTGGGAAGGAAGCATTTGAAATATGTCCAAATCCATAAGGGATTTGGGCTTTGGCCACATTTTGGGGAATGGTCTAGGGAAGCAGAGTGGTGGTTTATTTACAGACATTTAGTAAAAGCCCAGCAGTCTTCCACATCTAGAGAGCTTCCTGTAGATTTCACATATTCATGTAAGTAATACAAGCATTAAGTTTTTTGAACAGTTGTTGATATGTGGGAAGATATGCCTATTAGTTCACATTAATTCACAGAATCCTTACATCTTGTCACTGAGTCTTTCATTAGTAATCAACAAGAAATTGCTGCAGCTAAGAATAGACATATCAAGTAGTGGTGTCTTACCTCATAGAGGAAAAAAAACCCAGGGGAAATAACCTATTACCTAGCCAAATATGATACAAATATTAAACTTTGGTATTATTTCTTTTATCCTATTTTTAGTTGATGGCAAGGATGACTTGAGTGTTCTTCTATATTGTTTAAGTCACATACATAACCTAGAGTTAACGCAGTCTTTGTCTAATAATCAACTCTCAGTTCCAGAGTTAATGAGTAGGATGTTTGCTCCCTCTGTACAGGAGGATATGGATATCTGTGCTCTACTAGCATGTTCTTTTTCCTTTCCTCAGTCCCACTCTTGCCATGGCCCACAGGAATCTGACTGGAAGCTGTAATGTTAACTGTGGATGTAAGATTCATGAGTACGAGCCTGTCTGTGGATCAGATGGAATAACATATTTTAATCCTTGCCTAGCTGGCTGCATCAGTGGTGGAAACCACAGCACAGGGGTAAGTGCTTCACCCACCATCCACACACAACCCCTGAGCAGCCGCTTGGGACCGCTGCAGAGCGAAGATTTCTGTGTTCCTGGCTAAAGAATCCCTCTTCTGAGCTTCAGAGAAGTTCTCTACAGCTGACTCGTTCATCTCTGAGCCTTTCCATGATTTGAAAGACTGGCAATGCTGTTATTGCATGGTCCCACCCCACTTCCTTTAGTTATGCACCAATTTGAGGCACAAGTTCATTTGTGCTAAGTGAATCCTCCAGCCGAGTGAGTGCAAAATGCCATGAGATAGGGAGGGCTGGTGTTTCCAGTACAGACCCCAAAGACCTTGGTGGCAGTGGCCTGCATGCCTGCTGTTCCTTCAGGGCTTGGAGGGGGCACCTTGAGGGGGAGGTACTTCAGTAGTACCTTGAGTCAGTGTCATCTAATTCCGCTTTCTGCCAGCATAGGCAGCCATGTCAAACTGTCTTTCTCCAAGTTCAGTCTTACCTTTCAGAGCAGTTTGGGATTTTTTGTGACTCCCTCTCTGAATTGAAGGAAAAACATAACTCTTCAGGTAGTTGGAAGTGTTTTCAACTCTTGTTTAAATCTAGTTAGGACCTGTTTAAAGTCATTGGTGATTGGTGTTTGTGTCAGCCTCGTCATTTTGCCCAAGTAGGTCTTGCACCTGCACCAGTGCACTGATGGGTCTGTGGTTTGCCTGCCCAGGTAAAGACTGCCCATGTATTCTGCTCTTGTAAAACAGTTTAACCAGTCCCATGGCCCTTTTCTAAACCTCTTCCAGGCTACAAGAGAGTTGTCATGAAACTCAAGTAACCAGAACTTAAAAGATGTTAAAAATCCACTTTCTTTGTTGGAAATACTTTGCTTGTTACAACCCAGCATTCCAGTTATGCTGAACTGGAGAAGGACATCCTGCTGGTAAAACCAAACCATGGAAATTTGGCAGTTTCCAGGACTGGGCATAAGAAGATAGTTGAAAAGTAGAATCTGCCTTAAGTATCAATGGAGCATTATGGTCATATTAGTTTCATTAAAAAAATGAGCTCTTAAATTCTTCTGTTAAGGAACTGGCCTTTAAAAAGGGATAAGTAAGAAAGACAAGAAGTAGTATAAACATTGATTTTCTTAGGGCTTGATTGTGCTTTCCAGAAAGCTTACTTATAAAGTATGAGTCTCCTGATTTGCAGTCCTGAGCTAGCCTGTGAAGCAGGAGGATGTTAGGTCCAGTGCTGTGCTTTCTCAGGTCACCTGGATAGTGGTCTGAAAAAGCATGTTCATACACAGATGCCACTGAGAACAGATTCGTTTCCTTCAAACGGTTTGTTTTTTTTTCCTGTTTAGATTATCCTGCTGGGTTTTAGTAGAAAATGGTTTTGACCAGTTGGAGAAGCCTGCAGTGTGAGCCTGTGGTTAAATTTCAGTGTCTATATAATCTAATTTGTGCTTTCCTGGGTTGACACATAGGCTTGATCTTTGTTGCATTTCACTTGATACCAAACTGGCACTATTAATTTATTTAGTAGGGAAATACTCTGGGAGTGTGTGATCTTCACTACAGATTTTGAAACATACTGTTGCATCTTACGATTTAAGAAAAGATGCTGCATGGCCTGAAGTTCAACTCAGTAGCTAATGGTGAATAGAATAGGGCTGACGTTGCTTGGAAAAGGCTTTTTTTTAATTATTATTATTAAATAATCCTTTTGTAGGATACTTTTAAAAACAACGAATGTAGGTTAGTGCCACTGTGTAACACACAAAATGTTGCTAAAGTATAATATTTGGATTTAAGTTTATGACATAGAGTGTTTTCAAAATTAGCCATTTAAAAGTTCGAACTAAGAGGAAAGGACACCAGTGGACAGTTCATACCTGTTTTATATATATATATATATATTTATTTATTTATACATATATCTATTCCTATACTCTTAACATTTCTGCCATGCTGTGTCTGTCTCATTTAATACACAGACTTGGTTTCGCTGGTGATGAACCAAGATTGTGTAGCAAAGAGGACTAATTTCTGTAGAATTCCTATTTGGCGTTTTCATTTGGAAGCAATAAGGAGTTTAGGGTGAGGTACTGCAGAAAGAAATCAGATACTCATGTGATATTAGACTGGAGTGCTGCCTTGGGAAAGTGGAATCTGTCATTGGCTTTGTTTCTAAGCGACGCTGGACAAGTCACTTAAAACTTCTCCAGTTGGTCATTAGTCTTGTATTCTTCATGTTCTGGAAGATGAACAGGAGCCATAACCACAAGTGCCACTTGTAGATGCACTGCCTAAATCTGTGTTTGAAGGCATGAAAAGTTACATTTAGAATATATTTAGCTGGGTATAATGGAAAATGTTCTGAAAAAAAGGATTCCAGTTGTCTCAAATTAGTCACCTGTGTTTGTGAAATTTTTGATCTGTTTCAGTTACTTGACTACTGAGATAACAACATCAAATAAATAGAGATAACAACATCAATACCACATAAATTTTGAAGATAAAAGACTTCTTTTTGAAAGAGTTAAACTGTAACAGTAAATGCTGTAGAAAAATCCAAATGAATTATGAGTCATTCCATCTTTGTAGTGGAATATTTTTAGTGTGAGGAAAAAAATACCTGAAGTCACATTTTGAAAATGGGAGATAAAATACTGGATAAATAGATATATTATTAAGATGTTCAGCTAAGTCCCCTAGGGAGAAAAGTATGAGGCTACATGATGGTATGGATGCATATAAAGGTTTACATTAAAATTGACAAAGCAGCCATGTTTTGGATACGCCCTGATGTCTAAGTGATTAAATTTACAATCTTGAGATGATTTTGTAGCTTCTGTGCATGTGTGGTCTAAGGTTTGATGAGTGCAGAAATTGAAAGAAAAAACTCCTTCCTGTAACATCACATACGTCCTGATCTTCGTGTGTAGCACTGGAATATTCTGATCTGCTGCACACCGCTTTGTCATTAGATTAGATGAAAACAGAAGTAGCATAAATATGAAAGAAGGCTGTTTCTGATCTAGCTCTTCCTCACCTTGCTCAGATCAGAGTCCCCTTTGCCTGTGAAATGCTACTTCTTTATTCAGTCTCTTCATCTTAATTTCATTCTCTTTGTCCATTCAGGAAATTCTCATGTCCTCCAGTCTCACTGTTTTAAGTCTTTGCTTTCCCTTTATTCTCTGTTTTTGCTCCTGTCCAGATCCACACCCACATCCAGGTGGAAGGTCTTGAGCTTCAAGCGTGAAGTGCAGCTTGTTGCTCTTTGACCAGATCTGGGTAGCCTCCCATTAACATGGCAGAAGACACTGCCTGAATATGAAAGCCAGCAGCTTGCTAAATTTCAGAATATGGCATTGTCACTGCTGCCTGAAGTGCGTTTCCTCACATTTTTTGTAGTGCAATAGAAACAATATTTTTCTTTAGCCTACCTGTCAGAAGAGATTGAATTGTTTTGTCAATATTTCCCAAATATATTCCAGATTTTTTTTTTAAACTCAGACTAAATAAAGCAATGGAAAGGCAGCCTCATCACAGAGAGTCCTGGCCAGCTTTACTTGGAGACGTAACTTTGCTTGTGCTTAGGGTAATGATGCTCAAGGCAGACAATTCTCAGTCGAGAAGTACCACAGGACTGTCGTACAATGTCTCTGTGCAATGTCTTTCTTACACTTATTTTTTACGTGGAAATGTTGTTTTTTGCTCTCCCAGGTCAGAAATTACACAGAATGTGCCTGTGTGCAGAGTCGCCAGGTGATCACTCCGCCAACAGTGGGCCAGCGCAGCCAGCTCCGGCTGGTGATTGTCAAAACCTACCTGAATGAGAACGGCTACGCTGTGTCTGGGAAGTGTGATCGAACCTGCAACACGCTCATCCCATTCCTCATATTTCTCTTCATTGTAACCCTTATAACAGCATGTGCCCAGCCATCAGCAGTCATAGTGACACTCAGGTGAGAACTCATTTATATTTTGTAAGTATTTTTGCCATGCCCGCTATCACCAGTGCCTGTCAAGCTTGTGTGTCATAAAAAGTGAATAGAATAGGGCTGACAGGGATTGGGTGAAACTTGTTTGTATTTAGAATATGTAATATGATAATCCACTTCAGGAAACACGAAGTGCAGTGAATTCCAGGTGCTATGAAGAGAAAACAAGCGAAACATCATGGAAGAAAATGATTACTCCTGAAAAATTTTCAACCTTCTTAGAGCAATGGTTTGGATTTTCAAATGCAAATGAAAAAAGTTAGCACTTAAAATTATCCTTTTCTCATTCTTAAAATTGCTGATTCCTGCCACATGCCTGATTTTGAGTCTTCCTTTTTTATCTTCACAAGAATTTTCAACTTATACTGTAGTAGTGGTGTTATTGCCACTACTCTAAGGATAGAGAGCACACTGCCTTTGTAGGAAAAAGGCAGTGGCATTTATTTGTCAATTTGAAAAAAAGCATTCATGTTTTTGGATTAGCTTTTCCCATCTCTGCCATCTAGTTTGATAAACAGAATCATTCCCTGTAAAATCTTTGTCCATTTAAAATACAGTTCCTGTAAGTGAAGTTCTGCTGATTTTTAAAGAAAGGTGAGATGAAAAAATATAATACGGTTTACTGCTAAAATTTGTATTTGTATAATCTATGTTGCTGCTGTTTAAAGAGAAGGAGGAATTAGAGGAAAATGATATAATTATTTACTAGAATTTACAAAGCATACCCATAAGCAATGGTTCTGCTGGTAACAGGAGGACAAAGAATGGTTTAAAAATGTCTATTTGGTTTGGGATCTGAAGCTGAACAGCTCAGAGTTCAAGAAGTAAGTTCTTTTCAAATGAAGGTGAGCTGGAAGATAGAAAAAATAGAATAAAATAGTTCAATTGGACCTACAATGAGCACAAAATTGTAGAATCTGAAGGGGTTTGACAGGACATTAAAAATTACCTAGTTCCAACCTGCTGTTGTGGACAGGGACACCTTTCCTAGAGCAGGCTGCTCAGAGCTCCATCCAGCCCATCCTTGAACATTTCCAGGGATGGGGCATCCATCACTTCTCTGGGCAATCTGTTCCAGTGCCTCATTGCCCTCACAGTGAAGAATTTTCTTCTCATATCTAATCTAAACCTACTCTCTTTCAGTTTGAAGCCATTGCCCCTTGTCCTGTCCCTACATGCTCTGGTAAATACTCTCTCTAATCATCCAGTCCAACTGCCTGACCACTGCAGGACTGAGCAGAAAGGAAAAGCTGTTAGTGAGGGCATTGTCCAAACACTGACAGGCATGGGGCATCGACCACCTCTCTAGGAAGCCTCTTCCAGTGTTTGAGGTACTCTTCAGAAGCACACCCAGAATGATCCAGATGCAAATGGGCATCCTGTCCATGAGACCAGGTTAGAGCTGATCTGAAGTAAATCCTACAAATGCTTGAAATGCTTGTGGTGTACCTGTCAGGTCTCAGCATTAGCTGTTTGGCTGCATTAATTGCTAACATAGAGACATCTTTTGT
>VZRS01000329.1:63323-202978 GCA_013398055.1 Ifrita kowaldi | reverse complement strand
GCCTGATTTTGAGTCTTCCTTTTTTATCTTCACAAGAATTTTCAACTTATACTGTAGTAGTGGTGTTATTGCCACTACTCTAAGGATAGAGAGCACACTGCCTTTGTAGGAAAAAGGCAGTGGCATTTATTTGTCAATTTGAAAAAAAGCATTCATGTTTTTGGATTAGCTTTTCCCATCTCTGCCATCTAGTTTGATAAACAGAATCATTCCCTGTAAAATCTTTGTCCATTTAAAATACAGTTCCTGTAAGTGAAGTTCTGCTGATTTTTAAAGAAAGGTGAGATGAAAAAATATAATACGGTTTACTGCTAAAATTTGTATTTGTATAATCTATGTTGCTGCTGTTTAAAGAGAAGGAGGAATTAGAGGAAAATGATATAATTATTTACTAGAATTTACAAAGCATACCCATAAGCAATGGTTCTGCTGGTAACAGGAGGACAAAGAATGGTTTAAAAATGTCTATTTGGTTTGGGATCTGAAGCTGAACAGCTCAGAGTTCAAGAAGTAAGTTCTTTTCAAATGAAGGTGAGCTGGAAGATAGAAAAAATAGAATAAAATAGTTCAATTGGACCTACAATGAGCACAAAATTGTAGAATCTGAAGGGGTTTGACAGGACATTAAAAATTACCTAGTTCCAACCTGCTGTTGTGGACAGGGACACCTTTCCTAGAGCAGGCTGCTCAGAGCTCCATCCAGCCCATCCTTGAACATTTCCAGGGATGGGGCATCCATCACTTCTCTGGGCAATCTGTTCCAGTGCCTCATTGCCCTCACAGTGAAGAATTTTCTTCTCATATCTAATCTAAACCTACTCTCTTTCAGTTTGAAGCCATTGCCCCTTGTCCTGTCCCTACATGCTCTGGTAAATACTCTCTCTAATCATCCAGTCCAACTGCCTGACCACTGCAGGACTGAGCAGAAAGGAAAAGCTGTTAGTGAGGGCATTGTCCAAACACTGACAGGCATGGGGCATCGACCACCTCTCTAGGAAGCCTCTTCCAGTGTTTGAGGTACTCTTCAGAAGCACACCCAGAATGATCCAGATGCAAATGGGCATCCTGTCCATGAGACCAGGTTAGAGCTGATCTGAAGTAAATCCTACAAATGCTTGAAATGCTTGTGGTGTACCTGTCAGGTCTCAGCATTAGCTGTTTGGCTGCATTAATTGCTAACATAGAGACATCTTTTGTCCTGGTTTTGTGTAAAGTCTGTCTTCAGATTGAGCTTTTTTTAAAACCAGTCTTGGGCCTTTTATTTCTGTGAGGATGGTCCTCCCGACCAAGTGGGATTTCCTTCTGGTAGTGTTGTCTTTAGAGCTTCACTCTGATATTCTGGCACAAATTTAGCCCCTTATAAAAATAATAATACTAATGGCAAATCTTCGTAATAGGTCACGGGACCTTGGAAAACAGGAGGCAGGTCAGGACTTAGCTTTGGTATCCTTGGGCTCAGTCATGAGCACAGCTGAGAAACCCTCTGGCAGGAGACTTTGTCTCACCCCCTCCAAGGACAGGCACTCTCTTGCTGTCATTTTCTCAGCAGGAGCCTGCTGCTGACACATGGAGGACTGTGCTGTGTCACATTGTGGAATTTTGTCTTCCAGTTTGCTTTTCAAAAAATGCACAGAATGGGTGTAAGGATCACTGTTAGGACATTGAAGTCGGGTACTGGGGCTGGCACATCAGAATTCCAGCTGCTCAGCCTTATCTCAGCTATTGTGTGCACAGCACCATTATAATTCAGAGGCTTCTGACTTTATTCCTTCTGTCTCTGGATTTCCCACATGTAAAATAATACTAATAAAAAATGTTGCCCTTGCATTGCAATTAGGCAAACGCAAATGAAGATCAATATCACAGTGAACCTCCCAATAGTGAGGGACATAAGTCACGTAAGGGACATCTCTAACAGGATTTTGTAGTGTTCAGTACCAAAATCGGTGGCTCACACACATGGACAGTGACACCTGCTGTCCCAAACCACGTATTGTGCTTTGTGCATCAGTCCAGGGTCTGTGGCCCAAGTTGATTCTCCACTTTCTCAAATTCTTAACTTCAAAACTTGATTTTACAGCTGCAGACTTTTTGTGTGTTTTTATGGTGTATTTCAATGTCATTAGAAGCTGTCTATCTTAAGACTTTTAGATTTAGAATTAAAAATACTTTTAAAGCAGTAGGTAATTTGTGGTTTACTAAAATTGTAGTTGCAGTGTGGAATCTTGTTACTTTGTATTTAGTCTTTGTAAGCTTGATGTTTTTTCTTTGAAACCACCGGAAGGAATCTTGTATTATTTGAATTGAAAAGGTATTTAAAGAGATGGTTTGGATGTTTGTACTGATATTTTTCCTAAAGCAATTCCAAAATGCTTATGGTACAAAAAAGATTTGTTAAATTCAGAAACTGAGTCGAGCCTTCAGCAATTTGGTTATCCATTAATTCTAATTTACCTCAAAAATATTAAGAAAAATAAGTTAAGACATATGAAATAATAGAAAGCTATCATGAGAAGCCATAAACATTTTGTGTAGATTTTCTAAATTTCCTTAATGGTTTTGGATCAAATTCTTCAGGCCTTACACAGGTAAAGAAAGGTCAAAAGGCCATGACTGAGATTTTGATGAAACAGGTTCAGGAGGGGCTGGCTGTATTTTTTCCTAGCAATAGGAATAGAAGCTAGAGAGAAGAAATTTAGAGAAGGATTTTCTATAGCTCAGAAAAAAGCCATGAGGTAGAGCCAGAACATACCAGGGTGATTATCAGTTGTGACTGTTTCTTTACTGCTGTTTTCTGCTCACTTGCTAGGTCTGTGGAAGATGGGGAGCGGCCCTTTGCACTAGGAATGCAGTTTGTTTTATTAAGAACGCTTGGTAAGTCTTACTGTAGCTCAGCATTTCCATGAAGGCCGTGTTCAGCTTAAATGCACCATAAAAGAATTAGAATTCCATAAATCTGCAACTAATTGCTCAACTAACTGTGTTAGGAACCTAAAATGAATAACTTCTGGAAACATTGCATCTGAAAATGTGGTTAATTTACTTTTTCTGGTTACTGACTTTCTAGAACAACATTGTTGTCCCAGAAAGATACATTTTTACAGTTTCAAATTGTATTTAAAATTTAATAGTTACTAAATATTACTTTATAAGGATTTTTTTCACTTTCAAAAACAGATTTTTGTTGCTTTTAGCAGTAACAATAGGTTTTTTTAACTTTTAAAATAAGCATTTTTTATTTAATGTCTTAATGTCTTTCTTCTGATACTACTTTATGTCTTTCAAGTGTTTAAAGAAAAAAAATTGATAGATGTTAAAAGTCTTTATTTTTCAAAGCATTCTCTTTCAAGCTCTTGAATTTCTAAAATCCTGCCCATAAACACTCCAGGTGTTCAGCTGCTATGAAATGTGTGACTGGAGCAAGCAAGGTCTATTGTAAGAGAACAAGAGAAGCCCATAGAGCTGTATCTTCAGGTTTTGTTTGAGGAAGGATGTTTCAGTCTCGTCTTAAAGGTGTTGTATTTCTGGAGAAAGCAGGAGCATTCAGTGGGCTGGCTGCATTCTTAGCTGCCTTATAAGTTAGTCTGTTTCCTAGGAAGATCTGTTCAAAAGGAAATTTATAATCTTAGTGGTCTTACCACCTACATCTATCTTCAAAAACATTTTGTGATCTTTGGTGGTTTTTCTCTGTAATCTGAAACAGCACCTTTCCCAGCTCATGGGCAAAGGATGTTCAACAGGTAATGCTATGGAGATAATGTATTTCACCTTCTCTCATATTTTACTTCCTGAGAGAAAAATTGGATTTTTTTGTAGGGGGGGACACGTAGCTCAAGAAGAGCTGTCTGGCAGCATTTAAATCTGACAGCAGATTTAAATACCTGTTGTAAGGTGCTGCTGCATTGGCTTCTTTGTTTGAATTCTCTGCATTTGTGGTAGGTTTCATGTGTGGGATAAATAGTGTTGGTGGGAAGACTGGCTGACCAGTTTTCCATGTTTTACATTTCATGTGAGAACAGCAGTGTAGAAATCTCAAAAATGTTCAACCTACACTCTTTGGCTGAGGCATATAGTTTCTTTAGAAGTTTTCCACAATATGCTAACACATACTATTTCTCTTGCTATTTTTGCTTCAGCTTACATTCCCACTCCAATTTATTTTGGGGCTGTTATTGACACCACGTGCATGCTTTGGCAACAGGATTGCGGCGTACAAGGATCTTGCTGGGAATACGATGTCACCTCGTTTCGTTTTGTCTACTTCGGGTTGGCAGCTGCTCTCAAGTTTGTGGGATTCTTTTTTATTTTCCTGGCCTGGTATTCCATAAAGTGTAAAGAAGAACAACTGCAGAGACAGAGTTGGAGGGCTTCGCCGGTGAACACTGTGAGTGAGATGGTTGGACAAGCTGGACCCCAACAAAACTATGCACGGACTAGATCCTGCCCTACCTTCAGTTCCCGAGGAGACATCAGTGTGGCACAAGGAATGAACTGCATAGCACAGACCTACCCCGGCCCCTTTTCAGAAGCAATAAATTCCTCAAATGAAAATGCATTGGAAGAAGTCACTGTTGAGATATAGACCCCTGGCTTGGTAATGTAATATTTAGTTTTGTTGGTTGACTTAATTATGGCGCCTTGTAAAACACCTGTGCCTTCTATTTTTAATCTAAATGTAACATGTGATAAAACCAACAAAGCTTGATGCAAACAACCATAATATGTTCCTGAGGGCTGGATACCTCAAACCAACCCGAGTTCTTATTTCTCCCCTCCCGACAATGGAGTTTTAAAAATTGTGTTTGTAATTATTTCAGACGTGTCCATTAAATGTCCATGCTCTGATCTAATATCATTGTAAAGTTGAGGTGTTACGAACAGCAGAAGTCAGTGGAAGAGTGACAAAAACTCATATTGTTGATGTCTAGACTCACAAAAATGCTTAAATGTATTGTCAACTTCATATCCGCAAACTGTATTTTTAAGAGATGAATAATTACTGTGAGTTCTGCTACAAAGCACAACTGAACCTATTTAAACTATGCAACTTATTTGGATAATTGTATGTGCAGCAAATTAAGTTTAAAGCTTGCTTTTAAAGACATTACTGCAACTGAATTTGAAAGGGGCTATTTTCAGGCGTAATCATTAAATTAAAAAAATAACATAAGGTTTAAAGTACTGTTAATAACATGTCAAGCCATACAAGAGTTACGCATCAGGTAACGTTTGCAAATGTTGAGTTGTAACATCTTTATCCTGTCAAAATTTGCATTAATTTTCACTTGATGGGACGTAGTCATTCTTTACAAAGTATATAGGATACTGTAATGCTTGAAGTAAAAAACTTCAGTATTGGTTTATAGTAACATTAAGATGTAGGAATCATACACACATACCAGAGCAGATATGTGCATATTTCTGTGATGTTATTTGGGTGGCTGTTACTAGCACCATATCCATACTTTCCTGAAGAAGAAAGCAGCTGGTTACAGCTTGATAGGAAGTGTGGCTGTCCTTCAGAATTGCGTGCCAGTCTAGTTCAGCTTCAGTGGGAAAGTCCCGAGGGAGAGCTCATGGCCTGCTCTGGTGTGTGGGACCTGGCGGGTCCCTCGCAGCCAGTGGCAGCATTGCTCAGGCTGCTGCTGCTCCCACCTGCTGCAGGAGAGAGCAGAGGAGCCTCTCCGGAGGGCTGCGAGCAGCCTGCCCGCCGTGGTGCCAGCTGGGAGGCTCTCCCTGCACTCCTGGCAGCGCCGAGGCACTGAGCACCCTGACACCCAGGACAGCTGGGAAGGGAGGGCTGGCTCAGACCCTCTCTCTTCTGCCACGCTTCTGCCTCTCTGGCCACCCAGTGCTGGGCAGGCTGGTGGGACAGGCCTGGAGGTCCTGGTTGTGTGGTTTGTCCCACACGTGGCAGCCTTTCCTTTTCTCAGCTTCTCTGAAAGTGCCTGTGAAGGCAAAGGGTGAGTTTGTCTCTCCTTTGGCTTTCCAGGTGAAGAGCTAATAGAAATCATCAGCAAGGGTGGACTTACAGGACAGGATGTGGCCTTTGCTTATTCCAAATTACTGTAGTATGTTCTGTCCCCAGGAGATGCTGAGACTTTGTAATCAAATGTGCTTGGCATTTCATTTCTTGCTCTGGAGGCTTTGTGGTGCCATGCTCATGAGGTCCTAATGATGTCTCAAAGGGCAGAAAATTATTTCAGTTGGACACTAGGAAGTCAAGTCTGTGTTGTGCCCTGCAGGGGAAGTCTTAGAAGTGTAGGAAATTAAAAGCAGTCTTTTAAGAGGACTCAGTGATAGTCTGGTTTGGATTTTGCTGAGTAGAGAACTTGTGTGAAAATAAATAGGAAAGAGCAGAGCTTCTACGTATTTTTGAATGGAGCTATTCCTGATTTAATTTTTCAATTTAGAATATGTATATTGATCAAGCATTATATGGAACCAAGTCCTTGAAAATAAAGGCAGTACTAAACTTGGCATCCACTGGGTTGTCCTGGGAAGAGCAGATTTCCCTCTCTGCCTTTGCCAACTGCCTTTTGTCATCATCTGGATCCTCTTGACCAGCACATGGGACTACCCATGGGGCTGCTTATTTCAGAATGTCTCAGTCCATTTATATAGTTTGTAACAATTCTTACTCTTTGTGTCTGCAAACTCAGATTTTTCTACCCCAGACATTTTTTGATCACTTCCTACTATTCTGTCCATATTAACTGCTTTTTTTTGGTTAAGCCTGAGAATGTTTTTTGCTCCTATGCAGTCACCAGATGCATGTCCTCAGTCAGCACACATTCTCTGAGATGTTGGCTTCTACACTTCTTGTCTCGAGAAATAAATTTCCTTGGCTCAAAGGCATTTGGTATACATATATATGTGTATTTTTTTTCTATAGGAGATCAGAATAGATGATAAAAGTATTTCCTTTTGCTCCAGTCTCAAATGCTTGTTGCACCAAGAATTTTCTGCCATGGCAAAAATTGGCAAAGTAGTGGGACAAAGTGTAATTGCAGCCCAGCACTCAACCATTTTTATCATTTCCCCATTTTAATCATCACAGGGAGAAGTGAAGAGTGACAATCTTTTCAAATACCTCAGAAACAGAGCATTTAGGGAATTGTAAAAGACTGAAGATTAATTATCTATCCTGATCTCTTATATTTCATGCCTTGTGTGCTTCTGTTCCATACAAAAACCAAGGGAAAGCAGATCAGGATTGTAAAGAACTAATGGCACTGATGCTAAAGAATGAGAATGATGAAAGTTGACACTTCTGCAGCCTGCAGCTGCTGCTGCTTTTGAGCTTTCAAGGGAATTCAGAGCTTGTTGCACTGGAGGCCATCTACTTTTTAGGATATCCCGACCCTTCAACTTCTAAGAACATTCGTATTTTCTAAATGGTTGAGAAAGTGGAATGTAGAAGGAAAGATGTTAACTTCAGAGATACTGAACAAGCCTTCTTTACATAATTTCAATTTTAATTTTTAATTAAAAATTAAATTTTAATTTTATTTTTTCTTTGAGAATGATAGGCAAAACAAAATACAATTCTTTACTTTTCAAACAGATTTGTTCCTGTTTTTGAATATAGATAATTTCGGCAATGTGAATAAATTTCTATAAAATCAGTTAAGTCAGTGTCCTCTAAAAGAAAGAAAACCCAAACTCTGGCCAGTTTTTGATTGATTCCTGAAGGAGGGTTTCTTGTGAGTAAGCTACAATAGTCTAAACTAAGCCAATAAAGGTATGCAGGGGAAACACATGAGCTTCCTAGAAATGTCAATTCCAGCATTGTCATTGACTGGTGTATGGGCTGTGAGCTGCTGAACAAACACTGTGTTCTGAGGCTGCCGTTGCTGGAGGAAGCAGAATCTCCAGCCATTGAGTGCATCCCTAGCAGCAGTCACAGTTGACACTTGGTGCTAAACCGACTTCACAAGAACTAAAAAAGAACTTTGCCTGTCATCCAGTGAAGGGGCCCATGCTGTCTTCCTGCTGTGAAATCCTCTCACCACAGAACATAAAATTCCATTAGGTTGTAATTTTTGCCACCTTCCCTCTCTTTTTTAATCTCGCTTATCAATTTGTACTCTTAGCTGTGCATTCATTATGGCTCTGATCCAGCAGAACACTTAAATATGTGGGTAAATTTATATACTTAAGTCATGCACTTAAAAATAATGCACATATATAAGTATGGGACTGAATCCTGTCTGCATTCAAAAAGGAATTCCTTTATCCAAAGAGTATTTCTATGATGAGCTGTTCCCCGCATGGATTCAGTGATAATTGTAACCAGAATAGCACAAAAGTAGCACTTGAGTACTCTCCTGTGGCATTCAGGTGTGTCTACTTACATATTCAGCAATGGAGGAAGGCTGTCATTTTCAAGTAGAATTCAAATTCAAAATATTTTGTGGGAATTGGCCTAAGATTCATTCTAGCTCTTCCTGCCATTCACTTATTTTATGAATTTCTGTCTGAACACCTGTGTGTTACATGGGGAGATAGATCAAATAAAGGCATCTTTCTGACCTTAGAGCCAATGAAATTGCTCAAGTAGTGCTGTAGGCTCAACTTGTGCCCTTTCACAGGATTTGGATCTAGAGGTTGAGATGACAAATTGTCAGTATCCCGCACAAACGGAGCAGAGCACTGCTCCAGAGAGCACGTCTGGGACAGGGGTCAGCACCTTCTGCACTGTCCTTGTGGGTTTTCCCCCAAAATGCCTGAATAATTGCTGCCTTACTACATTTTCCTGTGCATGTGATACCACTTAATGGTGTTATATTGACATAAAACTGATGATAAATAGGTCCAAAGTGTCTTACTGCTATTTTGGAGCCAGATTCTTGGCCTCATCAATCAATGTTGAGGCTGAAGAACTGGGCCATACCTTGGGCTGGAAGTTAACAAGCTGGTGCTTTAGCAAGTGTGTGTGAACTAGGGAATATCAAGTGCTTGTTTAGCTTTTATACTCTATTCACTGGTTATTGCTACTATTTTCAGAGATCAAAGACAAAAAACTTCCTAAACAAGTTTATCTTTTTCTGTTTTCCCAATAATGTGTCTTCTGCAATGGCTTAGGAGATGCCATGCTGCATTCTTCAGAATCTGGGTTCCCCCAGCTGCAGCTATCCAGCTGTGGTTGCTTTCCAGGGCTTAAAACGCCTGGTAGCAGAGATTTACCTGGTCTGTGACCTTAATCATCATTGCTTTGGACAGTGTTTGCTACTTGTAGATTAAACCTGTAATCAACACATTTCAGGTTCTTCACATACTGGACTTGATTTTTTGGACACTTTCATCTCTTTAGAGTGCTTAGAAAATGGGCAGTCAACGTCACGGTGGTAGATTTATTCTTTGGCAGGGAATTAGGGCTTTCTTTTTTCTTTGAACATCTTGTTTGACAAATAACAATTCAAAAAGATTGCATGTAAACATTGTCACAGAGTAGAGATGTGGAACCCCTTCAGTGTGAGGACAGGGTATGGCCAGGGTTCACATGATTTGTCTTCTTTACACTGAATATCACTAATACATGTTACTATGTGGCCAAAGGTTTGAAAGCCTTCCTGATCCTCTGGAAGGAAATTTTTCCTGTATCTTTCTCATAATTTATTGCGTAAATTAAGGAGGAAAGTTAACGCTACCCATGTCCTGTGGCCATATCCATTACATTAAACTACAGTTAATAACTGAAGTTAATAACTTCAGCAGTCACCCTTCCAGTCCTTCAGTTAAGCTATTTTTTTTATTAATACAGCCTGTTAAACACAGACATAACTCTGCAATTTCAAAGTAGCTCCAAAGTTTTCTTGACTTCAAGTGTTACAGAATAGATGCTTATTTATCCAGGTACCATTTTACTCTTTTAATTATTGCATTATCTGTTGTGTGTGTTGTATTTTTTTATTTTTTCAATCTGAAAGCAGTTGTCACAATGTTATTCTGTAACAATGTTCTGTTCATTGTATAGAATAGATGAAAACCTGTGGAATTAATGAAGGGCTACAAAAAAAACATCCAAAACATTGTTCACCTTGAGGAAGAGTGAGCTTCATAATCTCTGGACAAATGACTAAACAACACTGTGGTGCTAATAGGTACTGAAGTATTTTATGATGTATCCACTATGACTTAAATGACATATTCAAGGCATGTCAATGATGCAAGTGCATGTGTTTCTGTTCCTGAAGTCTGGACTGCTCCGACAAAGACAGTGTTTGTAATTCCTGGTGGGCCAATTCCTACCTAGCTCTTCTGCAGGAAAGTATTTTCAGGAGTCTGTGTAGGATCTGGGCCAGCACTAATAGGTGAAGTAAAAGCTACACAGACCACAGAAGTCTTGTGTAGAATGTATTCAGCCTGCTGTAGCATGCTACTTTAGTTGCTTTGCTTAAGCAGGGGCTAAAAATAAATTCTCTAGTAATGATAAGAAACACTGGGCTAAATTCTGGAACCACTTAAGCAAGCAATGTCAGCAAGCGTTTGAATTAAAATGAGGATTGAGATCTGAAATATGAACGTTCATGGAATACCGGAAAGAGAGGAGTAGAATAAGAGGAAGTTCTATCTCTAGGAATGGAAAAAGACCAAATCTGTTTGACTTTAAAGTGAGCTATGATTTACAACAGAGGGGTTTGGTTTTAAAATCTTGAGGACAAAATTCTTTCCCTTCCATTTTGAATTCTGAATCGTAATTTTTTTTGTGTTATTGTACCTGGACTGCTCATGCAGGACAGGTGTCTGTATTCTAAATAGCACTGAAAGCACTAATAGCACTAATAACACTTCCAACTGACAAGCCAGAAATTTTGCCTCTGTAGCAAACTCCATGTTTGAAAACTTGGAGGGAAATTCCAAAACAAAACAAAAAAATATGTACAAAATGATCCAAAGCTGATTTTCAGTACAAAAAAAGAAAATTTTGCATCAGTGAGATCCACAGTTGAGTGGAGGCTTTCCTGAAGGAAGATCCCTGCTCTTTTCACCAGCTGAGCACATGGGAGTTTGGCCCCTGGCTGCAGTGCATACCTCTACCAAATGATTCGTGCAGAACAGCAACAGTCTGGGTAGTATTGTAGGAGCATGGAGTGGGCACACTGCCTGTAACTTTAGTTTTTAAAAAACTCATTATTAAGCAAATGTGTAGAGTATTAAGGAAATTTGTAGAGTATGTCTGACCGTATGAATGTGTGGGTGCTGTGCTGTGGTAAAAAGAGAATAATTGGTTTATGCTGGGTATTTTTGCATACTTTAGGCTCCTGTATGGTTTTTTTTTAATGGATATTTATTTCTCAGCAGAGCTTAGAATAATTTTAAAGTTGTATAACCCAGGATTTAATGACATCTACTGTCAGCATCTGTTGTAAACATGTGTTTACAAAACAAACTCTTGAATACTTGATACTTGGAAATAAAAAATAGCATATCATGTGTGTTGATTGGGTCCACATCCTCTCTGATTTCCAAGTTCAAACTTAAGGTGTTTTCATTTCCAATACATACAACCAGACAAAAAAGCATCTTTCAGATACCCCTGCACGTCACCAGTGTCCAAGATCAGAGCTGAACCAAGGAAGGTGGATGGAATTGGGTTTGTAGCACACCTCGGGCGCTGTTGCTGGTTGAAGCCCAACATCACACATACCAGGCACCCGTGGCTGCTCAGGGCTCAAGTCTAGTCCTGAGCTGATCTTCCTTGGACAGGGCTGTTGCACCTCTTGGCTTCTCAGCCCTGACTGCTTTACACAAATCCTCTCCGACTGTGCTTGTGTGACTTCCAGTGTAGACAGCTGCAGGCATCTCAGGGGGTTTTGGTTGGGGGAGTGGTGGTGGTCTGTGCTCAGACCTGCACTTGAAAAAATCTTCCCTCAACTGTCACAACAAACAACAGATGGCTGCACTTCAGAACAATGCTCTGATTCAAATGTTTGTTTGTTTGTTTTTTGCGAAGCTGCTGGTGTGCATTTGCTTAAGGAACAACAGGATTCACCTACTGGTAACAGCTCTAAGTCAGGTCCCTGCCCATGGTGGGGGTTGAAACTGGATGATTTTTAAGGCCGCTTCTGACCCAAGCTGTTCTGTGATTCTATGTCTAGTTCTGGAAATGAAGCACTACACATCTTTGCTCTTCTGCAGTGCTTTCAGTCTAGGAGGTCTCAGAAAGTGTCTCACACTGTCCAAGGATGTGAGGGCAATACTGGCTGCCTTATTTTAAGTTCCAGATGAAACTTTTCACATAACATTGCTACCTCCCAAAGATGTGCAAGTCTTAAAGTTCTTTCTGTCCAGCTCCAGGGGCCCTTCAGAAAGTAATGAACTATGTACTGCCTTTCAGAAGACACATCTGCCACTGCTCTGCTGATCACCAAAAGCCATGAAGGTCATCCTCTTGGCCCTCTGCTGGTGTGAGGAGCACTTGCCAATGAAGTCAGATTTAGGCACTTGTTTTGTTCCTGAGCCTGCAACAAGCCTGTAAAAGCTTCCTGACAGTCACACCATGGGCTGCTCATGGACTTGACTGCTTCAGCTATGGGACACGAGGCACTGTGCAGAAGGAAGTGCAAAACATATTGGGACAGCAACACACTGCTTAGGCTGCATACTTAGAGATATGACAGATTTTGGCCTCTTCAACTTGATTTGGTTTTATATTTCATCCATGTTTCCAAGAGAGCAAGGATCAGAGCTCACTGCTCCCTGTACCTCTTGCCTACAGAATGAGTGTCCTTTATACTTTCTTTCCTCCACACTCCTATAAGAGACCTGTAAAAAGGCTGCCACCTAGTTTAGAAGATAGGGCACTCTTTAGCTGATGGTTTAGATGACTGAGTACTGTCCTAGAAGGAAGGTAGACAACATTCAAGATGCTCTCTCTTCCATTTCCTGAATGAGTTCTTTAAGCTCTCAGGTAAGGAGGAAGGACAGGTGGGGTGAATGGATGGACCACACTGTTGCACCATTCCCTTCTCTGCTCTACCCAAGCATTAAGAGAGAAACTTTCAAAGAATGGAGGGTACACTGTTGGTGCTGGATAATTCCCTGCACAAAGACACAAGAGGTGGTTGTGTGGGACCTTGCTTCAATTTGCCTTTGTCCTTCAACTCCTCCCAAGCTCGCTGGCTCAGCCTGCTCTGCACCCTGCTTTGAAAAACATCCTGTGCTTGCTAGTGTGCTTTCAGGGTAGACTTCCATCAAGGCTGTATCTGACATTGCAATGACTGCTTTCTGAACATTTGGATTCATCCCCTTTCCTGATCCCCACGGACATCACCTGTAGCTTCATGTCTGCAGGAGCATCAGAGTCCAAGGACTATGTAAAAGAAAGAAGAGTTCAAGAAGCACAGATTCAGAGGCTGAGTTTAGGTGTGAAGGTAATCTTATTCACAGGCCATCGAACAAACATAGAGTTCATGTAAGACAGAGTTTACCTTGAAGGCTTAATTCTTTTTCGTCCTGGCTCTTGTACAAGGAGACACAACTCCTGGCTAGAGATCTGTGGTTCACTCTTGGTGAGCCCTGCATGTCTGGTCTGCAGTGCTTTGCTGTCCCAGGGACAGCTGTGCAGGGAGGAGAGAAAGCAGCAAAGCAAGACATGGCTCCATGAAGCACTGCATTACTTCTGAGAACTGCTGGTTGTGCAGCTGGGTGCGTGGAGTTCAAGCAAGAAAGGATTTGATGAATTTGGAATTAAAAAATTAAAATCACAGCACGCCTTAAACAAAAAAAAAATCTACATTACTCACATCTCTGGGAATAATTTATAACTAACAGAATGTTGTGTGTTATTTTGTTACCTGTTTTTAATGTGGATGGGTTCTTAAAGCTGAAACTGTTAAAATATTTTTGAAATAAAACTTATTCAGGAAGGAAACTGGATCATCTGGACTTCTCTGAAGCAGGTAAAGTAAAACACTTTTTATTTCAAGAAATATTGCTTCTAGACTTTCCCGAAGCCAGAATTGTACTATAAAAGTATCACAGAAATATTATACAAGATTTAAAAACACAGTTTGTATCCTAGTAACTTAAACCCTATGTACAAATAGCATCATTCAGGACCATAAATACGTTTTTCTATCAATCCTCCCATGACACATACATCAGATAAAGAGCTAGTAATTTTAACATATTTACAGAGTCCATCAAAAAGACTGCTTCTTAAAATTATTAAAATCCTACTGAAAGAATCTCCTTTTAAAAAAGTTTCCACTTAAAGTACAATGTAATGAATGTAAGTTTAACCTGCAGTGCTTGCAATAGCCAAAAAATATTCGCTACACAAAATAACATGTAACAGGTAGGAAACACACCCGTGAGTTGGACACTGTGGAATTACATCTGTTTGAGGTAATTCTCTTTAGTTGCTGTTGTCATAATTATTTAGAAATTTATTAAAAAACCAAGGGATAATGTTAAGTTTTGAGTAATACAGATTTTCAGAGTAATTTTCATATTATACTTCATACAATTTAATGTTTGGTAAAGTTCAAGAAAAAATTTAGAATACAACAACAAAAACTATTACTAAACTACTATTCTTTACTCTCATGTGCCTTTTGTGTCTAAAATAATGGAAATCTAACATGATTTTATCATTCCCTTTAATGCCTGTTGAAAACAAAAAAAGGAATTTAAGACTCAAAATTATAATAATGCTTTCAAGATGTTGTTGAGAATAATAAAAATCGGGTGGGGTGACAAAAACATTTATGTGTTGATGTAAACCTTTCTACCAGTATCAGAAAAAAAAAAAAAAGTCAAAAAAATTAATGGAATTTTAATACTGACAATATCAACATATAGGGAAACAATCCAATTTAAACAAATCCTTCTACAGTTAACAATCATTAGCCATACCTTTCTGAGAGTAAATTTAATAAAGCAACAAAAACATGCAATATTTTTGCTAAAATAATATTTGAAGAATCTTTTTCCACAATCCATGGTGTTTACCTCTTTCAGGTCAGTCTGTTTATTGGTTTCACAATTTCACAAGACAACGAGCAAAGTAAGAACCTGTAAGGTATTAGATGCATAAATGGTATGGCATACAGATTTTAAAAGTGCATTTTACTTGAAAGCGTGGCATTAAGAATTGCCAGTGGTTAAAATAATTGATGAAAAAGACATTATGCAGGCATATTGGGTGAACTGAAACACTCATTCGTGGTGGGATCATTTGGAAACAGCGGAAGTAACGTGAACATCCTCTTCAAAGAAATAATTGTTAGCTTTCAGATAGTGTGCTACTGCATTTGAAAGTTAACACTGTTTCTTTTAATGGAAAACTGGAAATCTTGCTTTCCAGTGTGGAGAATTACAGTGAGAGCACGTGCATGTGAATAAAAAAAATGCACAGAAACAAATACTGAACTGGGCTCAATTTAGCTGCAAAACATATCTACAATAAACATGGAATGTCAGTTGTCGTGATTACCTTTGTTAGTTTGCTAATAAGAAAAGGAAGAACTTATTTAACGGTTTGCAACTTGATCTAATCCAAGGAGAGTGGAGCTGAGGCACTGCCTTCTGCATTTAGGATTTGTGAACTTTCTCCTGCAAGACTCTGTTTGGTTTTTTTTAAGAAAGTTCCTGCTTCCTGGGTACTGACAGGTGAATCCCTAATGGATATGTTTACAGTCTGATGAACAAAGGGTTCATCAGACCTCATGGGAAGATACATTTGATCTTCAAATATATCTTCCACAGTGTCACTGTCCTGATGAGTGTCTTTTTGAGGAATGCTGATGGGCTGTAGCATGAAGCTATGCCGGGACTCCAACTCTGCCAAGCCGTTTCCACTGAAATCCATATCCAAACGGTCCAATTCTTTATCCTCCATCCATTTTTCAGCTGGGTGACTATTTCTCCAGTGTGCGTCATTCAAACTAATTTTCTCAGGAATATCATTGTTGAATTCAAGTTTCCTCTCCTGACTTTTTTTCACTGTGCTCAAAGCAAGGGCTGCAAAGTCTGTTGGCACAATGAGCTGCAGCTCTTCTGCAGTCAGGCTGCTGGACTCCTCAGCAGAAGTCATTTCCACCAGGGTGAACGGCGTGGATGATTCGTCCCCGTCCCCGTTGCTTCGAGCAGTGTTATCCTGGTCTGGTTTATTTTGCTGGTAGTAACTGTTCAGCAGTGCAAACATTCTATCTACATCCTTCAAGTAATTAGTCCAGTCAGCCAGACTAAGTCTAAAGTTGTGTCTGTATTCATATACACTTTCATTCACACTGTACAAGTCTTCCAGTCCTTGCCAGTCAATGTCGCCAGTGAAATTGGGCAGCTTAGCCTTCCCATCCATCCCATAACTGTCCTCTGTTGAAAGAAAGAATAAAGCCTACTGGTGAACGCTATTAAAGGTGCAAGCAAAGCTTCCACGTGTGTCTCTACTTCAATTGGCTTGAAAGCACCACTGCTCATAAAGTAGGTAGCTCAAAGTGTGAGATGCTCCACCTCTACTGACATCAGATGAATGGTTCTGGCCTAGGATGTGTTCACAACTCCAAGAACCCCCCTGTCTCCTGCTACATCCTTGGGCTGAGTGAAAAAAGAACAGAATCTGGTCTAATGGGGCTTTGTGATGGCATTCAGAGATAAGTCCTTCCTCTGATATTTTAAGGCAGGAAAAGTGTTTCAATACACAAATAATCCATTTGCCTTTCTTGAGCACACCAGCAAAATACGCAGTAACCAAACAATGGTTAAATGTAAAAGATGGGACCAATCCGAAAGCCATTGCTGACCTGAACTCCAATGCCCACATGAATTTTGTTTCTGGGTAGCTTAAAAAATATGATCTACAAACTAACCAGATTCATTTGATTTAGTAAATGATAGCCAAAGGGGGTTTTAATCTATTTGGTAAACATTCATTTTAGTTTACATGGAGCAATTAGGGGAAATAAAAGCTGTCAAAAATTGATGTGAATTAATTTATAGGACTGCACCACTTTGTGAAATAGTGTTAAAATATACACAGAGAACTTTCTTAAGGTTTTGTTTCTTAAAAAAAGCTTTCAAAGAAAGTATCTAACAGCCTTTTCAAATAGTAAGTCTGAATAAAGGGCATAGATATGAGTCTATAAGTAACAATGGAGCTGCGTTTTTTATTGATCACAGCCAGAAAATGCGAAGACATAAAAGAAACCCATTTCCAAAATATTTAAGTTTCACTACAGTAACTATAGTGACTCAGATTATCAGCTGTGTTGTGAAGCCCATTTTATACTGAAAAGTAACACTGAACAGCATTATTTTATTTAATTCACTGGGCAGACTGGATTCACTGATAAGATTTCATCAACAAGGTGGTCTACAAGGAAAGATGAATCAGGTAATGAAAATGTCTGTCAGGGAAAGTGACAGTTTTGTCCTTATAAATGATATTGCAGGCTATCTTTAGTAATTAATTAGTTCATAATGATTTATTCTCTTCCTGATAATTGTACAGGCAGGCAGGCTGGCTAGTAGCAATTACTTTAGAAGTTCAAGTGGCTATAGTCCAGCTATGTGAACCGAGCTCAAATCTTCATCTATTTTGAGCCCTGCATCCCTGCAGATGGTTCTTGGCATCTCCATGAATTGTGTTTTAAGTTGCCCTTTCTCATTATTTAAGTGGAACAGAAGATACAACTTGTCTCTATCACAGATTACATTCTTTGCTTCTTACTAGCTTGGGATTTCACAGTAAAAGAATTTCTCCAGTATTTAGTCCATCATATGGAAAGTCAGAAAAATACCATTACGGTCAGAAAAAACCCTTGAGATTTTCTTACAACGTGGGCCCTTACTCTGTTCCTACCAAAAGGAGACCACTTTTTTTATTTGAAAACACCTGAATCTTTGCTCTTAATTGGAAATATTTCACAACATAATATTTAAATATTTTATTTTTTTAATATCAAATTCTAGAAATATTTGTTTTTGCAAACATTTGACAGTCTTCCTGTTCCAGGAAGAAACACAAGCTTTTTTGGATTTGGTAGAACAACTATGACAGAGCATCTTCTTTCTTTCCTGAAGTAGACAAGAGAAATGAAATCATGGCATGGCCACATGAGAGCCATCTTCATGAATCAAATTATGGATAATTTGTTTCCTGAAACAAAAGATAATTAAATACCACAGAGGTTTCATAAAGAAGATTTACTATTCCAGTGCTTAGAGGCATAAAGGGCCCTAGAAAACATCACGGCAGGGGGCTGCTTTTTCAAGGAATTTAGTCATTAAACCCTCTAAGATATTAACCACAATGCAAATGCAAAAATATTTAAATTTTTCTGTTATTATTTCTATTGGCAAGGTTTTTTTTTCCTTTTTTCTTTTTCTTTGCCACGTTAGAGCCTGTATAGGAAAACAAACTGTTGTAGGGACAGTCAAGTGAGTTGGTATGTTATGGCAGGGAACTGAAAAAGAAGTGATGCTGTTTGACTGGTAACAGGTTTGGGGATACACCAGGGGAGTGGGGGGCAAAGCAGGAGCCAGAAAGGTGCTTTTGGGCCCAGAGGGGCCTCTGCTGCCCATCCCCAGCCGTGGGACAGAGGCTTGAGCTGCGGTGGCAGGGTGAGAAGTGGGGAAGTCTGGGGACCAGTGAAGAGGAACAGGGTTTCTGAGGAGCCTCAGCAGCAGGGCAATGGGGCTGTACTGCACAGGAGTAAGATCAGCAAGGAGTTTGCTCTATTCCTACAAAATAGCTGAAAGCCTGAGTCAGAGCTACGTGGTCCTTCACTCTGGATCTACTTTTTTCCCTCTAAATGTGGCACTGTTTCTGCAATCTCAGAGAAGTTTCACAGCTGGGAAGGCACTGGGAATTGTTCCATGGTCTTTGCATCAAGCAAAGGAAAATAGCTTGTTTGAAGACAGAGGTAACTTGTATTCATGCATGTTAAACAAATGGGGAAGCAAAGTCTTAAGGTCCTAGAGCTATTTTGGTTGACTGAGCAAGTTACCTCACAGTTTAATTCCACAACTTGCAGTAAGTGTGGAAAGTTTCCCACTGAAATCAAAGCATACAGAGGGAAGGAGAGAGGAAGGAAGAGATTTTTTTCCCCTGTAAGAAATTTTGTTACAAATAGGTACGAAACGGGAAAGTGCAGATGAGTTACATTTGAGAAGCAGCATGGCAGTGGTTTCCTTGATCAACATTTTGGAATTTCTCAGCTATGCTATAGATCCAAAAGAGAAAAAAAATTGTCACTATGTGTTCAAAACAAAACTTGCTATTTTTTTGTTGTTGTTTGATTGTTCATTTTTAGATCAAGTTTTAGTTAATCTTTACTCTCCATTTATCCTACCCTGGCATCCTCTATGATGCGCTCTGTGCCTGTGTTGTCTCAAAACTAAGATTTTTGAATATGTCTCCTTTGAGACTAAAGATAGGTGGGTACAATCCTATCCTTGGTGGCTTTGAAAAATTACAGACAAGTAGGAGAGGAGAGAGGAGTGTGCAGTTGACACATCCTGTTACCAGCCACGTCTGCAGAGCCACACTCTGTCCATCAAAGGACAGAGGTGACACCAGTTCTTCCCTGCTGAAGCTCTTTCTCCCTCTGTGTAAAGCAAACTGCATTATACTGGCTATTTCCACATGGGCCTGTTGTGCCAGTGTTTTACTGCAACACAGGCAGTGCTTTACTAACTCAGGGCATTTTGAACTGGAAACAGGTCTGAGTGGAGAATCTACATGATCTGAAGGAAGCCTAAGGGGCAGTTCAGATGACTTTCCATTGTTATTCCACTTGTTTCTCTGCAGGGAGCAAGAAAAGGATCCTCTTGTAGATTGTTTCAATGATTTCTGATAAATGCGGGTTGTTAATTTAATTTTTTGGGGTTTTTCTCTGTTTTGTTTTTTTTTTGTTGTTAGTTTTTTCTTTTTTTTTTTTTGGTTGGTTGGTTGGTTTGGGGTTTTTTGTTTGGTTGTGTGGTTGGTTGGTTGGGTTTTTTTGTTTAAGAAAAGAAAAACATACTCCGCCAAGAGGGGGCCTGAACCAAAATGTTGAACCCAGGCATCTGTGTAAATTGAGAAACTGGGTGTCTGGAATGTCACAGCACAGAGCAATATTGCTTGTGTTGTATTACACCTGCTATTTATCACAGTAGCAAAATGTTTATTGTATGTTCTTTGGTAGCAGAAGTTAAAATGTTTTTGTTACTAAACAGTGTAGGAAGATGTAATTTAAAGATTAATCCTGTGTGCTCTACTATTTCATGCAATCCTACAATTCAAGAATGCCATTTCTGTTAGATTTGTAGTTAAAATGAGAAATGCTTACTTACAAGGATGCCTTCTAATGAAAGACTTAAAAGCATAATTACAGGGATTACTTTCTATCATTGTAGTAACCAGTTCCCACCAGGCTGTAATGAGCAATGCAAACAGTGGGATATAAACCAAACAAAAGCTTGTCATTTTCCTAGATTCCGAAACTACTCAGTTGAAAAAATACAAAATTGGCTGCAAAACAAAATTTAGATGCTTAAACTGGAGATCTGTACATTGAAATACATTACTTTAATTGTTCTCTGACTGCTGGAAGCTGGTGACAAGGTTCTTTTCAGAAGACCCTGTGAAAAAGGTTTTATGTAGACTTGTACACCCCTTGGACTCCCTTGTTTACTTTTCAAGTAAGCACTGTATACCAGGAGCTACTCCTCCACAGTGCATAGAGCTGAAAATGTATAAAAATTATAAACTGTGAAAAGGAGTCCAGTTTAAATATGACACTCCACAGATGTTAATCTGTTTTTCACCCTGAGGACAAGTACTGCTCCATGAACAGCAAGCACAGTACTGTCAAGAGCTGCAGTTTTTTTCAGTCTCTTTGGGTTTTTATGTTGTGTTTGACTGGTTTCTCCACCAGGAGACACAGGGTTCCTCTACGTGATAAACATGTGGGTACAATAAGCATATTTTAAAAAAGAAAAATATACTTTTGAAGAGCTGTCTGTCATGTATTCTTCAGGTTCAAGCCTTTTACATATACTTTTTTAGGGATAAAAAACCTCACCTGTTGCCTTTCCTCAGTTCAAATAATACAACCTTTTTAGGAAATTTCATTTCATGCTTGTCTGATCTGGTCTCAGCCCAAAGGAGCCTCATTTTTCTGCCACACTTATATTGAACAGTCTCCTGCTGGCTTCTGAGCACGGGCTGCTCACATTGCGCACTGCTTTTGCTTAAAGCGGTATCTGCCAACATTTCCTAAAGCCACTGAGAAGATTTTGCTTTGCTTCCATAGGTTTGATTAGGTTCTTTGTACCTCAGAAAGCCTCGTAAGCATATTTGGTTTACATGTGAAAAGCAGCTGTGAAGACTTACTAAATAAAACCAGAAAAACACCTCCAACCCATCCAAAATCAACACGATAACATGAGAGCAGCCCAAAAGAGGTGATTCTTTCAGGGTAATTTTCCTTGGGCAAACATCTAAGAAGTACAGGCATGAAATATGAGCTGTATGAAGTCTTGCTATGACAATGAGCTACGTTAAATGCAGAATGGTAGATCTAAAAAACAATGGCCAAGTTCAGTGTGGAGTAGTTAGAAAATGCATGCATCAAAAGCTATGCTGTGTGCAACATGGCAGGATACAGACATTAGTTGAAATGGACTGGAGTCATGCAATTATTTGGAAAGAAGCTGCTGAGGAGAATAAAAAAGTGTGGATACCTGTGTGGATCAGAGCTTCCTCCATCTTTATTTCCTGATATAGGAAAATACAAGAGTAACTTTTGTTAGTGTTTAGAACTTGTAAAACCATTCAAAATGTAGTTTTCCATGCACAGCATCTAATTCCTAAAAAGAAATGTACTGTGTTAAATAAAGACAGAGCTGCAGTCCAACAAAGATTTCCTGGAAGTTTTACATAAAAGAACTGAAAACCCACAGGTTTTCAAAAATAACAAAAACCCCAAACAATTAGAAATTGTAAAAAAGAGAAACATTTGTAGATGTAGAAAGAGATACAAAGATGCAACACCACAAATCATGTAGAATGGAGTATTCCTGTGAAAAAAAATAAATCACAATGTTCAATCAACCAAAGTTAAGTGCAACGAATTCCAGAGACGTGAAGTAAAAATACCAGCTTTTTTTTTAACTCAGAGACCCTTGTAAAGAAATATTGCTTTCTTCAAAAATGAAGGAGACTACTGCTGATTAGAAGTTTGCAACGTTAAGTCTCAGTTGCGGTAGGGAACCCGAAGTTGTTCACATAGGCAGACAGCATTTGAAATAAACACTGGATTTAACACCTCACCTGATACTGGGAGGCAAAAACGAATGAAATAAACCCTGCAATGGAGAAAAGAGTCATGGCTGTGAAGATCTGTGTGTGGCCATTATTGATTAGCTCCAATAACGATTTCACTTCTGCAGCATTTCTGTCAAATGATGGCTTTTGCCATCAGTATCTGTCAAGAATAACCTGTGCAAACTTACAAAGAAGCTTCCTGGTCATGTGGATGTGCAGGATGGTGTATATGGGTAATTCCAAATTTTTCAGAGCAACACTTAGGAGAGTGACATTTCATGGATACAATTAGAACTTAGGTAGATTAAAAAAATATTAATAAAATGGAAATAAACGCTACTGTTTCTCTTGTACCTGTTTCAAGTCCCTTCGGCCTCGGATTGCACTGCTTGTAACCTTGACAACTTCGCAGTTCCATCAGCTGGATGTGTAATTGATTCAAAATGCCTCTTTCCACTGTGTGAACTGTATTGGTCAGCTGAGAAAGAGAGGAATGAAGGGAAATTACACTTGTTAACAAAAATTTAAAAAACCCTAGAGGAGTCTGGTGAATGATATTTTGTAACAGGGAAAGGGGTTTACCTGATAGGGGTCAGTGTTCATATCAAAATATTCCAAGAAGCCAGTTGCAAACTCACAAAAGAGAAAATTGTGGGTGTCATTAACAGTTCGCAAACACCAGTAAGTGTTGTTATTGGAGCTTGTGCAAGCACAGAAAGAGCCCACTGTAATGAAAGAAACAAGTTATTAGTTTTCAGTGAAAAATAATATGCTTGTTTCTTCTACTAGTACCTTTAATCACAACAATAAAATACTAGCCTTGCCTTAGATTTTTATTTGGATTTATTTAGATTTGGGTACTGTGACTAGCTGTGAACAGTATCAATGTTTTGAACAGACTTCATAAAAATAGTAACTGTATTATAATACATTAGCTCTTTAAATTTTGGACTGTGTCAAAAGGACATTTTTTTACCCCATGACTGTTGCTGGAGCATTACCAGAATGCACAGCAATGTGAGAATTCTTTTCGTAACTTTTTGTTACTCCACAGTTAACAACTAATTAGCCAATATAATTGTTGTCTTTAAAACAAAAATCATGCATATGACTACTTTAGGAACATTTTAAAAAGTAGAATACAGATTAGCAGAAGTTCCAGTGAAATCAGAACAGATTATCACTAGGAGACAATTTCTTTCTCCAAATGAAAAGTTGTACTCAGCAAATTTTCAGCTTCGAGTCAAATACATTGTAACTTAATCTTCACCTGATCTTGAAATTTTTGACAATAAAGTTTTCAATCACTTTCCTTTCTCCACCATCAAAAATGAGAAAAGTATTGTTTGTTAATGCTGAATACTGATAAATATAGAAGTATGTCTCAACAGGATAGTAATCTATATACCATGAAGTTTAAAGAGACTTAAAATAACTTTTACCTCTAATATTTTGCTCATATACACAAGTGCTATGCAGTTGTGATTTTGAAACTATTTTAGCATATAAAAAATGGAGTAATGGGAAGAATTCATAAGGGACAGTATCTGCATTTTGTTCATGATAAGTTGTTTATTATATACTTCAAAATAAAAATGTTTAAATTAAAGTAGACCTTTTATGTGCTGAAGTTTTTGACAGCATTAAAGGTCAGAATAATTCTCTGATTGCATGAAGTGGAAAACCTGTAATACAGCAGAGGATAGCCTGGATCCCATCTGCATTTTGCCATAAGACTCACAGTTCCAGAATGGTGCTGTTTGCCAGTGGTTGTTGTCGTGGGTGAAGCACGTCAGCCCAGGCAGGCTGCACTCATCTCCCTTCTTCTGGCGCCTTTTCCCCTTCCGCTCCTTCTTCCGTCTCCGGTTCTCTTTGAACAGCTGCAGTTTGCCATCCACCTCCTGTGCTGCTTCTCTGCTCAGAGAGGAAGTTGGGCATGTCTGACTAAAAGCTTTGTTCTAACTGCTAAGAACTAGCAGTTTTTACATCATTCTGGATTTTATAAAGATGGAAGGATGAGAAAGTGACCTCCTAGCTCAGCTTCCCCAGATGTTAAGATAAGGTGTTCCCTTCAGCAAGCATGAGAAAAGATGCACTGCTGCATTTAGGTTTTACTGGATCTTTAAAAAATAATATTGATCTGTTTTTGATAATACTATTTTCATCCTTTTTCTATCAATAGGTTGAAGAAATATTGTCCATAAACTTTCACAAATTGGTCCAAAACTACTGAAGGTTTCTTGTGATCGCCTACTACATGTGACCTTTTCTTCCCCTCACCTTGTCCCTTCTTCTCTCTGCAAATAACCCAACAAAACCCAAACCAAAAAACTACCCAAATCCCCAAAATTATATTTCTTCAGTCACCAAAAAGCCAAGTGTAAGAATGAGAGGTTAATAACAATCTTACTTGAAGGGATGAAGATGGCTCTTGAGTTTCTCTTGGGCCCTTACCCCTTTCTCTTTGTTGTAATAGCTACAGGGAAAATTTTAGGAATTATTAAGTCATGAAACTATTTTCAGCACAAAACCAAACCAGAAATATACTATTGTTGACATTTTCTTAAGGAACTATACAGAATTACTCACAATTTTCACTTCATTTATGAAAGTTATATCTGTGTGATCCTATGCTAGGTTGTAGCAGAACTACAACTGGATTCAAACGTGTTACTAGAATACAAACATTTTAAATCTTAAAATGTTAAAATTTATTCTTCTTGTGGTTCACAGTAGCTTCTACACATGTATAACTAAAAAAGGGGCATACAATGGTTATATATATATCAATAAAGCTTTGTTCTTTTATTTTCCATCTCAAAACCCCTGGAAAATGCATAAGCCTTAGAAATCAGTGTAGCATTCAGTATTTAGTGCCATCTCTCATACCTCTGTTTACTACAATCACATTCATCTGGTTTTCTTCTTTTTAGGTGTCCTCTAACTTCCCTCAGATTCTTAATTTTATCTTGGAGAGCTTCGATCTGCAGAGAATATTTCTGACTTAGAATTATTCTTTGAAAAGGTAGCAGTGGAAAGACTTCACTGAGATTTTACAATACCTCTTACCTCCTTATCAATGTAAGCCTTGTGGTCCTTCCAGGCTCTGGCAGATTGGTACAGCTCCCTCTCACAGTGAATAGTGTCATTTGGAAGAATGAAACATCTGTAGATGTGAGTTTAAGAAATAGGAAAAAGAAGGTCAGTCATTTCCCAGTTACCCACCCATCTTTTCTCTCTCTTCCAACATTCCTAATCAATTATTTTTTATATTCTGTTAGTAAATAAAAAAACCTCTACAAGTTCTTCCTGTGTTGACTTAATAATAACAATTGCTTTGATCTGGTTTCTCTGGAAAAAAACCTCGTCATCCATGACAGATGGTCTGTGCCTGCTAAGCAAAAAATGAATACATTCTTAATCAATCAGAAATGAAATTGAAACTGAAGTAAAAATCTGTTCAGAATTTAAAGCCTCCTATTAATCAAATGTGCCATTGTTTATTTAACCACCAGCTGCTGAGAAATCTATTCTTCTTGCCACATGAATGTAGCTCATCTTCCCAGCATGCAAAACACTCAAGAAGAGAACATACAGTCAGAGGGCTGAAGATCAATATAAGCAATAAAGACCAACAAGAACCAAAGTTAGAGGAGGGAGTTCAAACAGGTGGTTAAACAAAACGTCCACAGAGAACTTGAGTTAAAAAACATTGTAAGGACAAAAACATTCACAACAGTGTTTGAAAAAACAACTCTACCAAGAGGAAAAAAAAAGCACAAGAAAGACCAAGGCAGCAGACTGAGATAGAAAATCCAGCAGAGTGCAGGCTGGGCTTTCAAAGTCACCATGCTGACAAACAGAAATTCCTTAATTAGAGAAATCTATCTTTATAGATAGAACTATTTTAGGATCCTGCTTCATGAGAACCCTTCTTTTAATTTTTGAGAAGAATAGCAGAAAAAAAGATGTAGATGTTTATCTCTTTCCATGTTATCCTGTGCTGGTTTTTTCTTCACTCACAGAATTCGGAAAGCAATACTGTTCTGTAAAGGTCAAAACACTTTATGGAGAAATAATAACTTTTTTTCTAGAAAACTATTTAAAGCTTTATTAATTCCATGGTTGGAAATTATCAATGCAAGAAAGGATAATTTTTACTGCTCTAAACTAAATTTTGTGTTTTCCTAAAAAAAATTTAAAAAAGAAAAAAAGAGAGAAAATATTTTTATGTTTTAAATACAATAAAAGGGATTAAACAAATATTTTTGTTGCCTGCATCTTCCTGACTTTTCAAACCAATCATAGTAACATTTTTAAACTAAAAATTAATTTGAGATGTTTGCACCTCTTCATTCAGTTTTAGTGTATCTTGAATAAACAGGTCTAATGTATCTTACCTAATTCTAATGGCTGCAAACAACTAAGCATTAAGAAACATGATGTAACAGACCTAATCTTCCTTGTGTAGAGTAGGAC
This sequence comes from Ifrita kowaldi, assembly GCA_013398055.1. NCBI lineage: Eukaryota > Metazoa > Chordata > Aves > Passeriformes > Cinclosomatidae > Ifrita > Ifrita kowaldi. Next base: position 176,238 of record VZRS01000329.1, on the reverse strand, counting down.
TGCAGTCATCTCAGATGTAGGCCTCTATGCTAAACTGGTGGTCTAGACTTTATGATTAACAGCAGGAGCATCATCTTAACAGGCTGATTAATCCATCATAACATGCATATTTTGATACGAAGGATGAATTTCCCTCTGGAGATGCCTACTCCTCCTCAGAAATAAAACCTGAACTAGAGGCCTCCATTTAAAATACACTTATTAAATATAAATGATTCCACTTGCTAAAAAATACAGCTCAGGTTTATCTGAAATCTGTGCTGACAGTTTCAAGTTCCTAAATATGGTATGGAGGGAGAAAGAGAACAATTAGAAAATGAAGATTTTGTTCTAAGAAACAAACAAAAAAAACCCACGTAGAGAAAGCAACCATACTTGTGTGTCACTCTGACAGAGCTGGGTTGACCCATAGCATCAATGCCATCAGCAACCATTGTGTCACGAGCAGCACGAGCAGTTTCCTCTGCTTCTTCCTCATTTTCAGCATTGTGACGCTTGGTGATACTTCTGGTCTTTAACACCTGTAGCTCTTCTTCTTCTAGATTTATGTCATAGATTTCACCTTCAAATTCCACAGACAAGGAACGGGTTTGGCGAGTGTGAACAAATCGAGGTTTGTATTCTGAAGCGGAGGAAACATTCACCGTTAAATATAATATATATATATATATGTATATACATGACCTGTGCCACGAACACAAAACATATTTCAAAGAGAAGAATGCTGTTCAGTAAAACCAGTTTATTTTTTCTGTGACTTTAGAGAAACTTATTTAATGATGTTTTGATACATCGTGGCCCACACTTCCATGAGTAGCATGAAATTTCAACTGCTTCAAGGTTTGCATTTCATGTTAGTCTGACCTTATGCCACAGTTAGCATCTGTATCTTCAAATAAAAAACATTATCTCAGAAATCAGATATCTAGAAAGAGACACTAAAAAAAAATCAGAGACCACAGGATTAGAAACCTCTTTAGAAAATTAAATCATTCAGTAGCGTGAAACAAGGTCACCACCTGTAAATTGGCATGTGGCATATTTAATGCATGCTTTAGAATAAAAAAGTAATTTTTAAAAGGTTAACACCTTTTCCTTTTAAAAGGTAAGAATTTAAAGGGTAAGAATCCATCAGATATCAGTGTCTGTATGTATCTATATGTATATATGTGCATATACTTTGACACTCATGTCATCTGTATTTATGTGTGCGAGTCACAGACCATCAAAACGTTGCAGAGCTACAGTGAGATTCATGATGTCATTTTTACCCCTGAAAAGCTCTGAGCTCAGTAGGGTTACAGCTCTTTTAGTTACTGTGTATGTGAGTAAGTCTAACTAAGACAATTAACTCTTTTGAGGGGTCTTTAATTTTATGTACAAGAAAACCTCTGTTTGGGCTCAGTCTTAAAGACCTCACTTGCAGTTTTTACTTCTTTTGCTAAATGCACTTGACCCAAACCAAGCTGATAAAACCCACAGACAATACCACACCAAAGCATGTTCTGTCTAGCAAAATCACACACAGAGAGCTCTAGACATACAAAATTAACCTTGTAAAAAGTCAGTTGTAGGACATTTCCATTTGTTGCATCTATGCTGAGCACACCCATGTCACCTAACAGTAATTTATGCACTAGGAAACAGTAGCTGTAGGAAAGTACTGCCTTTGGCAGGCTGTGTCATTTCTAGTGCAGTTTTTATGTGTCATTGAGAGACTCATGGTGAACCTTTCCTGCAAGAATCTTTTAAAAGAGCAGATATCATTGAACTTTTCATTCAAACCACCCTGTCCTAAACCATTTCAGCAATTGCCTGCTGTCAGGTGGAAAAAGTCTCAATCAAGGCAATAAGGACATTCATTTTTATGAACAGAAAAACTAGCTTCAAAGCATCTTCCTGATCTGTAACCATATTACTCCTTAATAAAATCATGTAGAAAGATTCATAGGGTCAGATGGGACAATTTCTGGCATTTAACAGCTTCTGATGATATTGCTTAATAAACAAGTGACTGAAAGGGTGGAATATATAAGCATCTCATGCATGTGTCATCTGAAGACAGGCCTGAACTAGTAATTCCCTTAAAAATGTGTCATCATTATGAGTCTTTCCCTGCTCCACTCAGAGGAGTGTTAAGGCTGATTTGGAGGAGGCAGACAAGGGAAGAGATATAAAAATGTTGTAAAGAATTAAAGCATAACACAGCAACCTTTCTGATGCCTCCTTCAGATGTTTTCCATCCTTTCCCTACTTTCTCTCCCCAAGTAACTTGCTCCAGGCGCCATCCCCTTTCAGCCCTTGCTGGTGACTTGGCAGCACCTCTTTCCAAGGTACACAGAAGATATCTCCCTATGAAAATATCACTTGAGGAAACATTCCCCAGTTTGAGAATCACCCTGGCAGTCTGTGGCATGTACACTTTTCAGCAGAGGGCTGCCTGTACACACTGTGAGGTTCCTTAGACCACACTAAACAAATGGAAGAAATTAGATCGAGATAGTATTTAGGCCGAACAATGAGACAACTTAAGACAGACAATATTGTGGTTGAATGCACAAAGAATACCAGGGATTCTTGTTCACATCCAGAGTGGGGGAGGCTTTAAATCAGGAAATATTTTGAATAATACTGACATTATTTTCTTATTTTGTAGACATCTGTGCAGCAGCTTCTAACTTTTGTGTTTCTCACATGACTTCACTATCATCTTCTTTTAAAGACCCATCTTTGTTTCATTCCCCAGACTAGTACTCTAGTTAGAGAGCAGGAAAATACAGCCTGCTCTTCAACTAATTCTAAAATTCAGCTCTGCTTCTATCGCTACAGCTACAGAAATTCACTTGCATGGCTGGGCAGAGAAAAGAAAAATCGTGCTCCATTTAAAATAATAGCTTCTTCAAATAGGCTTCTTTTGTAGAAATCATTAGCAGAAACAAACCCAAGTGCTGCAGTCCTAAACCCCTCGTGTACTACGCCTTCAGCACAGGCTCCGCTAGAGGACACTGTGATCTCACGCGTGTCCCTGCAGGGATCCCGCTACGGATGCGCAAGGAAGCGAGAGCCGAGCAGTGTTTCAGTCCGAGAGCAGCCCCGCAGTGCCTCGGGGGGCAAATGTGTGCGGGGCATCACCAAACAGCGAGAATTCAGCCTTAACCACGCAACCAAACGCTTGCCCGGCTCGCCAGCGGGCTGTCATGTCCGAGCTGCGCGGGAGGTGGCACCAGAGCATCACCGCCAGCACCGCCGCACCCGCAGCCCGAAGGCTGCTCCTCACCGTGATCCAAAGGATGAATATTGCTATTATCGATGCTATCAGAATCACAGAACGGTTTGCGTTGGAAAGGACCTAAAAGAAAACCCACTTCCAACCCCCTGCCATGAGAGGGACACCTGCCACTACACCAGGTTGCTCAAAGCTCCACCTAACCTGGCCTTGAACACGTCGAGGGATGGGGCATCCACAATTCCTCTGGACAACCTGTTCCAGGGCCTCAACACACACAGAGTACTGAATTTCTTCCTAATATCTAACCCAAACCTGCCCTGTCCCAGTTTAAAGCAATTTTCCCTTTTCCTATCTCTACATGCCCTCGTAAAAAGTCCCTCTCCATCTTTAGGCCCACTTCAGGTACTTATTACAGAGGCAATTATGTAGAACCTGACTACCAATTACGGACATCTTCATTAGACACGGAGGTGAAAGCAAGGACATTCTGGTACGAAAATGCTCTACTAGCCCTTTCCCCCTGTCCTCTGCCTCAGAGTCCAAAAGATTAAATAACACTTACTTTGCACATTGGGGTTTCTCAAGAACTGTCTTTGATTTTTCCTTTGGGTCCTGCTGTTCCGGTAATCAGTGTCTCCACAGTTGCAGTCTTTGCCTTTACCGCTGTATCCCTGGGAGTGGATGCTGCGGGTTCTCTTCCTGATGGCCAGGATGTCGCTGGACACCTTGCACTTGTGAATTCGGAGTTTGCCAGAAGCATCCTCTGTGCACTGCCATTTCTGTGAGAGAGAGAGACATGAAGATGATTTCCCAGCAGCCATCCAAACCCCTGTTGCTTTCAGGTGGATAGTAAAAGGAGAAAGGAAAATTCCTTTTAAAATTGAAGCTGTCCCCTAAACAGTAAACTGAGAAGGGAAATGTTTTAGGGCACAAATTCAGTCACATTCTTCTCAATGTCTTTCTCATGCTAGGCAAACATAAGCTTGAATGAAATAACTTCAAATCTGCATAAAAAAATACAACACAGATTAAAAAGCAAACAAACAAACATATATATACACATATAAATCAAGAGTATCTAGACTACACACATCCCTGAAAAGAGCAAGTAAAAAACCTTAATTTACTAAGTCAAGGAGCACTGGCAGGGCAGTTTTCACCAACTCCTTGTTTTCTTTGAAAAAATTTTTTTTCTTTGTTCTGTGACTTGGATTTTCTAGCATGATTTGGGGAAAAATAAAAATCCCCCAACCTATAGGTGAAGAACTGATTCAGTTGTAGAGTTTTTTGGAAAGAAAAGGACAAATTGTGGATGTAATCTATAGAAAAATACATAAACCACTCCCTACAGCCAGCAGGTGCAAGCAAGGGGAAGAACCTTAGGGACAGTAAACAAGAAATTATCTTGGATAAACTCCTTTGGATTTATAAGTCATGAGATTTGTATGAGACTTGGGAGGAAAAAGTCTGGAAGGAGTACCTGTAAAAAGCATTGTATGTGTGGTGCATATCAGAGCAAGTGTGGGAGAATGAGAGGAAACAGAGGTTTTTTCCAGTTTGTCTGCACAATATCTGTCTGACTTAATTATCAACATCACTGAACCAGATGGAAGATTCCAGGTGGATTTTTCCAGTGGATACCATTGCCTTCACATTTCAAATTGAAAAGCAACTGGGACTTTAATTTCCTTTTCACATCACACTGTCTTAAAAAACCTAAATGTGGTTAAAAAAAAATACGGGTAGGTGCTGAGAGATCTTTTGCCCACACCCAAAGCTTGCCATACATGTCACTCACAATACACTACATAAAATAAGGAGTCCATGAAGATTTTGTCAGTGGTAGTCTGAATAACAATAGGGAGAACTAGAAATAGCTATTTTTATTTATAATCTTAAAACAACCATGAATGACTATTACTCTGTGAGTTTTGTTCACTTTTGCATCTTAAGCCACAATGACCAGAGTTTGCATACAAAGCAATTAAGTTTGGCTGGATATTGCAAAGAACAAAACTCAATAATGCTATTGGTAACTGGAACCTTTTAGCTGCAGTTTCAGTAAAGTTTCTCTATAATGTGTCCTTTTTTGGTTCCCATGACTGAGTAGCATAAGTAGCTTTCTCTTGCCTCATTAATAATAAGAAGACAGATGGATGCTGGTCCTAACGGAGTCTCCAACTTAATTTTTGAAATGGACACTAATATCAGAGCATACCTATTTCAGTAAGTTCCATTAACTAATGGCTGCTCTGGCCTACTTTGGGGATGCTGTCATGCTGATTGAAGAATGGAGAAAGAAAACTAAGCCTCAGGTAGATTTGCTGACCTGATGACCTGAGGAATGAGCTGATGTGGGTCTGAACCACAGCACCACAAGAGCACTCTCTGGCCTAACACGTGGACTGAGTTAAAGATGGATTCCGTGCTGAGATCCTCCTGTGGATTGGCATGACTCTGATCTCAGAACAGTAAGCCATGTGTAAGAGGACTTTAATCTGACCAAGTCAGACGACTGGCAGAGAAATTACACTCGTGCTCAGACTTCCAGTGTAAAGGTACATCTACAAGTGACAATGTAACTTTCTATGAGAAAAGGTGTCCAAGAGCTGTAAAGTTTTACAGATTATGTTCTGCAATAGCATGTGCACTCTTCCTCCCTCAGCAAGAGATGATTGTTACAGGGTAAGAGCTGGCTGCACCACTATATTTCCTGTGTTTATTGGGTACGTGTTACAGTTATAAACATATGGCACTAGTTTTTAAAGAGTCTCAAAAGCAGCATTTTAAAGTAGAATAAGTATTCTCTTTGTCTAACATTAGTTATAGCAAGAGGTTGTAGGAGTGGCTTCAATAACCTTTTAGATCATTTTTAACAGTATTATGACTAACATTGAAACAAAACACTCTGTGTCTAGTACAAACCAAAAATAATTCCCTATTTAAAACAGGGATTAGATGTGATTCATTTCCTCTTTTATTTTTCTTTTTTTAATTTTACTTTAAAAAGTGTCATTATAAAGATGCTTTAGAGTACTAAGATGGATTTTTCAGTCTAACTTTCCTGAATCCCTGCCCATACCAGTGTAATCAGGCACTGAGCATGCATTATGCAATTGTTGTAATGGTCCTTCTGCTCATCTTTAGATCTATAAAATGCATTAATGCACATAAAAGAAGATTCTGACTGAATGCACTGCCTCTTCCCTTCCCCTGTTTTCTACCTTCTTTCCCACTATGGATACCAAACTATTCTTTTACGTTCAGGACTATTAGTTTTGGTTTCTGGATCACCATTTCTCCATCAATTAAATAATGCTATTAGTATATACATAAACTAGATATGCCTTCATTAAATTCTAATTTGTATAGGTTTTCTTATTTTCCCCATGTTTATCTTCTTTCTTATGGTGATATTTCACAAGACACCTAAGCCAATCTAACAATTCACTGTTGCCATAGGAATATAGGACAGTCCTTGCTTCTATGTTCACGCTGATTTAGGGACCCCTGCACTGATCTATTCTCACCTCAGTAGGAGAAAGGAGAACTAACTCAGAACTAAAATCTCTAAACTAATAGTAGAGAAAAATCCAAGACTCTGACATTTGGCTGCAACAAGCTATTACATCGTTTCAGTCATGTTGTGAAACTTCATCTGCATCAGCCTTTTTCCTTGTCACTGACTCATCTTTTCCTTCTTTCATCTCATTTCATCACCTACCCTCCAGCAACTATTTCCCTCTCACCTCAGCTCCCCACCTTCAGTTCACATTCCTCCTCAATTTAGTTTCAGAGGGGAAGCAAAAGTGGAAGAGGATCTTTAATGCTTCCCCACCAGAGGAGTTCTGAAGCCTCACACCTGAAAGCTGATGGAACTCACCCCACTGGGAGGAGCCTTGCTAGCCACCCTGAACCAAGCAGGGTTTGTTCTGCATGGGCACTTGCAGCCTTGGCTGTGTGTGCTGGCTGGCAGCTCTTCCCAGGGCCTTTCCTGCCCCAGGCAGCAAACCGCAGAGGAGCTTAGGAGAGGTAAAACTGTAAAAGGACTGGCAGCTAAGGGATAGGGTCTTTGGGCTTGTCCAGTTTGAAAGAAGCAGGCTGAGGGGCAATGTTATTGCTCTTTACAGCTCTCTGAGGAGGGAAAGCAGAGGGGGAAATGTGGATCCAGCGACAGGACATGTTGGGAATGGTTCAAAGCTGTGCCAGGGGAGGTTCAGACTAGACATAAGGATGCATTTCTTAACCAAGAGAGTGGCCAAACACTGTACAGGCATCCTGGAGATGGGGTTGTTGCCCCAAGCCTGTCAATGTTCAAGAGGCATTTGGACACTACTGTTAACAACACGCCATGGAAGCGGCCCGGCAGTTGGACTCACTGATCACTGTAGGTCCCTTCCAACAGAAATAGTTCTATCCTATCCTATTGTGCTGATTTTGGCTGGGGAAGAGTTAATTTTCTTCACAGTGACTGGTGTGGGGCTGTGTTTTGGCTTTGTGCTGAACACAGGGTTGATAATACAGAGATGTTTTTGTTATTGCTGAGCAGGGCTTACACAGATCCAATGCCTTTTCTTCTTTTCGGGCTGCCACGCTGGGGAGAGGACTGGGGGTGCCTGGGAGGGTGGGAGGAGACACAGCCAGGACAGGTGACCCCAACCAACCAAAGGGATATGGCATATCCATACCATATGACACCATACTCAGTATAAAAATTTGGGGAAGAAGGAGGAAGAAGGGACCATTTGGAGTGATGGCATTTGTCTTCCCAAGTCATTGTTACATGTGATGGAGCCCTGTTCTCCCAGAGATGGCTGAACACCTGCCTGCCCCTGGGAAGGTGCAAACGAATTCCTTCTTGCTTTGTTTGCATGCACTGCTTTTGCTTTCCCTGCTATACTCTATCTCCACCCATGAGTTTTCCAGCTTTTACTCATCTGATTCTCTCTCCAATCCCACCGGTGGGGGAGAGACTGAGTGGCTGCGTCAGCTTCGTTGCTGGCTGGGGTTAAACCACTATACCTATCCTATCCTATCCTATCCTATCCTATCCTATCCTATCCTATCCTTCAGAAGTCAAGCTGCTTTACTCTCTGCCAAACCTGAAGTTTAAACATGTAAGCACCTGTGCCTGTTCCTCAGGGCTGAGATCCTATCCTCAACAGCACTGCAACAGCACTGCAGCAGGAGCTTTTCCTTGGATAATGGCACTAGCATGATGAATTTTCTTCTGGGGGTAGAAGTTTGCCCCCATAAAGATATTTCAAAGACAAAGGGTAGAACATGGGCTGGTTAACAGGGATTGTCTGTACTTGGTGGTTTTGTTTTGCCTTGCTACTGGCATGGCTCCAGTTGTGACTTAGAGCTACACAAGGAAGACAACACCAATTGACTTCATAACTACCTGGGGTCTCAATTTCCTGGTATTAATCAGTTGTGCCACAGCCTTAAAATTAAGTCTATTTCATTACTGATTATAATTAAGGCATAAAACTATACATTCAGAATGAATCATTGTGATGTGCTCTACGGTAAATAGCTACTTAGACAGGACTTCAAATCAGCTTTGTGCAGTTAATAGACTGTGATGGATTTGAGACAGTTGCTGCCCCCTTATATAGGGGGGAAATGAATTAGACAAGTCATGAAAAATGTCCCAACCGTAGGCAAGCTAAAGGTTTCTATGAAATGTAAACACCTAGTATTTGCAGTAGACAAATCAGTGTTAAATACCTTGTCAGATTTTATCACAAAGTGATGAAACCCCAAAAAGCATGCAACCGGAAATATAACATAGCAGCAATATTTTTACAGGTGCTTTTTCAATTTTGTAATGTATGACTGACTTTGAGTATTATTGCTCAGCCTAGGGAATGCTAAGATAAGGCCTTGAAAATGAAGACCTCATGAATTTAAACATGTCCTCAAGATCTCATTTCCCTTTTTTCCTGTTTCGAAAGGTATGCTCTAAATTTGAAAACAGCTTAGATGGAAATACCATCACGGGCTGAGTACGTGTGTGCTGTTTTCCTCCATTAGCAGTAACCAGATCTGGGGGAGTGCCAGGGGACTTGATGTGATAATGCTGGAAAAGGAGTCTGGTCCAGGGCCGCGCTACTGCAATCAGAACTGCCTCGCTTTTGCTTTCCCTGGGCCATTAAAAGAGGCCATGTCGCACAACATGCTGAGAAGTGCCCTGTAATTAGTTGTCTATGGTAAACAGTGCAGAGCAGCAGCAGCTCATTTCTGCTGAACTGGACCTGAATACTGAGAAATGTTTACTGGCTAAGGTCGTGTCCTCTACACATCTCCATAGAGCAGAACTGAACCCTGGTCCTGACCAAGGCTCCTAAATGCCCCTGGAAATACTGATTTGTGTTGTTTCATCTCAGCAGTACTTGAACATTGCACATGAATGCAGCTGTTTAACAGGGATAGTTTGCCAGGTTCACTCAGGGAATTTGGAATTGCTGCATTTTTGTGGAAAAAAATCTCCTCCTCCATTTTAGAACTGAGTTGATACTGCCCGTAATGGCAGATCCCAATTTTTGTACCACTCTCTCATAACTGAACCACTTTTGTTGAATCATGCTCCAAAGTCTGACAACATGAATACATTCAAAGACGGTCATTTATATACAGGCTTAGCCCCTGAGAACTGTTCCTGAAAAATGCAATGGTCAGTGGTTCAACAGATAGGGAAGAAGTTTGTCCTACAAGATCTGATGTAATATGGGCAGAAATGTATGACAGGCTTTAGAAATACATTCAGATAAATGCACAGGGACAGAACTGGAGGAAAAAAGGAATGAAGGAATTAATCACTGGATAACAGGAATAACTATACAAAAATTGGCAATTTTGAGCTACTTCACAAGTTTATGAAAAGAAAGAAAGAGGAAATTGCCTAGGAATTTTACAGACTACACAATTTTGCATTCTTGCTGTATAGACAAGATTGATTTTAAGTGTCACAGTTATAGCAGTTCTCTAGTTATAAAAAATGCATGACCTGCCTTGTCAGCTCTAGAAATGTGGGCACCTAGGTCAAGACAGCAAATATTTCACCTGCATAGCATTCTCTACCAAATCTATTAACTTGTCTGTAGTTACAGCTCAACATCAAGAAACTTCTGTTGTTCTCCAATAAACACCCACTCTCAGGTGCAAACAAATAGGAGCCAATGAAAAGGATAAATTTAATCCTTTAGCTATAAATAGCAATACCAATAATAATCTGTTACTATTGAGTCATATACATTAAACTTGCAGAGGACTTAGCTTACACTCTATCACTGGATACTTTAAAATGGAAAATCTGCAAAAAGAGAACCTCAAAGGAGTACTACAGAAAGCATTAAAAATAATTCTTGCATAAACTATGTTTTCTGTCTAGCCGTTTTTGGTACACAGAATTCCTTTAAGAAATGTTTAAAGAATTTGCTTTGTTAAAAAGGTGTCATTCTAACAAAACTTCTTTCTGTTAGAGAACACCAGTAAGATGATAGTGAAAATGCTGAACATGGTCGTGCACTGAAAGAGATGAAACCAGTGAATCCAGTGATCTTCCTGGAATATCTCTGGATTTTATCCAGAATACACTTGATACTTCCAATTAAGAATTGCTTGAATTTTAAAAAATGTCAAATCTGGGAAGAGCTGCTCTCTGTTTGATAAAAACTTAAATATTTAGGCTGAAATGTGAACTATTTAGGCTGAAATATGAAATACCATGCCTTGAAAGATTATTTTTAGAGATAAAGGAACTTATCTTCATATTTGGTTTCAACTCATAAACAGAGTGGTATTTTAACTAGAAGTATCAAAATTTCTGGCAATTCCTACGAATTCTTGAGCAACCAAGTTGCAGGCATGATTCTGTCAGCTACGAGGGATGACTCTGCAGGGTCTAAAGTGAGGAATAGCTACAAGAGCTGTTCACAAAAGCACTGAAGTACGCACTTAGTTTTAAGCACATAACTGTTACCAAACACATATGCTTCCAGTTAAGTCAGTGTAGAGATGCTCCACTGAATTTTTACTAAGAAAAGATGGTATCAATGGGGAGATGGCAAAGAAGAGACAGTTCTGAATCAATGCTCTGGTAAAACAGGGTGATCACCAGTGCCTTTTGACTCCTGCAAGTATCAGGAGGCTGTTCTGGAATCTGGAGAATCCATGAGTGATGTTTATATGCCATAGCATAATTTTAGTTGAGTTTTAGTGGGTGCTCAGGGTCTGGCTGTCAGTGGCTGGCCAGCCATCTGACACTTCTGGCCAGCTCTTACCAGCGTATGTGTTTTTATTCATACTCTGCAGCTGGTCATAAAGCTGACCTATACAAATGTATGGCCTGTGATATTTATTTTATGAGAGCATAGATACTCGAGCCAAAGCAGACTACACCTAATAAGCCCCATTCTAATTTCCTTTTCAATATTATCTGCAAGCTGATTGATGGCAAGTGTTCTTTTAATGTGACAAATAGACATGCCTTCAACTGAATGCTGATATGATAATTTGACAAATATGACTACGAATAATAAGATTAAATTCTTATGCTAGGTTTTTAGAGGGTGAAGAATACGTGAGAAATAGGAGTACAGGCTACATAACATGCTTTTTGGAGCAGAGCCAGAAGAATCTTGCACATTTACCACAGAGCTGATGTTTGGATTCAGCAACATGTCTCCAGTGACTACCCGTAAAGCCTTAGATCACTGTAAAGTACTCTGAGACCTAATCTAACTAAAATCTCGCTGTACAGTCTTCAGGCTGTATTATTTTATATTTTGTATTATTTTCTCCAAATAAACCTTATTTCCTCAGGGTAGTTTTGGGATACAGTTCCTCAGGAGGAAGTACAATATTATGCTTCTCTAAAGCTGAGATGCATGAAAAGAGAGCACATGGAAGGTGCGGCTAAAACGCTACACCTGCCTAGCACAGGGTGAGTTCATGTGCGTGCGTGTCATACCAACAAGGCAGCACGATGCATTTTTCTGTTCTGCCCACTGTCAGTGCTCATTGGAGCTGGCAGAAGACCATGGATCTTTACAAGATTCAGACCTTTGCTGTTCACAAACCGGCAGGTAGTGCCGAGCAGATGATAGGAGATGTATGCCCCTAAAATAAACAGACCCATGTCTGGGTTTCATTGCTGAGTCATCCAATCTAAAAGCTGAAATTTAAAACAGTGCTTCACAGTCCTCATTTTGGGAGGGTGGTTCTTTTTGTTACCCTATTGGGAAAATTAAAAAAATTGTGGTTTGCGTAATTTTTCTAAGAGGACAAAAATGCGTGTTTGGCTATGGATTTGATACTGATTATAAATAATGGATTGAGCAGTACACTGGAGACATCCAGCCTATAAGGTAACTAATCTAGGAAAGAGTGTTAGGTCCCTGAAGTCAAAATTATGCCTTAGGAAAATTCCTATGACTCAGACTGGAGAGAAAAAGAATAAATACTTATGAGTTAACTCAACTCCTTAATTACACGTTTAGGTAAGGGAAGAGAGAAAGAAAAAGTATAAATGAAAACACAGTTAACATGGTTTTATTTGATATTTGCTAAGTATCCAGAAGAATTTCATGAGTGAGAAGATGGAATGAGTTCAAGAAAAATAACCTGCTGGAGGATTTAAGAGCAGCTTGCCTCTAAACCTCCTGAACTAACATATATTCTCGTCTCAGGTTATTCCAGTGGAAAGCTGAGAAGAGATTTGTGTCATGATAAGGTTGTATTAATCCAGAGAAACATTTGTTCATGTGTTACTATTTCTGCTCTATTGGAAAATTAACAAAGCTTTGTTACAAGCTGACACCAACTGCTTCTCATTTAAAAAAAAAAGCAGGGGTACCAATGCTGCAGATGAATCAATATTTCTGTACTGTGTAGCTTATTGCTGAGAGGGTAAATATATGTCAATGAAATATAAAAGTACCCTGCAAACCATTTAAGTGTCAAAACTCATCAGTATCCACTGCTAAACCAACAGGGCTCAATCAGGTGACCTCAGTAACCTACACCATGTAAACTGGTGACAAATTTGGCATATAAACTATGAAAAAAACCTCCTGTTCTCATCGTAATTTCTTGATCATTCTCTCATGTGGAGATGTGGAGGGACCACAAAGGAAACTTCCACCCTGCTCCAAGCCCCAAAACTGATCAGGGAGCCCACCACTCCTGCTCCCCTTGCCGGGGGAGTGAACCTGGCCTGGTGTGATGGGACTGCCTTCGCTTTGGGTGAGCACAGATCAACAGTTGGGGCAGGGCGGGAGCTGAAATCTGGTCTATATCCAAATATGACATAGGCAGGTGACCCATAACTCACTTACAAGTTCATAAAATTAACAGCACTTCCCAAGTTATGAAGTTGAGGAGGAAGAAGAAAACATAAAATCCTCAAGTCCAGGTACTAAGCAAGCAAAAAATCAAGAGCATGTACTGGAAGGAACATCTGGAGGTCATTTAGTTCATCCTCCTCCTCCTCAAAGTAGCAACATTATTAGGTTTTGGAAGTATCCCAGGATGGACGTTCCATAGCCCCTTTGGGCTCCAGTTCTTAATCACGTTCATGGTAACATTTTTTCCATGGATCTATTTAGAATTTCCCTTGCTGCACCTTGTCTCTTACCTGTAGCCCTTTAGCTGCACACCTCCAAGGCATACCTGGGTCTGTCTTCTCTCTAATTAGCCATTAGTTAATCAAAGGAAACAATTAACTTCCTCATTTGCCTTTTGTTCCCCTGGCTAAACAAACCCCTGCCCCTCCTCAGTACTTCCACCCCGTCTCTGGGGTCCTCCACTGGCCTTGCTCCAGCGTACCAAAGTTCCGCTGCTCGTGGAGATCCCAGCCAGGACACAGCATTCCAGCTGCAGCCCACAGGCACCAGGGAGAGGTGAGCACTCACTTCCCATGACCTGTTAGCAGTGCTCTTGGTAATGCAGCTCAGCAGGAGTGCTCCCCTCCTTGGCATGGGCTCACAGCTGACCCATGTCAGTGACTGCCGGAATGTAACTCAGGAGGGAACACATCCGATGCACACCTCATTTCTGAGATGTTCTCAGGGAGGTGGGTGAACTCTTGGAAACTGTCCTCCCATAAGGGGGATTGTGAAAAAACAGCAGGGGGACACTGATCTACAATGAGATCTTCAATGAAAGTGATGCAATCTGTCAATGGTGCTAGAAAATTTAAATGCATTAAAAAATAACAGTGAAAGTATTTTATATTTACATTTTACAGATGTTTAGTCTTCTTCCCCCCTCCTTTTTTAGGTTTATCTCTTTTCAGATACATATTGCACATAGAAAAAAATAGGAATTTAGAAACTTTTAATTAAAAAAATTATCTTAACGATGCTAGGTTCCTTTATTTTCCCTTGTTTTTTAAGAGAAAATAAGGTGAAACAATTATTATCCTGAGTACAACATCCTTGGAGATTTTGGAACTAGCGGGTCTCAGGAAAAAATATTTTTTTCTTTTTCAGCTTCCTTGTGTTCTCCTTTTCAAACAAACTACATATTGACTAGAATAAATTTAAATTAAGAACAAGCTTTTAATAGTGTATTAATTTCCCAAATACTTAGTTTCAGACATTTAGCAGCAGCTTCCCACAGACCAGTAATTTCACTATTTAAAAATCTGTCAGCTATCACTCATTCTGTGAAAGCAATTTTAATTCAGCTGATGTTAACTGCAACTGATTAGAGTAAACATAGGAAGTACTATAAACCATCCTAATTTAAAGGAAGATTTTATTTCTATATATACACCTATGTAATTGAAATCAAATACACTAATCTCAAAAGATAAAACAAAGCTAAGTCACATACACCAATATTTTCTCTTCTCTAAGAGGTGCAGAATGACGAGCAAATTTGCTGCAGGAACCTCATATTAAACTATGATGGCTCAGAAGTGCACATTGGAACATATTTGGACTAAAGTATATTTGTTTGATCTACTAACTTTTTTTTTAAGAACTTCTCTACATGGAAAAAATCCTGCAGACTCTTATTTCACATTGCAGTGCCTCACTGAAGTTTGTATTATTCCAGTGTTGGTCTTCAAATTCACACCTCACCTATTCTATGCTGGCTTTCCTGTGAGCACCACACGTAGTCTGCCCTTGAGAGAGAAGCTGGCCTTGCTTCCTAGGGCTGGCATGAGGGTGAACAGAGTGGGAGGAGTGGGCCTGTGCCCCATGGGCTGAACAAGCCCAGAGAGAGGATGCTCCACCCCTCATGATGCCCTGCCTAACAGAAGCTTTCCACAGGCACATTTAATTCAGCATCCCTGCAGGAAGCCTTCAGGATGTTAGAATTACCAGGGACAACTTTGATCTATTTGTTTAAGAAAATAACGTGTACACACCAATGTCTGTGTCTGAAAATCGGTCTTAAAGAGGTCAGTTCAGCCCTGTCCTTCGTCCAGCTGTGAGGGATGGCTGCTGGGCTTTGTGCAGCCAATGTACCTTCTGCATTGAAAAGATCTCAAAGAGAGTTTGTGGATCGGAGACCCACTATCAAACACTATTGCTCTTGTAGCCTCCTTGCTGACTGAAGCCCTTCTTCCTTCACCCTTTTATCAAACTGGATTCACCAGTACGGGATGGTCTACTGCCCTGGGCTGAGAACAGGCCTGTGAGCAGTATTTCCTACTGCTTCGGGTGTGGTTTGTGGTCAGGACACTTAACCTTTTCTGTTCATATGTGGGAAAGTAGCTACTCCAAACCCGGATTTTGGCATAAGAGGTAATAAATATAAGGAATAATGGCAAAGAAAATATTTTGTTACTTTAAAATGAAACATCTTAGCATCTAACAGTCTAAATGACTTCAATGATCTCCTTTAGTTTTTATAAAGCATTCAGATTTTCAAATTTAATCTCTGTTTACAATGGCAGTGTTTGAACTCCTGGAAACTTTGCCCTTGGGTGAGACTGCGATATTGTGTATATCTCTTCAAAAGTGGCTGCATTTAAGGATCATGTGTGAGGTGAGAGCTGTGACAGAAGACCTGACCAAGGATGTGACAGCCAAAACATTAATCCAGCCCAATCTGTGCTTGATCAAGATTTACTGTAACACTACACTCCGCAGGATGAGAAGGGGAAGGGTAGGGGCGGAGCATTTCTCTAGGCGAGCTCTCCCCAGCGCCCTCGGGCTGGCAGTGCAGAGCACTGACCTGCTCTGGGCGAGGCACCATGGGTGGCAGCGGAGGGGAGCAGAGCACAGAGAAGGCTTTGTGCCCTCGTTCAAGCCAGCCACCGAGATCTCAGCGCCAGGCCCACGGCTGGCTGCAGCGCTCCGAGCAAACATCTGAGGGGAAAGCGCAAGTGCCTGCCTGGGAGAAATCACCTCACACTTCTCCGGGGAGGTGTGTGGGGATGGGGACGGAGCACAAGGACGGCAAGGCAGGCACAAGCCACTGCCTGGGGCCCCCAGCATGTGTCCCAGCGTGGCTGGAGGTGGTGTCAATGAGAAGGCATACAGCTCGCTTACACATCTCCCCAGGAAATCCATCTTCATATGTATGTTACCATAGGTATAACATTAATTCAGGATGGATTGAAGAGAATATGGAGTCAGAATCACTTTTCTTAATTTACTTCTCTCCCTGTGCATGCACTGCAGAGATGCAGGTGTAAGCATAATAGCCAGGGGTGCAGTAATTTTTGGTTTTACAAGCAGACAATTTGTATCAGTCAGGCATTATACTGAAATCATTAAGGCTGCAAGAAGAAAAAGTAATGCTTGGGTATGGTTATCACTGCCTGAATCCTTACAGTGACCTGAAACAGGGAGTGTTTCTGGGCAAGGGGAGCCTTCTATTTAAGGTGTTTCAATAAATAATAAAGGATGATGATTACTAAGTGTGCTGTTCCGTTGTTCATCCCAGCAAATGAAATCATGTATAACCTTAGGACTAACCAGTTCGCTTTGGTAATCCTGGACTAGCCCAGTGAGTACAAGCTTTCACTGCTCAAAAAGATTCTCTCTCTTATTAACAATTATGACTGAACTACCTTGCATATTTATCAATACACACGATCAAAGAAAACATAGCCATTTCATGTTATGTTTGAGCACAGGAGTTTTACCACAAGCTCTGTACAAAGACAGCAAACAAAGGACTGAGTCTTCTGCACCTTAAATTGGACCACTGCTTAGAGAAATTTTTCTAGTTCTTTTTGCTGTGAAGATATTAACAACAGTGATCTTTTAATTACCTTCCAAATGCCATATTCTTCAAATTCTTTTGACCCATAGTGTAAAAATGTATTTCCCTGTGACACCTAGAAAACTGCAGTTACTTGTGGCTTACCTGTCCTGGTTGTTCACAGGCTGTCTGGTATCTTGCTTGTTGGCATAATTCTTTTACTCTCTCATACTTTGGTAGTTGATTAGACTGCTGAGTGTTTTTGTTGGATTCCTCCTTCTTACGCAGAAATTTGCTTATTAAAAAAATAAAATTGAATGTTTTAGATACATTGTTCTAAGCTCTAAGGATGAATGTAACTTGAACAATGAAGCTACTTGAAGGTTTAATGTCTTCTCAAGGAAAAAAATCCCCACATTTCTGTTACTGACTTTTGATGTAGGTCACATACTGAAAAAAAGGCTCAGGTGATTGGCTGAAAATTGCCAGAAGATAAATAAGTGCTGCTAAAATATGTCTAACAGGTACAGTTCAGCAGTGCTCTTACATAAATGTAGGTTCTTTCACAGAGCAAAACTCTTTGAAGCAGTACTTTCTTGGCTGAAAAACCCAGCTGAAGACACAACACGACTTTCATACTCAGCACAAGCTTGGCTGTATCTTACATATTACAATGTGTCTTGTATGCACTGTTTTGTAATATATCAGACAAGGTTTTCATAATCTGTAAAGTCATAAAGTGCCAAAAGGAAATTGCTGTAAAATTTTTGCCCAGAGAAAATGTTCACAGCAACAACTGGCAAGGTGAGAGGGTGTGAGGAGTTACCAGTGAAGAGAGGAGCAGTTATAGTCATGAATCTCAATTACACATAAGTCTTAGCTGGAACAAAAATGAAGAATGTTTCTAATATGTGATGGGAAATACAAAATCATTTGATAGGAGGATTCTGCACAGCTGGATTTGAAACAGAGATTTAGTGAGAAAATTATTTGGATGATGACAAAACTGGGCACAAGCACAATATTAGAGAAAGAGGCTAGGAGAATCACCAGAAAAGCATGCTTTCTAATTTCTTCAGAGAAAGAGATTTGGGAGCACAGTAGCTTGCTAAGGCAGTGGTGGGAAACTAGAAAAAAAGTCATGCCTGTCAGTTTGCTTGCAAAATTTACTGCTTCTCTGGCCATAAAAAAGAAGAGGAGAAAGCGGAAAGGAAAGCGTGTACAAGGGAGTGTTCCCAGCAGGCAGGCTCTCCCAAAACTCTCTCACCACTAATAATTACCCTCTTTCGACTAGAAATGTGTCACGCCAAATTTTCGTCTTCTTGTTTGTTCGAAACCTGAAAGTAAAAGAATAATATTTACTGCTGGCACTGAAGTATACCACTGTAAGTGTCAAAAAATTATTTCTGAAAAAAACAACTCTCCACTTATATATATGTGCAATTTTATAGATCTACTACTTAAGAGACTCTTCAAATGGGAAAGCTGTGGTCGTTGCCATGACACAGGTCATTTTCACAGAATCTGTTTTTCCACTCAGTTGTTGATTTACTAAGGTGTTTTCTTCTGGACTGACTAAAAAAGGATCTTGGGACCCACCTGTTTCCTGGTCTCTCCAAGTCCAGAAGCTTTAGGACAGATTTGCCGTCCATATCTGGGGGTGTGTCAAGGCCTGCTATATCCAGAATTGTTGGAGCAAGATCAATATTCAGAACTATCTGAGGCACTCTGCAAATCAACAGGAAAGGTCATAGTTGTGATGTGTTCAATGCCTAAGTCTTCACATTCTCTTGGAAATAGAATGATAATTAATGCTTATCAGGGCTTTGAAGATGTAAAGCTTTACAGAAGTGCTAAGTTTAGAAAACTCCCTTTGAAGTCTACAACTCAGAACGATAGGCCAGTACTGCAGACTGACATCGCAAAGAAAAAGTTAAGCACAATAAAACAAGGAGGTGCAGCAGCAACACTGCTCTTACCTCGTTGACAACGAGGGCATGATGCCACCCATTCTGCTAAACCTCAGAGTGAGCAGTAAAGATGAGCACATTGTTTTTAAAAGCAAAACCCAAGTCTAACCCTACAGAACTATGCAGTACACAATTTTCTCATCTGCGTTATAACTTATTCATAATATGCAAAGTGGAAGAACTGCCTCTTCATGAGACTCATTGCTCTGCAATAATAGGGCATCCTTTATGAAATGAAACTAGACAGAGTGATAATTACATGCTCTCAGAAACATTTTACATTAGGCTCAACAGCTGTGCTAGAGACTTAAGGGAACGTACACTGATCCCGGCTCCACACTTGGACCACGAATAAAGAAAGGAACTCGAATATCAAAGTCATACGGCATTGACTTCCCCTTGACCAGTCCGAACTGCCCAATATGGTATCCATGGTCAGCAGTGTAAATAATGTAGGTATTCTCCAGTTCTCCCATCTCTGCAAGCATTTGGTGTAACTGCAAATCAGCACGGAAAGAACTCCGAGTTAAGTGTAGCAAAACATGTTTTGTGCATAATCATGTATAACCATTATTTACAACCCTTAAATATACAGGACCAAACACAGCATCAATGAGGTTGTTGACATAGATTCTGGGGATTGGCATTTTTACATCTTGCTTTTACTGTGCTGCTAAAAAATCAACATACAGGTTCAGTTTCACACTTGACAGAGGGGACAATTAAACAGCTCCAGAAAATTAGAATAGAAAAAATATGGTAATGATGGGATAGTTGCATTAGTATGTCCAAAATTCATTGTGTACTCAAACACAGGTTGTGAAAAAAGTCTGCTACAGCTTTAGGGGAAAAGGTACTCATATTTGATTTACTGTGCTGGTCTACAATTTTCTCATTCCTTACAGTTGTGGGCTTGGGAAAAAGCTGTAAATTTTTATTAAAGTTTAAAGAAATCTCTCTGGGGGAAGATCTTTGGTCATGGTGCTTGATTTTGGAACAAAAAGTCATACAGAGTACACCTAATAGTCCATGTATCATGTTACCTATAATTAGCTGTACACGGCATTGCCTAACTTCTGCAAACACTCGTAGACTGACACCTGAGTTGCTGTGATTTGCCAGTTCCCAGATTTCAGCTGAAGGACAAACTGTGAAGGGAGTGTGTGAAATGAATAGAAGTTGTCATGTGTGCACCTGTGTCTATCCATGTGTACACGCAGGTGATGCATCTTCTGTTCATACCAGGCTTTATATTAGGCCCAGTGACTTTTCCCTTTAAAAAAGTAGTTTTTTAACATAGCAATTGAAAGAGGAAAGCCAGGAGCTTGGCATCATGTTGCAGAGAACCAGAATTCAGTTCTACTGGGAAAATGTGGGGTAATTCCTCCTAGCACAATGACTTTCCCCAGAATGCCATTGGTGAAGGTAAAGAAAGAATTAATGAATTTAATTTTGTTAGCAAATAATAACATTGTATTCACAGCAGTTTCTTGCACTCACTCTTTCCATAGAGTCGTCAACTGACATCAGGGTCTGAAGTCTTTTGCGCTGCAAGACATTTGTAAACTCCATGTGGATTGGCAGCATGGGCCCTGTGTACTGCATAATCCAGTGCTTATCCATGTTTGGTGCATAGTTATAGCTGGGAGTGCTGGAGGAAAAGAATGGATCTGAAAAGTTGTGCAGCACGCCAGGCATCAGAGGGAGGTGGGAACTCCTCCGACACAGAAATAGCCAACAAACAATTAAATCACAAACTCCATGTGGTATCTGACAAATATCAACAAACATCTCTTCAGTGGCTTCCAAGCTTCATTTGGTCATGTATCACCTCCCCAAAATATTTTAACCACTTGCTTTCCAAGCTTTCTTTCAGGCTCAAAGACCACTACAGGTTCCATGTTAATATTTGGGATTTGGTAAAATCTATTTCTCAAACAAAACTGTAGTCATTAAAAAGGTTTATCTGAATGATGCATCCCATATAGATAAGCACAAAAATTAAGGAAGTCAGAGATCAAAAACGACTGCTTTCCCTTAATATTATGGTATATTGCCCTGATGCTCCCAGTAGAAAAATTACCTTTAAATAAAAGTCAAAGAAAGGTATTTTCCAGTGGGATAGAGAAATTGAGTAGTCAGTATTAAGAACACCAGTGTTACAGTTAGTTCTACACTAAATGCTGTTGAGGTGTTATTTTCAATGTGAATGCAAAGCACGGTGCATTACAAGCATAAAATGAACCATGACAACAAAACTGAGCTAACAGCACTATTGATACTAGTACTAAGAAGAAGTATGGCACAGAGTCCTTTCTAAAGCAAAGAATGATGCTTTAGGAGTTTGCACAAACATCAAAAGAAATATTTAAGAGCAGTGTTCTATCCACAGCCAGTGTATTATGAAAGATGTCCTATAAGAAACAAGAATATTTTCCCAGAGATATCACCTTGGAAGAAGAGGTGCAGCAAAAAATGTGTCAAGTAAATTTTCTCTGCAGAGAAGCATGTTACAAAAGCTCTCCATCAGTCTTGTTTTTATGCCTAGCATACGTGGCAACTACAAGGTGAAGAGAAACCAAGCAAAATTGATGTCCCATAATGGTTTCACCTACATATGAACAATTTCCTTCCCTAGAAAGAAGGAATCTAGGCTTTGTCATTTTGATTAGGTTCTTTGGGTTTTATTCTTCCCCTGTTTCTGTTACACTGCAGTACATGATGCATGAATTGCAGCATTACATTTGAAAATTAAACATATAGAGAAAGTGAAAAAAATACTGTTGTGTGATTAGATTAATTTGATTCTTATTATTCTCTTCTCAGTTTAGAATAAAAATTCAATTCAATATTAATTTGCTGTTTAGGTAGATAAAATTATAACATGTGTGTTAACAAAAGGTACATTTTTCCCACTGAAATACTTATGTGTAATTGTCTTCTCTTAAAATGAACAATTTCAGAATACTGCATAACTTAAAGTCATACCTTTGACCAGACCTTCATTTAGCTCTCATTTTTCGTTACATGGTTGTATGTGATCACGGGAATCAGTTGATTTTGTATCAGATATCATATGTATGACCTTTAACTACATATTCTGAGGATAAAAATCGGGTGAAAGAATAATGTAGTAAACTGATAGTCAACTTAATAAATTAGTGGAGTCCACATTTTAACTGGAGACCATTTTTTGAGAAGCTAAGTAGAATGTGAGAAGTATGCCTCTAGTACACACAGCAAGTTTTGACTAACCTACTTAATCATTAGTCTCTAGGGAAAAGAGAAGTGAGGCAACAGTATCACAGGACTTTGATAGAGATTAAGGAGTATGAAAAGGTTAGCTCCCTACTGAGCAAAGACAAGCATAAACTAGAATTCCTCTTCTGCTGAAAAATCTTTTATTTCATGTTGAAAAGTCAAAGCTTTTGTAATTTCCCAAAACTGAAGTCTGATTTTTAAAATGAATACTGTCATAAAATTAATAAGATTTATCCCAGGAGCACAGCCCTCTGTTTTGCTGGCTAGCCAGCAGTCCTAGCAGAGGGAGACCCAGACCTTGAAGAAGCAAGTCTTAGGAATTTGGTCATCTACCACTTATCAGTTATCAGACAGAAAAGAAGGATACTTCCAGCGCAAATTTCTCTCTGTTTCCTTGGAAGTTTGTCAGACAAGATGTTTTCCCATGAAAGAGCTCAGTTTTGATTAATCAGCATTTCCTAGTAAAACCCTGGGTTTTTTTCAGTGGGGTCCTGAGTGCCCCAGCCACAGAGGGATGAGGTGGCTGTGAGCTGCGCTCAGCCGGCAGCGCGGTGACAGCCTGCTGCTGTGCCAGGAAGGAGAGCCAGCTGCTGAAGCAGGCTCAGGTCTTATGTTCCCAGGCTATTGTGAGAAGCCTCCTCCACATAATGGATGGTTTTTAAAAGCAGCACTCAAGGGTTTAGCAGGGCGGTTAAAACCTTTCACAGACACTTTCCAAATGCATTTTGAATTTTCTGGGTGAGAAATGCAGCGGGCAGAGAGTGAGCAGAATTTTCCTCCCAGACAATTCAAGGAACAGGAACCCTCTGTGAAATATCCAGTGTCACTGGCTGATGGATGAATGTGAAACAGGGGTCCATAATGTTGGAGAAAGAGTACTAAGGAAGACACAGAAAGGAATTCCAAAACCCCACTTCTTGTGGGGTTTTGTGTCCAAGTTTCCAAAACTCCACTTCCAAAACCCCACTTCGATATGTTCCCTGTGTACCCCAGTTTGTTGGGCTTTTCAGAAATCCACCAGAATGGCACTGGTTGCCAGGCACTAGATCTGACAATGCCCTCAAATCTATATACCTTTAATTTTTTTGGTGTAAACCAGCCAACCAACCAATCAACCAACCAACAAACCAACCAACAAACCAACCAATCAACCAACCAACCAACCAACCAACCACAGCAGAGGTAAATCCTAGGGAGAATATTGCTGATTTCTGAAAACTTTTCCATGTAGACAGACCTCTTCCCGGCCAGTGATAATTTTTTATCACATTTTTTCTTGAAGCAGCTGGAGATATCAATTACATGTTCAGCTGTTATAAGACCTTGAAAGTCATTATGGCATGGTCTGCCACTGTCTCTATCCTTCCATTTTTGGGAATGACTTTGCTCTGTACTGACAAATACTGCTGTAAAGTAACACTGACATCTACATTTCCTTGATTCCTCTTTGCATTGGAAGGATAAAGTTGAAGGTAGGTACCATGTCTTCCATGGACTCCTCTCAGTGGTGAGCCAATCTTGTGTTGAGTACATCAGAGTACCAGGTAGCCCATTACTTTCAGGTTGTCCATGGCCTCTAATTCTGACAAGTTGCAACTGTAGTACTTGCCATTTATACTAACTTGGACAAATCTAGATTGCTCTGCTGCTCACTTTTATTTGTCCAGCACATATCATGAAGAACTTCATACTCAGAGACCACTTGGCACTCCATAACAGATCTGTTGTGGCACTGGAAGATGTCAGGTTCATAAAATTCTGAATTGATACCCTCAGTTAAACTAACAAAAAAATTCCAAATACTTAACAATAAAAAAATGCTGAACATAGTCAGGTACTTTCCTATAAACACATGCTCACAATGAGAACATTTCACCCTGAGATTTTGTAATAAATCACCTACGTGAGTAAGTTTACAGAGAAATTTACAGTGATAATCAAATGATCTATAGACTATGGAAGGAATAAATATTTATAAGCATTACTGCATTTTTAAAGAAAGATTCTCCACAAAATTTATAATTTTTTTTCTGCAAACATCAGTTCAAATAGATACTTATGTTGAGAGAAAAGGAGTAGTATTAGCAGTCACTGTTGTAATCCAAAGGCCTCAGTAACTCTGACAACATATTTACTATATTTAAATTGAAGAATTAGCTCAAACTAAATTTGGACTTCAAAATTAAGAATGCATCTTATCTGTGTTTTAAGGTACCACAATAACTTTAAGTTAGACAAGAAACAATAAAAAAACCCAGCAACCCAAAAAATGGATACCTGTACTCGAGGATCTATTAAAATGGAGTCACCAAACAAATAATTCAGAAAGGACTAGCTTCTACTAGTAACTGAACTGAATAGTGATATTCAATGAAATAAATGGAATATAGCCCTTTTGCAAATCATTGTTACAAAAAGTTATTTTACGGTTTAAGAAAGGACTGCAAGAGTACAGCATGTTTTAAGAGCTTCAAGAATTTAGTACAACTTTAAATTAACATTTGCTTTCTAAAAAATTGATCTAAATTTATACATGGCTCCAACAGATGGGATAATGTGGAAAGAAACAAGTATGTTTCCAAACATTTGTTCAATTGCTCATAGTAAAAATCTGTGTTTGCCCCTATTTACAATCTCCTAATTCCCTCCTGTTTCTACTCAACAAAAGAAATTATGTTCACAAAAATACTGTCTAAAAATGTTGGGTTTGAATAATTCCATAGAGTTCTCAGGGGGTTTTATCCCAAAAGTGTTTGGCTAATCTTCAGTTTGGATTGGGATCCCTCCAGTTAGTGAAAATAATACAGTACTTAGATGGCCCAAGAACATTTTTGTTTCATAAAAATAAAAGTCAACAACATTTTAAAATAATACCTCTGGTAAAACTGATTGAGAAAAATGAATAGTTTCTGTACAGAATTAGCACCTCTATTATTCTTTGAAATATGATTAGCAAACATGGCATAAGTGGTCATGTTTCTCCAAATGTAAATAAACAAAGGAAGCAAATTCTTTGTTTCCAGGGAAAGCAGACTTCCAGGTTTAGACACTGTTCTTGGAAAGCAGGAAGCCTAGGTTCTGGGCAAAATTAAAAGTAAAAAAATCACTACAACCAGTGGCCATGGTCAGTATTAAAGTAAAGTGGAATTTCATCATTTTGGGTCTGCTTTTGCTGCCTTTTAAAAGAGGAATCTTTTAAACCCAGTGATATTTATAGATCTGGGTATGTGGGGTATGAAAGCTTCCAAACTTACAACCCAAAGCGTAACGCAACCGCTATATTTCGAACAAAGAAGGAAAACAGTTGTTGTCTGTTAAATATAGCACCTTTTTCATTTAGGAAACATTATTTGTTGCTTCTGCGGAAGTTAATTGTGCAACTAGAATATTACACTCCTGTTTCACACCATTTCTTCTTGTCTTGTTTAAAATCGCACCCACAGTGATGAGTATTATGGTTTTGATCATTTATCTCTGAGTCAGGAGTCCAAGCAGGCCTCAGGCCAGCAGTGACACTACACACTGACATGTCAAGATTTATTGCTGATGCAAATGTGCGATCCCACTCTAATGGCCCCGTGTCCACATTACAAGAAGTACCATTGTTACTGACAGATGTTTGAGACTCGGCCTTAGTGACTCCAGTTGCAGCCACCTCACGCCCCAAACTCACACTGGAGACTGCTCTGGAGATCCAGAGCTGCAACAGCTTTTCTTTTGATGCTTCCCTACTGCAGACACGCCGACCTACACACCTGGTATATCAGCACCTTTCATACGATCTTTAAATAGAAATATAAAGTTCTGCCTTTCATATCACCTACCTTTTCTTAGCTTGTGAAGGTTTCTGATCTATTCCAAGATCTCATTTCTATCTGCTCCTCCTGATGTTTCTAGTTTGGCAATAGGATTGCTTCCAGGTAGTCATAAAATCTGGCTGTCAGTCCTCCTGCCAGCCCAAGGATTTTAGCTCAGCACAGCCAGTAGTGATTCAGATTTCCATTTTTTACATTCTTCAGTAAACCTGTCTCCTGCAGATTTTTGCTTCTAATGTTTGTTTACTTCACAGCTTATAAACAGCTTAGGTCTGATTCACAGTTCCCCTAAGACTGGTTCACACTGGAAGGTAAAGGAAAGTTAAAGTGCCAGAGGCCCTGAGAATAACAGATAATTCAGGCTTTCATTAGAGCATCCTTTGAGTCAGAGCTTTTCTGCTCAGCTGTCTGATGAAACAAGATTGTCCTGTAACATAACTTCATATTTAACAACATTTCCAAAGGTCTAACAACCCTGCTCCTTAACAGATGATGTTCATTACCACAGTGAAAATCTCTGTATTGCTTTCATCTAGTACATCTTCTACAGTCCCATTTCCTTTCACAGAAATAATATCTGGGGATAGTTAGAGTACATGCATTAGTATGATTTATTTTCAGAAAATATATCACTCATTATGGTGATAGCAGCCAGGATAAACCTTCGGAAATATTTTTAGATGTCAGAAATAGGACATATTTTATGGAGAGGAGAAGTGGGAGAGTGGGAGGGAGAATGGATGCTTAAAAACAATAGAGAGTCTGCTGTTTCCAGTATGATATAGTTTGTGTTTAATTTTAAACAGGAATTAATAAGAATTAACAGGAATCACTTAGTAGGTAAACAGTGTACACATCATTACTGTTCTTGTCTTTGTATGTCTTGTCTTTCCATGCCACTCAAGAGCCTGTTTGTGCTGAGGAGGACAGGACTGTAACATAATGATGGTATGTAATTCTTCATTTTCTTTTTATCTTTGACGTATTTTTCATAAATCTTATGGACTTTGCTGCTGCATTCATTTGATTTTATTCTTGCCATGTTGATAAGTGAGGAAATGAGACCAATAGACGCCCACACTTGAGGGCAGCGCTCTCCCTGAACTGGAGTATTTCCTGCCATAGCCACTCCCGTCTTTTTATGTGCCAGTGGAAAACTTCTTCTAAACGAACTTTTGGGTTGTTTTTTTGATGTTGGTTTTGTTTTCTTTTGTTTTAATTTATAGTGGCAATATTTCAATCTTTAGCAGGCACTTTACCAGCAAAGTGACATCACGTAATTTAAGGGTCTGCTTCAGCTACTGTTCTTTTAAGCAAAACTTCTCACATGTGGTCGACAGGCTATCTTAATCCTTGGTTTGTAGGTATAACCTTCCATCTCAGTTTGTTAAGCCAGCAAGCAGCTTTTGACCTGGTTTCCCTTCTTTGTTGGAGGTAGGTGTTACAGTAACATGATACAGCAACTACATTTTTAAAAACAAAATCCAAGGTCAGATGGCTGTCACCCAAGGTCAGAGCGAAAGAGATTCAAATGGTGCTTGACCACCAAGGAAGAAAACCTAAGGGTTAAATGTTCAAATTACACAAACCTTGGCAGGAGGGATTTTATTGTTCTCGTGCTGTTTTCATAGGGAGCACTGAATATTTCTGTGAGAACTGAACTTCTCATATCTTTTAGAGCACATTGCTCATATTTTTGATAGAGAAATCAGTTGGAATCTTCAGCCATCCAAACCTAAATTAGCAGTTTATCTTCAATTTGTCTCATTTCTCAGTCTGCAGACTGAACTTTAACACATGCAGTTCAACAAGAAACAAAACAAGCCAGCAAGGATCTCATTGAAGAAAAACTCTTTGCAAGAAGGTTGCCAAGAAATCAACAGCACCAGAAGACAAGAAGAAGCACAGCTGAGTGCTCTCACAAGCAGCCTAGCAGAGCAAGGTATTCAGACCCCAGGAGTCCACACAAATAAAAATCAATTTTAGCTAAGATTTTGCTTAATCTTTGCAGGCAACATATAACCTGTATAAGGTGCAGAGGCAGTTAAAAATTTGGAGACTAACTAAAGCCGTTTGTTCTACCAGCATAAGTTAGAAAATAAGCAGGCTGAAAACTACAAGCAGTAGAAAGTGTCAAGAGCATGATAAACCAAAGCAAGTTCCTACAAGCACTTGTCAGAAGACAGGGAGCACGGAGCCTAAAATGAGTTGCTTTGGCCTGGGGAGAGGTAGGGTGAGATACAATGATTCAGTGCTTTTCTTCCAGACACTGTCCCCACAGCTAAGCGGAAACAGTTTGAATCCTGCCCTCCTGTATGATGGATAGTCCCCCAGGAGACAGGATGGCTTGCCTGAGGCCAGGCAGTCTGTGCCACTAAATGGGAAGCAATCTGTTGAATGGGGTGAGAACAAATAGATATAACTCTCTTGCTATGAAAAGTGGCAATTGAAAGGAGACATGGGAGAAATCCACTCAATTTGATATAGTGACTGTTCATTATTCTTCGCAGAATGGGAAGTAGGAGACACAGGTGGCATAACCAAGATCCAGGTCTAGAAGGAAACAAAAAGTAGCCCTTTGTCCCCCATGCACAGAGTGACACCGTGGAACTTGTTGCCACAAGAGGGTGAGGCTGCCACCAGAGTTCCAAAAGAGATCAAACCAGTGCAAAGAGAATGGGGCACACTGACCTGGATGCTTCACCTAAACTGGTGATTTGCAGAAGCTAGAAAAACATGGGGGAAAAGTTTGTGGTTTTACTTTGCCCCTCGCCCCACCATCATTCCCTGCTACTTTCTGCTGGAGCACATAATTCAGGATACTGACTAAGTTTTTTCATACAACCCAATAATAACAGGTGTTCGTGTCTACCTTATTTGCCAACTAAAACCTTCATTAGTTCCCTATACAGGCAGAAATTACTCTGAATGTCTAAATAATTACAAAACATTGCTGACTGGTTTGCATTACTTGCAAAGTCTAGTCTCAGGAATGTGGGATCATGAAGAATGTAAGATTATAAGGTCAGGGAAACTGGCATATCTAGAAAGTAGCAGCCAGTAAGAGGATAAAAAGATGCAAAACAACAAAAATGTTACCATGTGCCATGAACAGCAAATCTCTTTCTGGCCCCAACTAGTGATCAGTTTATGCATGCTGTTTATGCAGTAACTACAACTCCTTGAAATATTAAAGTATTTGATGTCAATAGAAAAACCATCCTTGTGTGTGAACTACTGCAGCGTGTCCAAAATACAATTTTTAGACCAAACAGCTTTCCCATTGTCTAATGAAATTGATTCATCCTCATTTTGAGGGGACAAATAAATGTACAATCCAGCTGAAATGCTTTATTAAGGTGTTTTTTGTGATTGGTGGGTTTTGGTAGGGGTTGTTTATTTTTTTTCTCTTTAAAGGTGTGCAAAGACATTGTTTCAGAACAAATGGAAAGACTGGTCTACAAACCCATGGTAGACACAAGCATAGTGGAAATCTTCCATAGCCTCCCACTATAAGGAAAAGGACACAGAATATTCAAGGTATGAAGCAATATGTGGAATCCACAGATGTGGACTATCCACAGATTTTTACCTGAAGTTGCTTTTGGTTCTAGAAACAAAATGAAGAGTTGGGGTTTTTTGTTATATTTTAATCACTAGAAAAGATTAGGCGTGTCATTTAAAAATGCAGGATGATAGGCTATTTTGGGAATCTACCAGTATCTAGTCTCTAAACAAATCTGGTGCACTCAAAAGCTACGAAAGGGTGTTTTTACTCTCAAAGCATTCAGTTAGTTAGAGCCCAGGAAGCACATATCTTAGAGGGAAACGAAGGAAGTAATATCTTTCCAACAGATCCTGACCTGTGTCTACATATTTTCAGGGTATTGTAAGAAGCTGCCCTTACAAAGCCAAATACTGACCTTTTAATCTCCCACAACTTCCCAGGAGGAAAAGAGCTTCTCTCTGCTTTAATAATGGTCAGAGCTGTCACTCTCCCCCGTGAAAGGAGCAAGCACAGCAGAGGAAACAAGCAAGCATTCTCTGCTTACATGAGCATCTCATAT
Source organism: Ifrita kowaldi (assembly GCA_013398055.1). Classification (NCBI taxonomy): domain Eukaryota; kingdom Metazoa; phylum Chordata; class Aves; order Passeriformes; family Cinclosomatidae; genus Ifrita; species Ifrita kowaldi. Next base: position 145,724 of record VZRS01000329.1, on the reverse strand, counting down.
TTGAATTCCCTGTTCCTGCGACGTCGCCATAAACAAACCCCACAAACCCCTCACAGAAGCAGACACAAGCAGCGGGTCTGGCAGTGTGTGGTTTTGACTTACATATGCTGTGAAGCGTTGGGGTAGAGCTCTGAGAACTGCGGCGCAGAATCCTCGGGGCCATGGGGTGCAGCGTGGCTGATGACCATCATTATGGGCCTATGGGGATATATCCTCTTAGACATTCTGAAGTAATTAATGCTCTCATTAGTGATTAGGTCTGTGAAGTAGTCCTGGAACATACGATTAACACAAAGCAAAAGTTACAAAGTGCATGATTAATTAGATCACATACGATCATGTTATTACGTTATTTTTCAAGTCCTCATTAAAGCTCAGATCAGGAAGTAAAAACATACCATCAAAGGGATGTATGATTTGAGGGAGCATAGGGGAGACTGAGCAGTAATTACTTTCTTAAGCAGGCAATGCCACATAAAATGAGACAGTATTTTGCAAATCAGATACAACAGAAAGTATTAAGTAAATTTGATTACCAGATTTGGTAAGATAATGCTAAGTAACATTTAAAATGACAGACTGTACTGACAAAGATGTGTTTCTTAAATTCCATTGATAAAACATGTCACAAGGTAATGGCTCCCAAATAACATTGAATCTTAATCTGGTTTTATGTTTACATAAACCTTTGTTGCACACTCTTTGTTCAGACTGTACTTTTGCATATGTACAAAGTGGAAGACAGCTACAACAGGCAACAGACTGCAAAAAATCTTAATCAAAGAAATTGCAAATGAGAATGCAGGGAGCAGTTGAATTCCTGCGGGCTCTGTTCATTTAATTGTGCAAATTTAAGCAGTGCAGCTGCTGAGATTAAGGTTGTGACTCGCTAATAAACTGGCTTAACCCACAGCTAAGGTGGCAAAAGGAAGCCTACAAGGACAAGGGAGGAAATGGAACTAAGAAAAAAGATGAAAACTTAAATTAAACCACCTGCCACCTTGGAGTATTCACTGTTGGCCTGGAGGTCTAGCTCGAGCTTCATTGAGAAAGTGCTGAGACAATGTTTGTAATTTCAAGCACTTCCAGGCATGACTAATCTTATGTTGTGGATTCGAGGCCCCGAACAGCTGCAAAAGCAGAGCCTGAGGGACAAGGTCTGCGTCGCATGTCAGTGCTAGGACAAGCCAACCAGCTGTGACCTCCCCGCTCACCCGCTCCCTGTCCCCCTGCCCCTTCCCCTCTCCTGCAGCACACTTGGAGCACACACGGCAGCCCTGGCTGCTACAGACCCTGCAAACTTATGGATGAGACAGTGAGTGATCCTTTAGTTTCCAAAATGGATAATGAGAGCGAGGCACCAGGGTTGTGATAATTTCTGGGTTTGTGGCCTGTTTGAGTGAAATGCCTGTATGACTGCTCTCCCAAAGCATCTATTGCTCTCCCAAAGCATCTACTCCTCTCCTGTTTCCCTATTTAGTCTAGCTGTATAAATAAGGAATGTATGACTAACCAATATTCTATATTTTCTATTTTTTACTCTATAAATATATAATCAGCGTAATGCAATTTCTATGGATGGGAAAATCAGAAACAGGCAACACTAGCTTCCAATAAAAACTCATTACACGGGTCAGAAACCACAGCTGCAACATCTGTATCATCTTCCTTGAGCTACAATCTGAGGAAATTCCAGATTGCTTTCTGCAGTCTGCGATCTGCACTCCTAAGCCTTTCCAAGAAACATCGTGGCACTGGGCAGGTCACCTTGGCATACTTTCCACACTTTGTCAAGAGCAAAAACAAGCTCTGAACTTTTCCAACGGCCGTGTTCTTACCCTTATCTATTCTCATAGTCACATCCGGAGTCTGACACCACAGGCGTACAGCCTTTCTTTGGTGTGCACTCTATAATGGAAAACCACATTGACCAAGGTTCTTCTGTGGGTAATAACTGACAACACTCAGCAAACCTTAAAGTTCAGAAGCGCAAGGGGCACAGTTCTTTTGGGGAAAGGCTTTTATTTACTGTTTGCTTCTGCCACCAAAACATGACTTTCTATAAGGGAGAAGGAGGGAGGGAGGGGAAGAGAGAGGGAGGAATCACCAGGCTCCACTGAAGAGCCCTGGGAACTTTCTTCTGTTGAGTGATTAATATTCTCACGTGGAAACTGATCTGCAATGCCCCGGAGAGAAAATGACATCTCAATTTCATGGTTGTAGTTGGTTAATTAATTAATTATCTGGTTAATTAATTATTTGAAAGTTATTTTTATATGGATTAATCATGTGGCATTTATGAGTCTGGAAAATACCTTTGCATAATCAAATCCATGCTTCTCTTTGTTACCATTGCGAGAAATGGTGTAATTATAGAAGCGAGAGTTCTTCACTAATCCAACCCACTCTCTCCACCCAGGAGGGATGTAGCTGCCATTGTATTCATTGAGGTATTTCCCAAAAAAAGCTGTGAAGTAAAAAAAAAAGAACACACACGCATGAGGCTTTGCAATCCAAGTCTTTTAGTCTTTGAGTCAAAAGAATGTATGAGTGAAGAGAAAATGTGTTAGAATGAGTCAGAGTTGCTTTACCAAAAATCTTCCTTTTATAGCTTAGAGGGTTTTAAGATGAAAATAAGTTATTTCCAGAGTTTTATGAGAGCTGAAAGCCTTCGTGACTCTATGTTTTATTCTTAATCTTCTGGAATCTACTGTTCATGTGAAATATTTTCAGGTTTTTTTTTTTTTTTAGAAAGAGTATTTTCCTCTTGGTTTCCACTTGAATATGAAATAAAAACTCAGTGCCCAGAGGAAACATCTGAGAAACACCTTGTGGTTTTAAGCAAGTCCTGTGATGTTTTGGAGGTTGGCTTCTGACTTTTGAAAGTTCAGACTTGCTATCCTGGCTACATTTGCTGGTTTGATAAAAGGTCTGGGAAGTACAGATCTCCATCCCATAACGACATGTTCAGGTAGAGCAAGAAGGAATCCCCACCCTGCTTTGCTGCCACATCTTCTCTAAGGCAAAACTTGCCAAAAAGAGACAAAGGCTTGGAGGTCCATCTCCTCTACCTGGCCTACCAAACTCCATGTATGTTTTTCCATTAGCTCAAGATGACAAGAACTCACTCAGACTGAAAATTTCAGCCTTTGCCATAGGTTTATAGGTGCTCCTCCCAATTCCTCTGGAAGGAAGTAGGAAGAAAAGCAGTCTCACAGTGCAGCAGGCTCCCAGCTATCCGGGAGTTGTGGATTGCCTATGGATACAAAGATACACAGACACCAGAAGCCAGCCAGCTGGCCTTGGAAAGGAGCATTAATGCTGGCATGGCACCCTGGCAAATGCAGCCACATTGCTTCTAGGGAGAGAGGGGTGTGGGAGGTCTTTAGCTGCTTGTGTACGGTCTGTGACCTGGATAGAAGAGTCAGTTTGGATGGCTCTATCCTCCTTGTCCACTGCCTGGGAAGTGCAGTGACAAAACACTTGATTAGGTCTGTAATGTGGGATTTTTGGGATTTATTACATCCAGTTCAGTCCCAGCAAGTTACTGGGGAGTCTCAGTATCTTCATGGTTTTCCTTTTTAATTTTCTTCAGGTTCACAAGACCCTGGAGGGTCACCTGTGCCCATAGTTCTGCTGCCTGAGTCCCCAGCAGTCTGCACACAGGTACCCCTGGTGCTCACAAAATCAGGCACCACTGAAGAGGAGAGAATGACAGACACCTCCCTCTTTCCAGGGACAGAGCTCTTCTGGGTGACAGCTGTCCCCCTCCCTGCCCCCCTCACAGGGCCCAGCCCCTGTCCTTGCTGCCAGCCTCAACCCAGCAGTCAGGCCTGTCTGCAAAGAGCTGCTGTCTAGAGATGCTGTCCCTCAGCTGGGCAGTGGGACATACCTTGGATCCCCGTACTCGTTTCCTACTAGGAAATGAAGTCACGTTGGAAAACCTCACATCTGACCTAGATACATTCAATCTAACCAAAAAAGCTCATTTGTGTAAGGGCTCAAATAATTCAGATCTGATTGATGTGGGCATGGTGAACTTCTTGGGAAAACTGGTAGAAAAATCAAAGTGTTCATAATTAGGACTTGTCTGAGGCAACATAAATATGATGCAATTCAACCAGGGAGCTGCCAAACGTCACTAACCAGAGATTACAGTCATGTATAGTGTTACTTTCCTATACCACGTGGAATGTGACACATAAACAAGTCCTACAGACACTAGACCAGGCTCCCAGCTCTTCTTCCCACAGCCACCAAGAAAGCCATCCAACCTGTCTCCTTTTTTATCCTGAGGCCTACCAGAAATCAAGAACTGTGAGGTGAAGAGGGTGACAGTGGGCAGGGAATACGTGCCCAGCACTGTTGTCTCCTGGAATGGAAACCATACCTCTCATCTAAGGCAGCCAAACTGGTTTAAACTCTCAGTTAGATGTCATGGGAAAGTATACGGGTAAAGGCTGAAATACAGTGAGAAGGGAAGCCAGGAAAAGAGGAGACGGGGAAGAGAAGTCAGAGAGAGACAACAGTGAAGAAAAGTATGGGAGAGTGATGTAACTGAGAGAGGAAGCATTGTTGAGCCAAGCAAAACCAAGGATGGTCTGTGGTTACCAGGGAAATCTGAGGTCAGCCCTTCTGAGTGTCGCCCCAGGTCTAACAGCAGCTGCCTCATGATTTTGGGGAACCTCTGCGTGCTGTGCTGGTCACTAAAGGGCTCTATTGACAACCTGCCTCTCACAAACATCAGAGGCTTTCAAACTGAAATGGAAGTTATGACAATTTATCATATTAGGATGGTTTGACTACCCCATCTATTATTAAGATTGACTCACTCAGAGACCTGGACTCTGCTATTTACAGTCTTGCCAAACTTCAATCATTAGTGGTGATAGTTTCCATGCTATCTGACTCAGGCTGTATTTTGCCCTATGGAACCTCTTAGCCAAACAGTTCAGTAATTTCCAAGAAAAAGACTAGGGAAAAGAAATGGGTTCACCCATTTAAAAATAATAGACAAATTTTTCTCTAAGAAGTTCTGGTGCCTGCTGGTTTTGATGTAGGGCCTTTGTAAATAACAGAGGTGGCTATGAAAATCTGCCTCAAAATGACCACGTTCAGAAAAACTGTAGCACACAGATGATTACTCCAGCTTCTTACTTTAACATCACAATGGAGTGTTCCTTTACGGACCAGGGAATATTCCCAGAATTTAATTTTTGACATTAAAACAAAAAGCCATCAGCTTTCTCTCACTCCTTCTCTACCCTCACTTTTGATATTCATTACCTGAGAGAAAGCCACCAGCATAAAATGAAGAGACTAAATGACCTGGGGCATAAATATGAGAACAGATAAACTGAATTTGGAAAAGAAAGGATGGCTTGGAGCTGAGGAGGGCCAAATCATCTTGGAATTTCCTTCCTTTAGATTAATAATTTTCTAACTTTAATAATGTTTTGTTAGATACCTTTTGGCCCCCTGAACCCCGTATTTCAGTGCATGTTATGAGACTTCAGACTGACAGGCTGAACCATTCAGCTTTGTGCTGGCAATGATTTAGTATTTTATCGTGAGAATAATCTCAGTGCTGTAAAGTTTTATGCAACTCTCTGAGTGACAGCTTGCAGAAATAGATGTTTGCCCCTGTTGCTGTGTAAAGCAGTTCCCACGTCAAACCTGGAGCAAAGCCCTGAATACTAGTAGAAGAAACGGTGGCTGTGATAATGGATCATATTTGCCAAAATACTTTAACCAAAAATGGTTTGCTGGTCAAAAGCTCAAGAGGATATGAGTAGTTAGACAGATGGAGGGAAAAGCCAGGCTTTTACTGAAATACAAGAGCTCAGTCCTTGCACCGTGTGGTTTTTTGAGTACTACTGAGAACAGGATAGGGCAAGTGAGTCAGAACTGGGGCCCAGCACCAGCAGTTAGTGTCTGGCTCTTCAGGCTCTGAGTGAAGACAAGTGCCAGAGTAAAAGGAAAGCACAGGAGTGTCCATGGGGCCAAATAACAATCAGCAAGTAATCACAATGGGTGTCCTAGTTGTTTCTTGTTTAACCAGAGGATTGTTAACAAAAAAGCACTCTGGAATATGTCACAGAATTTCCCAGGAACTGACACTGTGATGTGCAGATGTCTTTGCTGGGTCTTCACATCCTTGGCTTGTAGAGTCAACCCCCATCTTTAACTTAGCTGTAGCCCAACACTTTCTGAATTGCCCAAGTCTGAGAACCAACTGGGAAGCCTCATCTTTAGAAGCCGCTTGTACTCAGCAGTTGGAGGCTTTAGGATGCCATTTCTGCTTGTAATTAGTAAAATGCAGATTATGACTCCATGGGTAAAAGCCTCATTAAAAAGTAATGCCATTTCAAGGGACATCTTTTCATTATTATATGTAATGGCCCCCACAGGGATAACAGGAAAGATAAATGCTTACTTTTGCATTTAAATAAGACAGTTTTTATCTGCATTCTGGCAGTTTTGCTAACTGTTCCCAGGACACATTGTTATTTTTTAATCACATGTAGTGTAGCTTAGTATATCAGAATAATTGTATTCTGTATTAGTATGTTCAATTATGTTTATGCAAACAGCAACACATGTCATGGTGAACAGTTATACAGACATCTATGTGTCTCTGGAGGGGCTGCAGAAGATACATGCCTGGCACCTGACATGAACAGATGCCTTAAGACACGGTTTTGTTTTCCCTTTTACAATTAGCTAATGATTTCTATACTGGACTGAGAGATCCAGGGGGTTGCAATGGGTGCAAGACAAATATAATTTGATCCAGGGGATCTCTAATGCTTACAGCTGAGTGTGATTCAAATTCTCATAATTCCCAAGACTTCTTTCCCCTGCATGTTTTACAAGCAATTATGACGTGTTTACAGTATTACACAATAGAGTTAGTCCTCTAACTCCTGTCAGCATTAGTGGATTAATGTACAGGTGGACTGGGCTACATCTACCAGTGAGACATCTCTGCCCTTCCACGGATCAAAGGATATATATTATGTTCTACGCCCTTGCTATTTACTGAGACTTATGGGAACATTTCTGAGTTAAAACAAACACAAACTTTTAAAAAGCCAAGCTGCAGAAAGGTTTAGTCACCGTGACCCAGACAAGAGCTTTAAGTAGACAGCCCACTTCCTTTAACAAAGTCAGGAAACCATTTACAGGAGTTGCAAAGCACTGTTTATATGACATTTCAGGACTCAAACACAGTGATTCTATGCTTCTGTGGACAAAACCCAACATAACCTGAGTTTCTGAATCATTCCAGTGAATTCCTCCTTGCTTTCTTCCCATTATGCAAGCCATAGATTCAAACCCAAGAAGTTTGATTTTTCCCTTCTGTTGAAAAATTGCAGAGGATTAGTGTATCACAGCATTGAAGTGTAGAAAGCCAGCTTAGTGTGCCAGCACACCTAGGAAATGAAATAAGCATTGTCCCAAAAAATATGGTGAGGAAACTGAGGCACCAAGAGGTTAACCTTCAGCTAGACCTAAGTCACTCAGGAAGCCTGTGACATTGCCAAGAATATAATTCAGATTTCACAGTTCCCAGTCTTGTAACCTAAACACAGTAGAAAACCTCAGATTTTCTACATTTTCTCCAGCTTTGTGGGTCTTTCCCAGTCGCTGCCAGGTTTACCATTGCAACCAAAAAGATCATTAAATATTTTGTAACTCAGCAGTTGCAAAAGGCATTAGCCTATAACTTGATATAGCAATTGTTAGCCTGGGTGATGTCTTTAACAAAGCCTGTATTATGGGCCAAGCTGGTAGCACTTTCCAATATTGATGTTGTCTGACACTTCTCATTATAAGACCCTGTTTTCAGCTGCTTATAACTCTCTTATACTTGGATTTAAATTTTCCACACTGGATGTCTGCCTCAGGCTGAATTTTTTGAAACTTTTTAGCCCAAACAGTAGCCATCTTTGAGAGCCACAGTAATGGAAAAGGAATTAAGCTCAACATCTGAAAAAAATTATGTGAGATTTCATTTGATAGCACTTACATGCTCTGCACTGAGAGCAGGAGCTCTGTCAAAGACATGATGGAATTCCTGTCAAAGAGGCATCTATTAGAATCCTTTGAAAAAAACCCTGCAATTTGCATGTGCTAGAGATCTGGACACCTCAGGACATTTATTCCCTGTCCACCTGTGAGTGGTGTCAGTAGGTGGGAGAAAGTTGATTGAAATGCAGAGGGCAGGAGGTGACCTGATAAGGACAAGCAGTCTGGGGAACGGCAGGAAATCCAGCAAAGGAGCTCGGGGGGGAAGAAGCAGTGGGGGCTTGGGGGCCCAGGACTGGCAATGTCAACCAAGAAATGGGACAATGAGTGCAGAAAGGAGAAAGAAGCTGATTGACGGGGGGGGGTGGCAGAAGCAGATTTGCTGATCAGGCTGGAAAAAGAGATCGTTAATGGTAAGCAGTGGGAACAGGACATGTCTGTCAAGAACTGACTGGACCTGAGAGAGGAGGGAGGGAGAGAGGGAGAGAGGGAATGACTTGAGGACAGACAAGCAGGGGGACAAGGCTCAGAGCAGAGGCCAAGGTGATGTCTTGCACGGCCAGAAAACTGGGATGAGAAATCTGAGGAGTGGACACTGCACTGCCTAATGGGATAGGATGAAGGGATTCAGAAGTGCTTTTGGTCAGAGTGGAGGACCCAACAATGTCTGAAAGGACTCTTGAGTCTCACTGGTACCTGCCTTTCATAAGACATCTGAAAACCTATAACAGCATGCCCAGCCCCATGTATGAGATAAAACCCCACTTTGCTTGGTTTCTCAGCAAGTGAGCAGTGGAGTGTGGCAGATGGGATGTGAGACCCCCCAGCCCTGCTGATCTGGAAGCCAGCACTGTCTTTTGATAGAACCGGTCTGTCTTTTCAAACTGAGGAAATTTCACCCTCCATAAAGTGGTGTGTTGTTATGTAGTTAAAGACTGTAATTTAGCCATGTGAACAAGAGATGAAATGGTTGCATAGACAATGTTCTACCCAGATTTTCCTAAATGAAGTACTTGAAGACATAAACTTGCTAAAAGTCTTTTAGTGTATGGTTTTCTGTGTGATATTTAATAGCATAGAATTCTGCTTTAAGCATAAGTAGGCAGATATGCTGTGGTTTTTGATGAGGTCCTGGACAGAAACCAAAAAGTTTCACTTCACATGATGCCATAGAACTAGAAAATCCTGCATGTTATCCTTTTGGCATTTTTCCCTCTTCTACATTTCACTTTTTATGGACTATGTGCATACATTCAGCATATTTCACTTTCATTTATACATTTTTTCATTGACAGAAAGTTCAAATTACTCTGAAAAGTAAGACATATTTTTAATTATTTAAAATATTTACAGATTAAATTATGTTTGATGCTTCCCAGAATATTTCACACCAATTAAGAAAGAACCTGAAAACTCAGAGTTCTCTCTCTCTCTTTATTTTCACTTTAGAAATAATCTGAAAACCAGGACTCATTCTCTGCTTACTCTTTCCCAGCCCGGTATCATATTGTGCCACCCTCTCTGCTTTGAAAGGGTGCATGAGACAGGATACAAATTAGGTCACTGAAATGATGCAGATTAAAAATAGCATGTGCTGGCAGTGATTTGTACTGCAAGGCTGTGAACAGGAAACACACTGGCTTTGCCTCTAGAGGAAACTTATTGTCTGCCCACACCTTCAGGAGGCATAGCTTTTGGTCGCTTTATGAAAGATTAACATGTCCCTGTGAGTCAGAAGGGAATGATGCACAGTTTAAATACTCCTTAGCTTTCAGCTTCCTGACATCTCAGTGTTTTATTAGTTCTTTGTTCACTACACTAAGAAATGTACCCATAAGTGGCAGATGTCAATGAACACACTGACGTGTGCTGTTGAACACATTAGCCAGTTGTCAACCAAGTGACCATTTCTGTTCATCACTGTGCAGAAGTCTGTGACTAATGTCAAAACATGCCAGATAGGGGCATCTTGGTGTCACTTCTTGAGACTGGAGTTTCACAAATGAAGCCGTTTAGGAATTAACATCTGAGCTGCTTAACTTTGTTATGTTACCATTTTTGTCCCACAAATGACATCAGAACACTCGCATGCATGAATCTTGAATGTTATTCTAATCAGTTGGTACATCTTAGCAAGAAATAAAATACTGGGAAATCATCTTCCCAAAGACTGTTCTAAAAAGTGCAAGCAAACAATTGCCTAATTTGGTGATCCCTGTTCTTTCAGGTGGGATTCCATGAAGGGAGAGACTGGTCCTGTGTTTGGCATGGTGCTGTGAGGCTGTCAGCAGCTGCTGATCCAAGGCAGAGTTCAGCTCTCTCCTGCACAGTTACACTGGCTGTGCGGGGCTAAGAGGAGAGAGGATTAGAGAGTAGTAATTCTACAAAGTAACATTAAGCAGAGAGGGTTTAGAATACGTATGTGTGTTAAGTCAGGGTAAGAATTTTAAACTTATACTTCTTTTCATATTTGCAAAGGGATGAAACTTCAGCTGGTAAAAATGTAAAATCCTGCAGTATGCAAAGTATGATCCATTATTTAAAAAGAAAATGTTTATCTTATTTATATCTTCTGGATGTTGGCTGTTCTCATGTGATGGATTTGTCTTCTAAAATACCAAGACTATGCTTTGCTGCTGCTCAATTATTAAGATGCAGCACAATCCCCCTTTCCTATTGAGGAAACCAAGGTTGCACTTCTGGGGTTTTCCTTTGTGTTTGTGTAGGTGAATGGCAAAGGCAGTCAGCAACAGCAAAGGGCACATCTGAGAGGCAAGATTACGTGCTGTAGGACTGGGACAGAGCAGTGGAAGGTAAAGAAATCATGAGATTGAAAGAACAGCAAATGACCAGCCAGTACTTTGGAAAGCACAAAACAAAATCTCTAACTCCTGAAGTTAATAAATTTACGAATTAAACTTCTAAATCCAAATAGCTGAAGGAATATCTGCTGATGCTAAAAACTATGAGATGAAGGAAAATTTGTCAAGCTCTTCTCACAATTTCCACAAAATTTGAAAGTGAGGGACCCTTTTTCCTCTCTAGTATGAATGCCTGGATCCTATGTAATTAACACAAATGTCTTCTCTGAAACTCTCCAGAGCTGCTTTGTTTTCTCTTTCTACCTATTTACTGTGTGCCTTCCCTGCTATGACCTATAAATTTGAATTTAATATTACCAATTTTGTGGACAATCAAGAAGCTTAGCAGTTGGTTCATTGCTGCATTAACATACAGCTTGTGAATAAGGGAAACTGTAAACATTGAAACATCCTTAATAGCTGTGGAAAATTATAATTAGAAGGACAAGTGATTTTGGTTTGGCTGTGTTATTTCTGAACATTTTCTGCCCTGCTACTGCCCAGGATGGCTTCTGAAAGTTGCCTGCCCTGCTACTGTCCAGCACAGTCTCTGCCTATGATTTAGCACTGACATACAATCTCCAAAAAGGGATGTTTCCATGAAATGCAACATCGCCCTTATGTCGTATCAGAGTAGAAGAATATAATAGAAAAAGGAAAGAAGAACCCATTCTGTCCTTTGCCAGGTTTCCCCAGTGGGCTCTAATTATAACCACAATTTATTAGAGCACGTTTCAGACCTCTCTTTAAAGGGCCTGCTGTGCTTGTGTGGAGTCCTCGTGGCTTCAGCAGAACTCCCCTCATAACAGTCTGCCCACGTGTGATCAATTGCAGTACAGAGGGTTTAGTTAAGGCTGCTGCAGGTTTAGACAATGGATGCTTTATAGATATTGAAAACTATCTGGAGTGGACAGAAGTGAGGACATTATATAAACACTCTCTCACCCCTTTATTTCCACTGACATATAATAATTTGATCCTATCCAAAAAGTGAGTTAAATTCTCATCATTTCAGAATACCAGGCTGGAGATATTATACATTGTCTCATCCAGATGGGAGCTCTCTGGTCAAATGCCTTATCAGGACTGTCACCAAACTGTGACCGGCCTGAGTCATTCACTTCTCTTTCTGTGTTTCAGTTTCCCGTAGAGGAGGTTACTGATTTACTGCCAAAACATGTAGAAATGCACAGGGAAAGTATCCATAACATCTGCAACCTCTCTATCCCCAGTTCCCTCATTTTTGCTCCCAATTATTTTTGACTCCCAGGTATTTTTGAGTCATTATAATTTTACTAAACTTTCTAGCTGTGAGGTGTAGATTATTACTTGGTGAGCAGACTTTGGGTGACTTTTTAATAGGGCAACACTATCCTGGAAAAATGTATTACAAGATCTGCTGTTAATTAAGCCACCACCTCGAAAAATAATTGTGGCTAAATTAGGAGGTCGGCTCATCTTACAAGGAGTAAAAAAAAAAAAATCTTTGTAGCCATGGTATTGTAGGATTGGACAATGTACCTCAGTCAGAATTGGAGATTCATGCAGGTATTTTCATTTGTTTCCATTTTCTTCTACTCTTTTCTGTCTTTTGTTAAAACTCACCTATCCTGACAGTTTTAGGACTGATGTTCTCTCTGCCTGCCTTTGAAAAAGCACTTTTTTCCTGTTCCTTTCCTTTTGACCCCTTTTTCCTTTCCATGTAATGCATTTAGTAAGCATCTCCACATGCCTTCCTAATACAAGGCAGTGCAGGAGATATGCTCAAAGTGGTGTTTGCCCCCAGAAGGGCAGAGAGGGCTAGTGACAAAACTGTCCAGTTTATGTGTGAAGCATTTGGTTGTGCAAAGCGTGGATGACAAACCAATAAGATACTCATTTTTTAAGAACACTAAACCAGGTCCCACATGAAGCACCCATACATCAATCAGAAAGGATTTCTGAGATGTAAGTAATGAGATAAACCTCATATTTTAGGTCAAATTCAGCACCTTTTCTAACAGTGATGGTCCATTCTCTCTTCCTTCCTTTTCTCCTCCAAAGCCTTGATGCTGACCCCTACTCAGGCTTAGCAGAGCTGAACTCAGATGGCAACTGCACTGAGACCAACTTAATAGAGACTGAAGTACTATTCAGCTCATGTGTCAGAACCAACACCAGGTCCAAAAAAAGTAAAGATTTGTCTGGTTTTGTTTTTAATGCAGGAAGCAGAAGCTCTCCAGAACTAGAGATGCACAGAGACAGAAGAAAAAAGAGCATACTGTCTGTGTGGTGAAGAAAGAGGCAGATAAACTTGAGGCATTGGAGGCAGCAGCTTTAAGAGATTTAGGACTAGCAGACAGCATGGAGACATTTGCCAGCTCTATGTTTTGAAAGCAATCCCTTCTTGTGCCTAAACTGCCGATAGAGACAAGTTTCTTTGCTGCCAGTGACATTGTAAGGAAGGCAGCTGGCAGGAGATCTGTGCCTCGCTGCTCTGTGAAGGGGAGTCTTTGTAGCTGAATGACACTTCTGGACAAATTGCACTCTGACGACCTCGCACAACTCCGGTACCTTGCGAAGGGGAAGTCAGGCTGGAGCCTAACATGTCTACAGATTCAATCTTAGGGGATAGGTGATGCAGAAATGAATCAAGTTTTACATCAAGCTGAAGCACAGACGAGAGGAATAAGAAGAGTTCTTTGTAGACAGGAAAAGGATCTCCTGACTACGGAAAACCGCCAGGAATTTACAAGAAAACTATCAAATCTTATTGGTGCACAGTAGAACAATCCTTCTTAAAGGCATGTTTCTATTCCTTTTCAGAAAATGCAAATGAAATATCGCCCCATGGCAAAGTTTAAATTATACCATTCACCTCGTTTTGCTCCCATGACAGTCCCTCCACTCCTGTGAGGTCTTTGGCACCAGTTCCCAGCCTGGCCCTGACATCTTCTTCCATAACTGCTAGCAGCTGTCCACAAGCAGGCCGTAATACTGACCATAATCACGTCTGGAACTGCCAGTTCTGACCCACAATGCCACTAAAATGCACCTCTTTCACAGTAGGTGTAACTGCCCAACAGCTTATTTCCCTCCTGGGACGTCCAAATGTGAAAATATGCTGCTTCACTACCAGTGGGTTTCTTTACCTGGCTGCTACTGCAGATGTGGAGCAGCAGGCAGCACTACCCCCCCTCTCCATGACATTCAACCTCTGCCCTGCACAGCCAGTTTGGGACAACAGTTGCTCCTGTTGTGGTTTAACCCCAGTCAGCAACTAAGTACCACTCAGTTGCTCTCTCACTCCACGGCCCCTGCCACAGTAGGATGGGAAGGAGAGTAGGAAAGAAGGTAAAATCCATAGACTGAGATAAGAACAGCTTAACAATTTAAACAAAATGTAGTAATAATAATAATAATAATAATAATAATAATAATAATAATAATGGGAGACAAGAAAAAGAGAGAGAGAAATAAACCCCACAAAAAACTCCCAAACCCCCAAGTAATGCACAACAGAATTGTTTACCACTCTTTTACCAATATACAACCCATTTCCAAGCAGCACCCCCTGGCCAGCTTTCCCTCAGTTTATGTCTTGAGCATGGTGCCATACGGTATGGAATATCCCATTGGCTGGTTTGGATCAGCTGTGTCCCCTCCCAAATCCTTGTGCCACTCCAGCCTTCTTGCTGTGCATGAGACACGTATTAAGTCAAGACTAAAAAGTCTTGACTTAGTATATGTACTACTCAGCAACAACTTAAAACTTCGGTGTGTTATCAAGATTATTCTCATGCTAAATCCATCTACTAGGAAGAAAATGAACTCTATCACAGCCAAGAACAGTTTCATTTTAGGCAGTGATTTAAGACTGATTGCTGAATATGTCCTCTTCACTTTAAACAAAGACCTGCTGTTGCTTTGTCTCTTACCTGTTCTGTACCCAGTGTTATTGAGATACACAGCGAAGGTGCGAGGCTCGTGAGTAGCCTGCCATGAGGGAGAAGAGCAGTTTTCGTTGTTGGTGTAAATGTTGTGGTTGTGCACATACTTCCCAGTCAGCATCGAGGAACGCGATGGGCAGCACATCGGGGTAGTTACAAAGGCATTGATGAAAGAGGCCCCTCCATTCTCCATAATCCTCCTGGTTTTATTCATCACTTGCATGGACCCTGTAGTAAGAGGTACTGATCATCACCGTGCAGTAAAAGATAGTTTGAATATATTGACTGTTATTATGCTATTAAAAGTAAAGTATCAGTGATTAGCTTGTCTCTGAACATCAGTGTGCTTCACCCTGCAGCTTTCATAATTTTAGGAGAAATACCAATATCTTATACCAATAAAAATATTTTTCAGGATTCCAGAAAGACTGAATTCTTTTTTTTTCTCAGACTTCAAAACAAAGTTAAAATATGGACTAATCTAGAAATAGTGTCAAAGCTGTATCAAATTCACAGGCCAATAGTTCTTCAAATGCAGCTGTAGAAAAGCAGTATGTTACACAGACTGAATTATTAGTCAGTACGCCAGTAAAATACGTAAAATGCTGAGGTTACCAATGAAAATGCTAATACTCTTTCCATTTTATCAGATGACAGAAGAAAGAGAAAAATAGAGAGAGGAAGGGAGTAAAGGAGGGAGAGAGATGGAGGAAGGAAGCAGAGAATTCAATAGCAATTCTTCTAAAGGAAAGTTTCTGAGGACACAAGATCAGCATGTCTGGTTCTGAAGCTAAAGCACTGTGCTCAAAATCAGTTTTTAGGGTTAAAGGTATGCAAAAAAAAGGCAAAATGCAGCATCTTTCCCAAGAAATTGCACTGATAATGTTTAAAGAACAAAGATATTTTTTGCATCCTTCAAATCATCTTCATGAACTGCAAGGTGAGAGAGGCAGGGCTTGCAGATTTCTGATTGCAGAAAGGCTGAGCAGCCCTGGATGGAGTCTGTCAGTATTTGCTGACAGCTGTCAAAGTTTGTTCTTCATGTTATCCAACAGAGCAGAGATTAAAGGGTGAGGGTGAACTGTGGATTTTTCAGTATGTGCCCAGGAAACAAGTTTGTGAATTGTAGTACTTGCACAATTTTGGTGCTAAAAAGAGGTTTGGGGAATTTTTTTCTTTTTCTTTTTTTTTCTTTGGTTTTGGCACAGTTGTCTGTCCTTATTTTACATTTAAATCCATTGATTCCACTGATACAACAAGGGTTTTTCTTAATGGATTTTTAATGTTGCTTGAAAATCAAATTTAAAAAAGTTCTGAACCAATTGCAAACCTGCCTGCAAAACCATAAAACTCCCAAGGAGACTCAATTTTAGGTTTTAGCCATAAAATCTTACAAATTATCTTACTAGCTAAAGTTAAGCATGCTCTGTCTTGGTTTTGGGCTAAGGAGTCAGTGCTGAATACGAAGTCTTTTGTGTAAAAAAAATTGTTTATAAAAGGGAAGAGGCGTCAGGGTCTTCAGCATTTCATTTAAAATGCCAGGGTCTCTGTCTTTAAAGATACATTTAATACTGTGTATGAAAGTCACCATCACTTTAGACTCTTTGTCTTTATAGCCCTTATTTTCTAAATGCAGAACATCTGCAGTTGTTCTTTCCTGAACCCCATGTGCTTAGGGATACAGAAAAGTAGAAGAGTAACTGAGAGGTCCCTGAACACAAAAGGTCTCCATTTGCATGAGTAGGAGCATTTCACTTAATCGTTAAGTAAAAGACAAATGAGAGATCATCCTCGTTCTCCATGCCTTTATGTCAGACCCCAGGCTGACTTCTTAGGTTTTGTTTTGTTTTCACCAGAGCTCTTCCATTTTTGAAAAGTCACAGTTTTTTCCTGAGAACTCAGCTGTAAAGTGTGCCAAGCTGCTCAGATAGAAAGTGGGCTATTCAGGTACCCTAATGCACAGTAACTGCAGCAGAGCTGATCTGCACTTTCCTGCCTCTGTGTATTATAAATGAGTAGCTGTTAGAGTGCTTCCTCATTCCTCCAGCTGGTCAGCCCTCTGCTCTTGCAAACCTGCTGTTTATGACTAAGTTGTCCCTCTAGGTATGCACTTACTGACACTGATAATAGATTAAGCCCCTCTGGAAATTCTGGAATAGGCACTTCAAAGCAGGTGAGACTTCCTCATTTGGAAAACAAAACACAAGCAGGAGATAAAACTTGCTGATATAAGTTATAATCCTTTGCTGTCTGCAGCTCTGCTCACAGCTTGTGTTTTTACCATCTGGCCCGCAGTCTTCAGGGCACATGCACTCAGGCGCTGCCTGTCAGCAGGACACTCGCACTCTACATGACGGATTGGGGAGCACCTGAGGGCAACCAGATAACAGGGAATGGCCACTTTGGACACTGAAGTTAGTAAGTTTTGTCAGACAAGACATTAAGTGTCACTTCTCAGCCTATTCTCATACCTCAAGAAATACGTTCGGCAACCAAGATTTCGTATCAAGTCTTAAAGTTCCTATGGATTTTCATCACAGGTGGGCAGCTCTACAAAGGGATAGCTGGGAGCCACCCTGTCTTTATATGGTTGTATGCAAGTCCCCAGGAAGGTAATGGACTTTTTGAGTTCTCAGCACATATCCCCATTTTCTCAGTTTGTGTTTTTTAGCACTTTAGTTCTAGTGAAGATGGAAAGCACACCAGGCAAATTATGGCTGATATGATGTGTCTAGATGATGCCGTCATCTCTTCACCCCATGCTCTCTTCACTGGATGGTTTATACAGATTTCACTGGGTGGTGCATCAGGCTGTAAAAAAGGGTCAGAAACACTGGAACTACCAACATATTAATTAGTTTTTCTCCTTTCTGACATTATACTAGATATTTTCTACAGTGAGGACAATAAGAGTGTGTGTCATATTTTGAGGTATTGATGCGTGCTAATAATAGAGAATCAGGAGGACAGGGGAAGAGACCAAAAATCAAGCAAAATGTTGGACTGAAGAGAATACAGGCCTGACCCCAGTGGGAGCCCTGAAGAGTCACAGCATGTTGTCTCCAGGAGGGGAGAGGTTCTGGGTTCTGGGAGCTGGTACTTTGCCTTGAGCAAGATGCCACTGGCCTCTTTGTTGGGCAGTGAGTCCTCTACCCTCAGAATCTTGGTAGGGGAAGAAAGTGCACATTTAAGAAGTAATTTCCCAGCCTTTGAGCTCAAGTATTTGCTGAGTTTCTTCAAGAGCTGTGGGCCAGGCTGCTTCACACAGCTTAAGTTGCAATCCACCAGCTGATCCATAATATCCTTCCTCCTTGCACAGATAGGAAGTGAATGGAGTTGTGAAGCAATTTGTTGGTTTTATCTAATAATGGGAATGAGACAGCAACTCTGCTGAATTTCTCTGCACTCAGAATGCAAAACTCAGGGGGATGGTGCAGATCAATAGGAAAATGTGCATACTCCTATGGTTTGAGCACTAACTAAATACAAACTCCCTGTCCCTTGCAAATTTTACTTTGGATAACTCCTCTGTATATCGTTTGCACTCAGGCAGATGAATATTTTGGTTCAATGCTTATACATGCTCTGGAGACAAATCCTTCCTGATTGAAATCTATAATGTACCTTATGTGCTTTTATGTTAAAGCATTCATTTAGAATAGCTTTTACAAATGT
The DNA here is from genome assembly GCA_013398055.1 of Ifrita kowaldi. Taxonomy (NCBI): domain Eukaryota; kingdom Metazoa; phylum Chordata; class Aves; order Passeriformes; family Cinclosomatidae; genus Ifrita; species Ifrita kowaldi. The sequence goes on along the minus strand of VZRS01000329.1, from coordinate 127,228 downwards.
TCGTGCTGGGAATACAATAGCAAATAATCCATATTGAGCGACTTTCAGTCTTGTGATTTTTGGATACCAATGCCTAAGTTTTATTCTGTTTGTGGCAGAAAGTGTTACTTCCCATTGACCTTTGAGAAATTTAAGACTTTTCTCAGGAATCAATGAAGAGCAAGAGGAAAATTCACACATGGAAAACAGTTTGGCTTTATTTTTCAAATAAGCAGAATGATTTATTAGCAGAAGTGTGAATAATGCAGTACAGTAAATCTTGGGGCTGAATCCTGTTTCCTGTGAAATGATCTATGAAAAGGGGAAACCTGTGTGTTCATTCAAGGCAGTGGGAATGCATACACACCCAGGCTATTGCTCAGCTGCCTGCTAATAGGAGCCAGAGTGCCCTGTGAACATTCAGAGCAGCTTTCAAAGAGTAGAGCTCCACAGTATGAACAAAGTGACTCGCCACATCCTTCCTCCTTTCTCACCACTTGCAAACCTTCTTGCAAGACTGAAGGCAGCAAGTTGGTAACACTGTTTTCAGAGATGTGTGTCTGCTGACCTACCTTCCCCAGTGCCCTGGAGAGAGGAGGCTCTTTCAGACCACAAAAAGGAAGACTTGACTTGACCCTTTTAACAAAATTTTTCAGAATGACTCTATCAAGAAGAAATGCACTCCTATTGTAAGAGCTATATTTTAGAACAAAAATAGAGCTGGGAACAGCTATTCATTATGCAGCATGGCTGAACAGAGCAGAGGGTTGAAAGAGTGAAAAATGAAAAAGATAAGAATTGCTCACATCTAAAGGCCTGTGTTTGGAGCTCTGCTGCATAAAAGCACCAACCCTCAGTCACGAAATATAGTTTATTAATTATCTTCTCAGAACACTGAAGGACTATGAAATTATTATTGCATCATGGAAATACAAAAATGCTAGCAACCAAAGAACTGCTTTCAGATACAGACCATATTTTGTCTACAAAATCTTCTGTCTGAAAGTATGTGATTTTAGAACAAAATGAAGTTTTCTGGAATGAAGCGTTTTTATTTTTCAATGTCATATGGCATTTTGTCTATATACTTCTATTAAAAATATGTATCTCATAAAAAAAAAAAAGCTAAGAATGCAAGATTTCATTTCTACTTAATTTGCCATTTTTTCACCTTTTTGATCTCACAACCCAAAATATTTGCTTGGGGGTAACCTAAAATGATCCTCTTTCTCTCCTTGATTTTTCATTTTGGGCAGTGAACCAAAAAATCAATTATATGCATAACTACCATTAATATCTTTCTAACTTACTTAATGGAAAACATTCAAAGGTCTCCTGGAACATCATCCAAGTGTTTTAACTTTTTCCACCCTAAGAAAAATATGTGAAAATCACTTCTGACTGGTATGTGCTCAGATATTTAGTATACTTGTGAAAGCAAAACTACCATGTTTTTATACATATAGCATAGTTTTTAAAGCAGATGGATTTTAAACACTTCAGTAATTCATACAAATATTAAGGTGACTAAGTCCTGTGACTAGATCAGTTTTTCTGTGTGCATAAACATATGCAGATGACATACATCCCCGTGACAAATATGTTAGAGGTAGAGACACCTATACAGCACTGAGGGAAAGGTTGGCCTGATAAGGCTCAAATTTTTAAATGCTACAGAAATTCATAGAGTGAGAAAAGGCTTTTGATGCAAGTTTTTTATCTGTATGTCCTTGCATGCATTATTAAATCTTTCTGTTGTGTTGATTAAAGCCTCCCATGGTGGATTTTGATAAGCATATATTTCCTAAAGTCTATAATTAAGTGCAATGAATGCTATTAAATAATATTTGTTAACTCATTTTCCAAACTTGTCCCACATTCTGATACTGTTCCAGGACCAGCACCTTCCCTGAACTTAAAGTTCTTTCTGCTTGACATAAACTACCGAAAGACACATGACAAAATGTAGTAGCAAACAATTATTTCTCACCTAGCTCCACATCTTGATCATCTGTGAGTACAAGGATGATATTTGGTCTAATATTTTTTCGTTCCTGCTGCACACGTCCTCTGAACCTCGGGGACTTGATGGTGGAACAGTGACTTGTTAGCAATTCAGTACTGAGCACTGCCAAGACAAGTGCAAACCAAGAAGGCTTCATAGTAGTTCCAGTATTTCAATGAAAAGGCTGATCCAGAAGTTCCTGAACTCTAGTTTTCAAGACCTGTAGGGAGGAAAAGAGATTCTGTTCAAGCAATAGATAAACTTCCAGTCATACACTGAAAGGATGACACTTAGGGAAGTCAAGCCTGACACATACCATTTAACAGGATTATAAGCCATATTGTTGAATGAGAGCTTTATTCTGCCATTTACTAAGAATAAACTTGGTCATTCTGCAACTATGCTCTCTCAAATAATTTTTGTTTGAAGTCATGCCTGCATTTTGTATAGACATGACTTCTGGTATACTCCTCACAGTGCTCCTTCTCCTACACCCCATGCTTCTTTTTATGCAGCTTGGCTCCTTACATTCAGTACCTGGGCGCAGTAAAAAATTGCCGAGATGCAGACGTGTTCAGAATATCTGTAGGAGGAGCCCTGTGAGAAGGAGAAAGCAGAAGCCTTGTCAGTCAGAGACCTCAGTACTGTGGCTGTGCTTCAAAGTCTCCAGAACTGTTTGTTACAGCTTCTTTCTCTGTCCTGAAAGAAAAGAGTAGATAAAAATTGTATTCGCCATAGCTCCCCTACTTAATTTAATACCATACCTACGCTGGGGTTGGATGGCACCTTGGCTGCTAGAGATAAAGGACATGTATCTCACATCATCAGACACAGGTGCTTTTCCAATATTTACAGTCGGATTTATAGTGAGATTCTGAGAATAAGCATTAATTCCAGTGTAGGACAACTGGCAAGCACTAATGCTGTTTTATGTTAACTCACCTGCATGAGAGACTAAACCCTTAAGAAGCAGAGAAGAGAGCATGGCTGTCATTTGCAATCTGCATGGGGTCACTGTGTGAAAAGTCATCTTCCCACTGACAAGAAAGCTCCTATTAAATGACAGTCCATACGATCTTACCCAGCATCGTGAAAGAGCACAACTATCCCTCAATCAATCAACGCCAGAGCTGAGCGCCTCATCCATAATGCACAGTACCTCTGCCACAGCCTCGTCCTTGATACTCCGCTCCCAGACTTGTCTCAGTGCGTTAGCAGAACCCTCTCTCTGTGCCTGTCAGTCAAACAGCCTCGCTTTTGTAAGACCTGCTGCAAGCACAGAGGCTTGGCTTTGCTGCAGCAGATTGAAACTTGTGACTGAAAATGACTGATTGGTCTGGAGAGGAAGGGGTAGCCACTTACACTTTAACATTTTTGGCATTACTGACTGAAGCTCTGCAAAATCCGTCTGTAGCACAAGGGAAGGGAGGGAATATCTGGGGGCAAAAAGGAAGGGGGTGGGAAAGAAATCACGGAGTCATGCCTGTTCCCTCCAGGGTATTGACCTGCCACATATGTTTCTTCTGTTTTTATTCTGGAACCGTGGATAAAAGCACCGTGATATCGGTCAATTAAAAAAAACCCTCACAAAACCACCCAAGCCCAAGAACAATCAAGAAGTCTGCCCAAGGGGAAGACTGCATGGGAACTGGGGTGCGCCTTATATAATTAGACTGGAGCATAAATCACAAGATCTGTGCACCCACACCTGAGACATCAGACATGCAACATGAGCCACAAACAGGTTAATAAACAGAAATAATGAGAGAAACACAGAAGACAAAAAGGTCCCCCAATCACTCACCTAAAAATGCATTAATAGGGAGATGCTCTAAATTTCAGGGGAAGAAGCCACGGCAGAGGGAGGGGATGGGACTTGGTGCTGGACTGCTAGAAAAAGGATCGTGTTCTTGTTTCCACATACACCTTTTATTTTAAGCTTCGCAAGCTAAACAGTTTCATGCTCCTCACTCTGGCAGGCTGTAATTACACCAGAAGAGTGTGAACGTCTTTAAAAGGAAAATCCAAGTGTCTGTGGCAGAGAAATCTTGTCTTTCATTGTCTCTGCACCGACCAGCACTCCAGCCTTCCGCTAACATTACAGCACTGCAAAGTCAATACACGGGATCGCCATCAAACACCAAATGCTATTTCAGTGATTACACAACATTCAGATAAGTAACTGGAAGTCTGTAATTAGTCTAGATGGACTTTTAAAAATAGTTCCATTTCCATGTATATGTTCTTAAGTCATGTAAAAGCTGACAAGAGCCCTGAAAACCAGGGTTACCAGTGAAGTCAGCTTTCTTCTGACAGACACCAGATACATGCTCTTGGTGCAAAAGCAGAAATACGTCTCCAGATGTCTGATCTTTAAATAGTGAAACTTTGACTCACATCACAAAGCACGAACGGCTATGTGAAGTGAGACTCAGTGTTTAGTTTCTTACCTCAGCTGTACGGCAAACTTTTTCAGACAATGTTGACCCAGAAAGTGCAGTCATCCTGACTGCGCTGAGCAAACATTGGCACCAACGTGTTTGAATAATCCCCCACCGTACGAAACTGCAAGTTCCTGACAATTACACCTCAGTGCTAATAAAATTTACACTGATCCAAATGGACATTAAGAAATATTCCTCCTTTCAACCTGTCTGGTCGGTATTAGTTAGTTTTAAAAAAAAGCCCTTTTCCCTAGCATATTTGAGGCATCTTAGGCAGGTCTTTCCCAGAAATAAGAGTATGAAAGTTTCTCTTCCAGTTCTAACTTTTTTCTCCTTGATGGATAAAGGAAAATATCAGGACAGATCTATACGTATAAAATTAATTATCCAAGTTTCATTGAATAGTTCTTATACAATAACACAGTAATGCCATGTTTTGTTGCTCATATTTCAGTTTTACATATGGCAAACCTTTATTAAAAGGTGATCTTTGACTACTTGTCCCTTTACAGCCTGTTTCCCAGTCCTAGAAAGAAATAAAGAAAACAGTCAAAATACAGGCTTGATAGGGAAGACAAGTCTGCAATATTTGTGTTGGATACTGACTGGTAGCATATGAGTGCCCCTGCAGATACTGCAATTTGTCTTGAGAAACAGACAAAAATAGGAGAAATTCTAAAAAAGACCTTTTCAAAGTTACATGGGGAAGGAAACTGAAAAAATTTTTGGCAGTGTTAAGAAATCAAGACGGTACTACAAAATGCTTTTTTTCTAGCCAAATAAACAAGTGCTGATCTAACTTCTATGTGGGAATTTTAGAGTATATTTCTTTTATAGAAGATACCTAGGATAACCAAATTGTATCAGTAAATAAATGAAACCAGAGAAATCCAAAGAAACTATTTTTTCCCCACAGGAGCAGACATTCATTGTTTGCAATCACCTTTCAAGGGATAAAACCTGAAAACTTGTTGTTTCTATGCAGCTGGTATTATAACATGCAGTTCAGGGACTCATTGGCATGGAGAATTAATTACCCATGAAGCTTGAACTACACTGGCAGAGCACTGCAAAGAAAGGCTATAGTGCCACTTTGTGTGGTGTGGCATAAAAAACTATGCGGATTTTATTCTAGATCTCTTTAGAGAGTATCATTCAGTGACTTAGATGAAAAGCAAAAGGCATAACAGTATCTTTTGAAACTCTGTAGATTTGTTACTCATTTTGATACAGAACTGTTCAAGATTTTTCAGGGCATTGACTGAAAACGCTTAGTTTGGAACACCACAAAAGACAGCCAGTACTCAAAAAAGAGCATTTGCCACTTTGGTCTCATGTCCACATTTTCACTCGGTTCACTTAAAATGCCATTTTGTGTTTGGCCAATAAAAATCTGTCCAGAGCCATGCACTTCATTTATGAAACAGGGCACTGAGTGTCCACATAAATACTCCATTGTAAGTTTTAAAGATATATGAAGCTATTCATATTTAATATTCTACAAATGTGGCTTCCACATATGCTTGCACAGGGAATCTGGCTTACATGAACACATTTCCTGTTTGTAAATCTGACATCAAAGGTGGGGATAGTGAGCAATGATACTGGACATATGTCCATCTCCAGTACCATGTGCTATGCAATGCCCCACATCAGTAATTCATGACCAAGAGGTAACAAAGGGCAAACAGCTTTGTCTTTTCTGCACCACGGCATTAGCGTTTTCTTTTGAGCTCGAACACTGAGGCATTATGTTATCAAAGTCATAGGTAAAGGCCCACTGCCCTAGTGGCCTTTCCTTTAAAACAAAAATGGATCAGACAATAAACAAAACAGTGGTAATAATAACAACAACACTACTAATAATGTGGACTGTAATTGTGGAGCTTAAGAATCACAGAATCATTACAGTTGGAAGGGAACTCTGGAGATCATCTAGTCCAAACCTCCTGCCATGGCAGAACAGCCTTCAGGTGTATCAGTCACTACCCCCAGTTTTGTCTTAACAGCAAACATGAGAATGAGAATTCTGGTTTCTGTTCCTCAGATATTAGTAATAAATATGCCCAGAAAATTGAGAATGTAAGGTATCACAGGGTTCCTAAATCAATAAACTTCTAATGCAGCACCTATTTGTGTTGTGTTCCTTCTTACTATCCAGTGTTCTACGGATTTTATCTCTGTAGCTAGATTTCCCTGCCTCCATAAATTGACATAATTGTATATAATTAAGATACAGTCCACAAACAAATGTTTTGCAACTTAGAACATTTTTTAGATTCTCTGACAAGTGCGAGGAACTTGCACAAAAATACATCAAATGCATGGAAAAGAAGCAGAAGGCCTTGTCATTGCAAGTGTTAAGTTGCGTCGTTTCCTTTATGCAAAAGAAAATCTCAGATAATTTTTTCTTACAGGCTTCTCTGATAGATGAATGGATAAAACCTCTCAAAGAAACAAGTCCTCGGATATCAATCACTACAAGAAAATGAGCTTTCTTTCTTCACCTCAAGCAGAAGAGCATCTTCCTATGTATCTTACCTCTGACCTGCTGACTTGACAGTTTTGGCTTTAATGAGCTTTTCTTACAGGAATATGATCCCAGTGTTCTCTGTTTCCTTAAAATCAGACTGTCAAAAGAAAAAGAGAAAGGCAAAGGACAACTAGAAAAACACTCTTAATTCAGAGTTGGGATTCTGCTATTGTCAGTGTTTTGTAATTTCCAATATGACCTTGGAGGCTGGTCACATTGCTGGGCACCTGCTCAGCATAATTTCAAAAACCTGCCAGTCTGCCTGTAGTGCCAGAAATCACTGTCAGTGGCATCATGTAAATTGGAGATGTCTTCATCCACCCATGACCCTACAAATGCCACATTCAGGGTTTACACCTTACCATTTTAAGTTCTATGCTTTAAATTGAAGTGTCCACCTGGCAGTGCTGCAGTATTTGAGAATATTTTGCATACACAGAAACTCCAGGGTGAAAGGAGGTGAAAGGGGTTTTCTCAGCCACACAAATACAGCTTCTGTGAATCTTTGATGTTTGTGTCAAAGGGTGGATGGACGTCTGGAAGTCTCACGTGGTCTATGCTGTGAATCATAACAAGTGTGTGGTTTGAGACTCAACAAAATTAGCAACTTCATAAGATTAGTAATTACATGAAGATTGTGCAGACAGATTGAAACTACATAATAAAAGGTCAGGGAGGCGAGGTGTTCATCTGCACCCAGCAACCTAGTAGTTCAGAGGTCTTAAATCTCTCCCTTAAATCATTGCCTTGATGACTAGAGGGTTGTAACACCCTACAACAACAATAACAACTCTCACTTTCACTAATACAGTGAAGCACTTCAGTGGAAAAAGCTGTTGACAGATGACTGTTTTAAGTTTAGTAATGTTAAAGCTCTTCTCACATCTTACTCGTCTATCTCGTATTTAAAGGCAAACATTGCATCTCAGACTACCAGGCACGACCGTGTAAATCTGCAGGTCAGTTTCCTGTGGGAATATTGAGCCTGCAGCCATGGGAAACACACTTACAGTACAGCAGAAATCAGGAAAAAGCAAGATTTACCACTTCTTCTTAAAGGTTAATCCCCTAATCTAGGTTGTAAAGTACAGGATTTACAGTGAACACAAAGAATGTAGTTCCTATCTGGGACTAATCTAATCATTATCTATTGGATTTCCAACACACTTAACTAATCAATCAGATATCTTCTCCCCTTTCAAATGAAATCTGTGTATTCTAATGATGTATCCTCAGTGCCTCAGGCTAGATTAATTTAAAGTAACTATAATTTAAAGTAATTGCAGGTAGGGAGAATCATAACCTTATATTACGTTTTTACGTTGTAATTTTGCAAACAGTTACCGACAGGAAAGGAAAAAGCTTGCAGTGACTTGAAAGTATAATGCAGGCTTGCTAACCCACTTTTATAACTTTTTACAGGTTAAGGGATATTCTTAGTAGGTAGAAGTTCCCAACACTTCATCTGTTAGGGTGAAACAGCAAACTCCAGTACCATTTTAAAAATACACAACTGTAGGAGAAATGATCTGCCTTTGAGAAAAGAAAAATATGTATTTCGTTGTAATGCTGCTGTTATAACTGAACAAAACATTAAAGAAAATTAAAATGAATGTTTTTATATTAACTTCAAATCTGTGGAAATTTCAAAAGAAAATTCCCACATATTTTTCTGTAAGAAGAATGTGCACTGCTAAGTTATAAACTTCTAATAATATACAGTTACCTAAATTTATTTCTCACCATCTGATTTACTTTGTTTTAGAATTTCATATTTCAGCACAGCCAAGAAGTGCACTTGTCATACAAAAGAGCCTGGTATAATTGAGCCAGATGACGTGCCCCACAAGTAAAATCAGCCATTCATGAAAGCTGGTCACCAGAGGCCATTTCAAACAATGCACATTTCAAAGTAATCTAAAGTAATCCCTTTTTTCTACTGATTTGGTTTCCAGGCAGTCTTAAGCACATGTGTGCAGCAAACAGGAGGCTTATTAAAACCTGATGTTATATTGGAGGTTATAATGCCATTGCCTTGTGATTGAATTCCATGTCTGTTAGTCTTCAAAGAGAGGGGGAAAAAAAAAATTAAATTTATATGCTTATTACACGAGTGTCATGATACGTACAGTTTATTAGCACTTGCTAAATAATTAAGACTGAAAGAGATAATTAGATGTGCACTAGGCTCCAAGCAGGCTTCTGATACCAGATTTTTTTTATCTTTAAAGGAAGTGGCTTTCCAGCTAGAAGGTAATATAATTACTAAAAGACTCGAAGTATTTTTTAAATATAAAGACTAAATTCTGTGTATGAGGGAATCTCAGGTAATTTTAAAATTCCATTTTAAACCCACATATTTTCACTATAGTCTCGCTCACTTCAGCAGTGTGGGGCATTGTGAAAATATGCCACACAATAACACACTGACAGTTCAGTGGTTCAGTAAGTAGTCTTGCATTGGGAGACCACATCACAGAGGTGAATAACAGCAACACAATTTGCACATTTCTTTAAATTCCTGTTTAAGTTCACTGGCTTCAGAAACTGTGCAAAGACCATAGCTTTCCACATCTCCTCTGGAGAGAAAAGTCATCGTTTAAAATAGTTTCCTTTCTAGGTATGTTTACTTGGCCTCAAATGTCTGTTATCACAGGGAGGGGTTAGGGTAGATTGTGCATCACAGGGGTGTGTGGTTAGAGTGGAAGCTGAGCCTAACACATGGGTGCTCTGGCCACTCTCTTGCTGACTGCCCAGGGGAAGCAACAGGAGCTCATGGGGACCAGAGGAGTTCATGTAAGGACTGAAGGGGAGCAATTGCCAGTATGAATCTACACAAGTGTGTGTATGCAAACTGACAACATCACCTGTATTTCTAGGAGGGGAGCTCCAATGTACTTTCAGTTGTATTGTCAAAGGATGGACTACTCAGAAACACCATAGGACTTTAGATAGGTGCCATCCCCTGGATAGCCAGGAGAGTCAGGCAGTTCTTCTAAGTGCTTTTAGAAAACTTACTGTATTATACTACAGTGCAGGAAGTAAATTTATTTGTAGCATCAGCACTTTGAGTGCTTACAGGCAGTGAATATGCTCTTGTGCACCTAGGTCCACTACAGATTGCATGTGGAGTCCATTGGCTTTTTCTTTCACCTTCAGGTCTGGACTCTTAGCCTAATACATTTTTTTAATATAATACCATTATATTCTAATGAGTTTTACTTTCATTCAGTTCAAACTGGATTTAATAGGACTACTAAGATAAGCACCAATGCATCAGGTCCTGAGTTCTGTTTTTAAAGCAAGATCTCTCTTACTATGCTACTTCTTTTTGTCAAGCAGTTTTTCCAGTCCTGGCACAGTACAAATTCTGCCTTCCCTGATATACATGTAAAAGCTTCTCGACGGGCCAAGAAATGTATTTTCAAATAAATTCCTCCCTGACAAACCTGTACTGTAGAGAAACCAGCCTACTATTAATAGTAAACAGACAGACCAAACCAAACAATCTGTTACAAAAAAAAAAGATGCTTCATATCCTTTTCCATCAAGACTAGTCAGCAAGGACGATGCACTGACTTGAGGCACTGCTGAGAACAACACGACCCTGCCATCAACCCTTACTTTTAATCTCCTTTGTAATCAGGAAGTCCCTGGTGTTCCACTACCTGGTGGGGCACAAAGCAGAACCCCAGCTACCAAGAACATGGGGGAATTGTGTCTGCTATCACAGTAATCCTTCCAGTCCTCTTGCCTCCCCTCACCTCACTGTCCCACAGTCCCCCCTCAAGAACACACCTGTGTACGCTCAGGGGGGATTTGCAGAGTGACCTGTGACTGACTCACCATGGGGAAACTCAGAAAGTCATCTCCACAATGCCCTGCCCTGTCAGGTGAAAATGGTTTTGTACAGGAATGGCAGCAAATATGAGCAAGGAATACAGCTGATGGACTTTACTGCCAAATCAGGTGTCTAAGACCTACTTAACCTCTGATATATGTTCTCCTGTGCAAATGAAATAAGTCTCTTGTATTCAACAGGACTGCTCAGCTCCTTGAAACAACTTCCTGCAGGCTCTTCAATATATTCCTGGTGCAACCATGTTTTAAGATATTTGGTATCTTTATTTCAGAAAACATCTAAGCATCTAATGGTACATGAAGAAAGGCCAAAATGTACAAAGCAGCTGAATACTGGCTTTCATCTGAAAACTCCTGTCAAAAAAGCCTGAAATTAGAGTCATATTTGCCTGTTCAAGGACAGAATATACCATATACAGCTTATTTGTCTGAGGCATACCAATTCTTCCAGCCTGAAGTCTGAAAATCCATTCTCAAAGGGCTGTTTGAAAATAATCTTCAGCCTGAGATCTAAAAGACTCAAGAATGACTTGCTGAAATTATGCTGTGAACAACTTTATCTCAGAAAACATTTTGAAGGGATAGCACTCATAAATGCACCTTCATTTTCCTAGTGAAAATGCCTGCAGAAACACTTTCTTCATCTTTCAAGTACACATACAGGTATTTCAGTTTCACAGTACTGGCTTCTGTAGATGAGAGAGCAGTTTTAAACCATGGAAGATGAAGCTGAATGCATTGAGGCAAATACTTTTTTTTTGTTTCCAATGCACTTCTTATTAAGCAAAGTTTCTATTTAGCAATGAACAGGCATGATTTTATGCCATCTTTACTTTTTATACATGTAGATATCTATATATCTTTATATATATTTAATTGTAAGCCTGCTCATGAGCCAAAATTCTACTTAGGTGCTTGATACAGCACATACTGAATTATTTTTTCTAGGAGTGGTGGAGCTGGCAGTCAACCTTATGTTGCAACACTGGACCATGCATTATGCACAGAGAAGGGAAGATAGGAGTGGAAATTGGTAATCATTAGGTAGAAGCTTCTAAATAATGCAGCATGAATCAGGAATGGCAAGGACTAGGATGTATAGGAAATCACTCCAAGAAAATTGAGAGGAGATAGAAAGGCAAAGAACAGGGTTATAGTGTTTTTCTTCATTTTGTGTAAGAAGGAATTTGGGAGGCATCCCATTTTACAGTGATTATTGCGGGGAAACCATCAATGTTTGCTTTACTGGATGGTTGGGGTTTTTTTTCCCTAAATGTAGATGAGCTGTTCTTATATGAAAGGTGTCTCATAGACTGTGTCAATGACCCAATTCAGGCATGCTTAGACCAATACATAGAGAATCCACTTCTCTGTCCTTAGCAGGCCCAGCTGTGAGGTCAGACCAGGCTGCTCAGGGCTTTACCAAGTCAGGTTTGAAAACCCCAAGGGTGGACACTGCCCAAATGCTCTGGGGTCCTGTTTCCACTGCTTGACTGTTCTGAGGGTGAAATTTGTTTTTCTTTATACCCAGTCTGAATGTCTTATACTTCAACACTGCCTCTTGACCTGTTCTCCTGCCATACATGACTGTCAAGAATGAGGCTCCATCTTATTAGTGACCTCTCTCTAGGCACTGTGGGACTTCTGTCGGACCCCCCCAAAGTTTGCTCCAAGCTGAACAACTCTTCTCCTATAACTTCTTCACAAGGGACAAAGACCCCAGCCCCCAAGCATCTTGATGGCCATCTGCCAAACACACTCCAGTTTATTGATGTCTTTCCCATACTGGCAACCTAGAGCTGAATATACTATTTTACAGAATCCTAGCATTTAGTATACAGTAGCATAATGGAGCAACATCTGTGTCTGTCATTGCCCACAAGTCTGAGACCCTTTCTATTGACTTTCTGTTCCACTTATTTCATCACGGTACACAGTTTGTAAGAAATTACTGATATTTGTCCCCCTATTTAAAATTCTTAAATGCTAAAAGCTAAATTTTGTTTCTCAGTCAAAGGAACTAGCCAAAATTTCAGGTTTTATTCTTGTCCTTTGAAATGGAGAGAAGTCCTCCAATTATTTCAGTGGTCATTTTTTCAACAGAAATGAAAGCTGGTTTAAAAACATTTTTTTTTCTCTTCTTAATAAAAAAGTTGAAGCAGCTGGGACCTGGGAAAAAAGTACAACTTTATGTATTGAGAAAAGAGAGATTTGAAATACCCAGGCCCCGTGTAAACGCAAAGAGCACAGCTGGAATGAAACAAATGATCTCACTGGTTTCTGATGAGCTGGGTGGTGTAAATGTTTCACACTAACCACACTGCATGCTCATAATATAGGAGCTAATTCATCTGCCATGAATACATTCCTGTGTATGTTGTCCTTTAAAATAAACAAGCAAAAATGAGTAATTTATTGAGTCAAACGAATAGTTTTCCAGAGGGATCCCTTGTGTCCCATATGACTGATATTAAAGTCTAAATGAAGGCAGCTTAAATGCTACATCCTCTGTCTCACTATGTGAAACAGTTACTGCTTTAAAATAGGGAATTTCAATTTTTAACACTGTCAACAAGTTCCAATTGTTCCTTAAAATATCATTTGGACTGCTTATTCATTTCTTTGAAGACTGAAAAACTCTAAACACAGGGCTGCAGATGGTGAATCATGATAATTATCCAAAGTCTCTATTGCATTGCATTTGCAAAATGTGTTTATTTCTAGATTTAATTTAAGAAATTTTGATGGAAAATTTATAACTACAATAAAGCAGTTTTATAGGAAAAGTCAAAAGTTTTATAGAAAAGAAGTCAAATCATAACCAGCTCTGCATGCATTAAATTTTACAAATCCTTTTTGCATTTCAATATCTTAAAATTTATCAAAAAACGTATTATTCTTGAGACGTCATTATGATCTGTTAACCACATAATGATTAATGTGTTTCCCAGAGTTTTTCTACCCTAGAAATGAAGTTATTAACTTGCATTTGTTCTCATAGAATCTTCCCAGAAGTACAGGTTACTTATGGAGGCAAGCTCTGACCATAAGGTCTAAGTAGATAAGCTGAGGCTGAGGGTTACAGGTTCCTTAGATTAACACAGACTCCAAACAACTTCCCTCCAAAATTAAAGGTGCTTTCCACAGCTTACAGTGAAGAGCAAACAACACCTCTAGGATAGACGTTTCAGAAAAAGTCTACAAGGAGGCCATGGCATAATCCCCACTGTTTTCTGCACATTTTCCTTTGTGGCAGAAAAATTCAGCACTGAACATTAACACAGAAAAATTTCCAGACTGAAAATGCTCTGTAATCATGTTTAGTGTCCTGATACATATCTGGAGACTGTAATTTGCACATAAAGAAAAGCATTGACACTGTTTGGGAAAACCACTTACTGTGGTGGTGATGGTATGCAGACAGGCACTGCAAAAGACTTCCATATCACAGAAAGAAGGATGTCCTGATAATACAACATTTTCATATGTTTGTTCTTGTATTCAAGTTTATAATGTTTTTTTATAAAATTCTTGGCTGTCCTTAGCATCTCCTTTAAAAGCAGGGTGGTTTCAAACAGACAACACACCTTAAATCCCCTCCCAACTTTCAGGATGTGGATGACAGCACCCACAGAGCACAGAGCATAACCCACCACTTGGTCCCCTGCTTGCATTACCCTACCTCCTTGTTTTTCCATTTTATTGAAAGCTCCTAGAAACTTATCTTTTCCCCAGCCTGCTATAATATGGTCAGATTATAGATATGTTTAAATTTGATCAAAAATATACCAAACATATCAGGGTATGAAGAAGGAGAAAGAATCCGAAATGAAAAATGCATTGTGCTAAAGTATCGTATGGCACCAGCTTATGTTTCCATTATCTCCTACATTTAAAAAGCTCTGTTGACCTCTGTCAGAGGCATTTATGTTAACATTGCAATGATTTGTTAAACTCTTGCACATTTCCTCACATGATTTTCTTTACCAAAACTAGGCCTTTATTACAATATTGAGTTACAGATTCCACTTTTCACGGAGTAGAGCTAGGAAAGAGATACGACACAATGTCTGAGCGTTGGCATCTGTTTCCCACACCTGCTAATGTAATTTTTATGTATCTGCAAATGAAATCCTCCTGTGTTTCCAGTAACACCTACGAGCACATTTTCAGGACACTGAGTGGGCCCTGTGGGCCATGGCCAGGAGCAGCCGGGCAGGATCTGGCAGCCTGTCCCACCCTAGCCCACAGCCAGCAGTGGGGCATGGGGAGGGCACAGTGGCAGCCCCAGCTCTGCAGGGATGAGGACATGCACAGGCCAGGCTGGGAAACGCCTGGCAGTGCTGGGGGAAGCCTAGGGGGCTGAAATGGAGCCCTGTACTGTGGGCAACTGTGGGGTGCCCTGGAGGGCTGAAAGGGGGTCCTGGGCCATAGGCAGGGAGGTGAAGGCCTTGAGGGGTGGGCAGGGGCAGGGACAGCCAGCGGCGCCTCATGGCTGTGGCACACACAGGCAGCAACAGGATCAGTTGTAAGTGACTGAACAAGGATCTATCTGGCTGAATGAGAATGAGAACCATTGTCTATAACTGCAGGAATGTTGCCCTAAAAGTTGTAGTGGACAAGTACATTTGATTAGGAAATTGTGACAGATAAAACCATAGAATTAGCTAGTGTGTGTGCAATGGTGTGTGCAACAACAACCAAGACCTGTGATACAGTAAAATGTCACAAATCACCTTTACCAGCATGGTAAAGAGGAGCCTATTTATTATAAATTATCCTATCTTCTATGGTCTCACATTCAGTTCAGCAACTATGCAAAATATATATCCATTGTTAACAGCCAAATAAGAGGTTTTAGCTTACAGGAGAGGACACAGTGGGAAGGCAATTTTAGGAAGCAAATAACCGTAACCAAATAGCAAAGAGCTATTGCTAATACATTTTCTTTTTAGCGTGAAATTGCTTAAAACCAAGGCAGCTGATTGACTGGTGTGAATCAGATGGATCTCCTAGACTGCATGATGAATGTCACAAGTTAGCATCTAATACCTGCCTAAGGCTTGAAAAACTACTCCTCATGCCATCTGTTATGGAAATATCCTGTTGAATAGGACTTTTGGACAAATTTTTAATCTGTCATTCTCTGTTTGTAAATGATATACGGAATATAACACTTCCAGTATTTTTTCGTGTTTTCTTACATAACGTCTTTCATACAAGTTCCTTGATTCACCATGCAAAGAATTAGTTAATTGATTATCACTGGTATAAACGAAATATCACTGAAACTAAAACGACGAAGGATCAGCTTGACTACTCTGACTCCAGACTAAGCTTTCTGCTTACTTCCAAATGTGAGACTCAGATGGAAAACCTCAACTTTTCAATCTGAAAACAAATTTCAATACAATTTCATGCTATGAAATGAAAAAAAACCAAAAAAACCACTGAAAGTCTTCTGTTTCCATTGCAGTGTGAAATAAAAAATCTGAATCCTTGAAAGCTAAACTGTCATCCTCTGGCCAACTCTACCCTTAATGAAAGACATAGTGCAGATCATACATCCCTATAATATTAAATTACAGGAGTCATAAGTACAAGGCCTGCCTTGAAACCCAGTGATATTATGACCGAGGATGTTATACCAGACAGACTTTCCAAAACCAACACCATTCATTAATCTATTATGGATGATGACATGTCAAGCTAGACATGACCATGAGCTTGGATCCTTGATGATCATTCAGGTAAGACTCCTTGAAGATGTATTCCTGAACTCCCATTTATCAACCTTTCATTTGAACTAATACTGTCTTACACTTAATTCATCTCTTTACTTGTAAAATGATCACACACCATTCAGAAATTATTAAGAGAAATGATAAGCTGACAACGCCATATTTGAGTCAATGTTCAAAGTAAAACCGTAATTTCACTTACTGCTCTATACTGTGGTAATACAAGACAGAGTGTG
Source organism: Ifrita kowaldi (assembly GCA_013398055.1). NCBI lineage: Eukaryota > Metazoa > Chordata > Aves > Passeriformes > Cinclosomatidae > Ifrita > Ifrita kowaldi. The sequence goes on along the minus strand of VZRS01000329.1, from coordinate 110,429 downwards.
TGTCCTGATTTCTTCTGGGATAGAGTTTTCTTCCCAGTAGCTGGTATAGTGTTATGTTTTGGGATTAGTACCAGAGCAAAGTCAAGAGCACACTGCATGTTTTCAGTTATTGCTAAGCAATGTTTATACTAAGCCAAGGGCTTTTCAGCTTCTCATGCTGCAGACAGTGAGAAGGCTGGAGGGGCACAAGAAGTTGGGAGGGGACACAGCCCGGACAGCTGACCCCAGCTGATCAGAGGGATATTCCATAACATATGGCATCATGCTCAGTATATAAACTGGGGGGAAGCTGGCTGGAAGTGGCTGCTTGGGAACTGGCTGGATGTTGGTCATCAAGTGGAGAGCAACTGCATTGTCCATCACTTGTTTTGTGTATTCTACCAGTATGAGTGTTAGTAGTATTATTGTCCTCCTTTACAGACCCATAAACTCTCTTTATCTCAAACCACAGGTTTTCTTCCTTTTACTGTTCCTATTCTCTCCCCCATTCTGATGGGTGGGAACAAATGAGCAGCTCCATGGGGCTTAGTAACTGGCAGGGGTCAAACCATGACCCTGTATTTCTTCAATAACATAAGGCATGCGTTACCTTAGGAGCTAAGTAAGGCAACTTGAAAAGATTTACTGATATTTACCTACCTACTAATACAAAATTTTCAGACACGTTTATTTTACAATCTTCACCTGTGTTATGGTTCTCTGCCACAGATAAATATGCAGCCATCAGGCCTTCTACATTTAAATTCTCAACACTCTCTTTGAAGACAAAGGGAATTTAAATTGCATGATCTACAGGGCATTCAGACTTCAGTAATAAGATTCAGACTGACAATAACTGTGAGGACTAAAATATGCTTGCTGCTGTGTTGTGGGCTATCTTGGTAGATGCAGCATGTTAACTGAGCATGTCACCTGTTGCAGCAAATGCAGCACATCTTGGACAACTGTAAGCTAGCACAGGTATGCCAGATGAATTTTCTGATCCCATAGCCAGGTTATTGGTATTACTTAGCTACTTTGTTCACAGGTCCATAGACTACGTGCTGCCACAGAGAAAAGTCCTCACAACACGTTTATGCCTTAAGGAGAAACACTTGCTGGCATTTGAACAGTAGTCACCATCTGCTGGGTTTTTTGGTTCATTACTGGCACAGACACAGGTAAGATGTCCTCTTCCATTCCACCATTGTGTTGGAGCCTACCTAACAATATCAACTGACATCTGAACCTAATTTTGCTCAAGCACTTTTCCCCTGCCCTGGAGGAGGAAAGGAGCTTAAAATGACTGTCAGCATAGAGGCAAGGTTCCTTACCATAAAGAAAGCCACATCTCAGACGGGAAGAACCAGGAATGGCTATTCTAGTGAAAATGTTCATAAAGTATCATTTTTCCAGGTCTTTTCTGTACTTGTAACACACCAAAACTTCAGTAAAAGGAAACTTTTGTGGTCAAGTAATCAAAGTTTTCTCCCCTTCCACAGCCAATTATTGATGTTGTCAACTATTACTGATGTTGTCATCTGTGCTGACAGTGAAGCGTCTCCCTCTCAGTTTGGGAATTAATCTGTCTTGAACTAACAAGTGGTTATGATTCTTCTTACTTTTCTTATTCTTTTTCATACCCAGCCCTCTAGGAAATTACATTGATAGCTGAAGATGGTATACACGCATTAGTAAACATGCAGCCTTCTTTATTTACAAAGGTTTCCTGAATTCTGCAATTTCCCTCTGATGCTAGGTGGTTATGTATTCAGTGCATAATTCCTGCCTTTTCCATTCCTCCAAGAAAATCACATAATGTAAGCACATCAAAGCCGTTGTCGATAAGGAATTAGCAAGGGATCACCCTGCGGAGGGTCTCTCATGCTATGAATACTACTAATAAGGTAATAAGTATGAGAGTTTCCTCAATATGTAATTGCTTACTCTTCATCTCAGCAGGTTTTTCTTTACCTAATCATCAGCAAAACAACCCATGTAAATCACAGAATAGTCTAGTTGTTTGATCAGTCCCTTTCTTTGTGTTAGCCCTTTGATATTTAACCTCCCATTTCAGCCAGCTTTACAAGGATGTTTTCCAGAGAAACAGTATGTCTCACTTGATGCTATATTAATCATTTGGAGAGAAGGTGCATGTTGCTAGGCTGGCAGTAAGTGTATGCATATGAAAGCAGGGCCAGTCGTGAGTCACAATGAGTTTCTTCTGCAACAGACCAAGAGCCCTTTATCTTTATTGACCTAGGGAGCAGGTCGGATATGATGGCTGCTGTAACAGACATTTCTTCAATGCAAAAATGCCTTGCCGTCACACCAGCTAATCAGTCTGAAAATTTCAATTTTATTTGTCTTTAAAATACTTCAAGATAACAGCACAATATGACTGACATGCTAGAGGAAAGGCTAATACTCAATCTTTTCCAAGCCATGACAGACATGCAAATTAACATCTGACTGGAGATCGTAAGCCTTTTGGCAAACTCTAAGTAACTTTTCACCTACTACATAAAGCAAGCTCCAGAAGAAAGTAACTTCACCAGATAAATAAAAGTTTGTCGCTAGTACAAAAAGAAAACAAAACCCCGCCCAAACAACTAGAAAAAGTTGTTGTGGTAAGCAATGGGCTACGGTGTCTTGTTTTTCTCTGAAAACATTTCTCTTTTCCTCCAGCTTGTGAGAGAGCAAGCAAACTGCATGCTGACTATAGCACATTTACCTGTTATTTCCTATGATCAAATGAATTGTGTGCAAGGGATGCTGAAAAGTAGTAACTTAGGATCCACTTGGATGCAGGCAAAGGATCAAAACTTTCAGGTGAACCACAGCAAAAGAAGGATACTACTTTCACCACATTCCTATCCTGGGGCACGTTCTCCAGCCTTACCTGAAGAATTAAACTTCTAAGGTCACCGTAATGGAAAATCAATACGCTGACAGTTATGTATGTGTTGCATTGAAGGCAAAAACTTCATACTTCCAAAAATTAAAATTTAATTTCATAGGACAATTTTAAAAGAAGAAAAATCTAAGTTAATGAATGATCTCTTCAACAACAGAATAAGCTCGTACCCACAGGGATACATGACACTGTAAAACTACTCAGAGATTAAGGTTTGTAAGTTGTGTGGCAAATATTCTAGGGATCTTGGTTTCTATCCTGCTTCATGGGATGAAAAGGAGCGTTTAACTGCTTGGCTCCTGCTGTTTTTGAATGAAAATCCAACGCTTCATTAATATTTATCCCTTTTTCTTCTAGCATGCTCTCTTTTGGGAGTTTCAGGAAAACCAGCAATTATCACATCAAAGGTCATCAGTCCACCAGGGAAACTTCAATCCTTAACTGGTGGAGAATTGCTGCAGCTTTTGCAAACATCTCAGATCAGGCGAGCAAGTGTTTTCCCTCCTCCCTTCCCTCCTGTGACTCTTGTTGGTTTTATTTAATCAGCTTAGAAGACCTCCTTAGTTTTCCTTGATGCCATACACTATCCAAGACATCAAAAAGATTTTTATACTGCCGTTGTATTTATACAGAGGGAATAAAAGAATAACAATGATTTAACCGTGCTGCACAAGAGGTCCAGTCTGAAACAGCCCGAAAGACTCTGCTTAGATTTCCCAAAATATATTTTTGTTAAGATCTGTTCTGAAATTATTTGCAACACTTTTTTTTACTTCAATAGCAACTGTAGCATTAAAGAAAGGAGAAGGTCCATGTGGATGAAAATGACAGAGATGTTCAATTTACTGCACAGCAGAAATCAGAAGAACCACTGAGAAATGAAGACTCTACTCCTGCCAACAGCAAGTGTTAATAAAAAAGGTGTCAGTCAAATGACCAAGATAAATCAAGAAACTGTTTTCAAAATAACATTCTTTAAAAAAATAATAAATTCCGTGTTCATGTTACTTATCTTTTGGCTTCCTAGCCTCAATGATTGTGCCTTTTCAAAGTATTTTTGGCAATCCTAGGTACTAAAATGTGTTTATTTCTTTCTTCCAAATGAGAGATAAGTTTTCCTAGAATCATATGACGCCAAAAAATGAGATGTCTGATAAAGGAGAGTGAGCTGGCAGCACTAGAAATGTGCTTTCTTCAGAACTGAGGAAGACAGATCTGATGACACACAAAGGGAAGGGCACCACATTCATCTGTGTTTTCAACCTCACTGGAGAATGGACGACCAAACATCATTAATTCTGAGTATTACTTTTTTGGACTCTCGTATGTTTGCACAATGAACTGAGTTAGGTATGTAGGAATCTTGACGTTAACCAAAACATGACTTCAGTGTCATGTAGCCTGCTAGCTTGGGCAGCTTACCTCCACGAAAACAAAGTATCATTCAGTGCTTAAAAAAATAATAAAAATAAATTTAAAAACAATCTATCAACGAAACTGTCAGGGAATACTGCTCTACTTTGTTTGAAGTATCATTTCTTTCTGAATACTGTTTCTGCCTCTGATTCTTTGTACAAATCCTGTAGGCAAGTTGCATTAATCTTTTCTACTTTATATGTGAAGCTGTGCTGGGAATTTGCTTTCAAGATATTGTCAAGCAAATCTGAATAAAGTTATCTAACTTACTGCTTTAATGTAATTAGTTAATTGATTTAAGTTAACAATTTAATCCATGCTCCTCAATGCCTCCTTTAACGATGGAGAATAGGAAGGAACACTCCTATGTACCAAGCCAAACCAGCTGTATGTTTCTGAAGCATGGTTTTCACTTTGATAGAATTTAAAGGCTTTAAATCCATGTTTCTTTTCTTTACAATAAACTAATCTCACATCTAAGAGAATGGGAAGCCACGTAAGAAGTCACAGAACACAGGAGTCTGAAATTTCAGCCCTTCTCTGTATTGCAGCCATCTTACCAAAATATGAGCTGGTATGTACCTCCTGCATGAGGGAGTTCCCTCTTCATGAAATGGTTTTGGTGAGGATCCTGTCCTTGTACTCATTTTGATAGGTCAGAAGGGGAGTAGTGGGAAACAGGCAGAAGAATTTTTTCTTCTCCCAGACAGAAGAAATCTGCTGTCTTACCTTGTCCTGGCAAGGCTGGGAATAACGGTATTGCTACTGCAGCTTTACATCACATAATTGCCTTATGTTCCTTGGACACCTGGCTAATGCAGGGCCTCCTCTACAATTAATTTACTTAAGGTGAATATAAGTAATGTGTTTTTACTGTACTGTCATATTACTGCACCTACTCCTTGGATATTCAAGGGTTCAGTGTGGTTGGCCTACCAAAGTAAACTCAAGAATCAGCTATGAGCATTTTTTGTATATAAAATGGACTTTGTCAAAAAGTGACATGAAATGTTAAACAGTTGGTTTGTTCAAATATCTAAAGTGACTAAACATTTGAACTTGACTTCAGAACATGAATATTTTCACAGCAAAATAAAGTGTGCTGAGGAATTTTGCCTATGGCTATGGTATAAATGAACTAAGTCATCTCCTAAAAAAGAAACATTTCTTTGATCTTCCACTGAGCATGTAAAATAAAAGAATTGGTATAGGATAGCAAGCAAGCTTTCATTCGAGCAGTGAAATTGTATTGTTTTGTTTTATGATTAGTACATTTGGCCACACTGGTATTATCAGCTTCTTAATTCCTAGTTACTGCTCTGCTTTTAGCCCTGATAACTTTGGTACAATTCAGACAGATTTGGCAAACACAGTAGAAAGAAACTGGAGAAGCAGCTGAAAGAGTTTCACTCCAGTGGACTTAGAGTTCACTCATGTGAGCTGAAAGGTAGGAAACCATTGGTGAGAGACAAGGGACACACCACAGGTCTGTCATGTGAAAGCCTAATATGCTGAACTGCCCTTAAGCTAGATCCTTAAATTTGAAAATTACAGCTGAAATGCCTTTTTAAAAAGTTTCTGCTAATAAAACAGCGACATTATTCATCTTGGATAAAAATCCCCTATGGATATAAAACTCCTTGTACCATCAATGCTTGGCTGTAGCACTGTCATGTTCAAAAACACACTGAGGCTCTGAAGCTGCTACAGAGCATTCATCTCCATGAGAGTCACAGGACAAAAAGGATGCACTAACAAGAGCTGCTCTAGGTGGTGTGATAAGCACTGAATTTCACCTACAAAGAAATGGTTCTGAGCATTCTACCCAACAGATTATCTGTTTTCCTGAATTACAGTTCTGCAACATGGACAACTTGAAGACAGATTAGTTGGCTTGTTACATACATGCACTCAAAATTTCTTTAGGGAAACTTTAGGGAAAGATGTGTTTTTTATGAAAGAGGCTTTCTTTTTCCAACAGGCTGAGGAAATTCAATTGAAGGATACAGTATCTGGATTACATAGAATGGGTAAATGTTGTACTAAGCACATTGGGTTTTGCATTTTAATCAAGCTATAGTGTGTCTGTGCACTACTACAATCACAGTGAAATAAAAGCTTCATGTGAAATATGGTATTTTCACTTGTTGGCCCCGGGTACTGCATATTGCAAGACTGCTGCTTGTCTAGACACAAGGCCATGACTAACTGATGATTAATTACCTTAACTTATACTCTCATCAAATTCATTACTTTCCTAAGTAATTTCTTAAATGACTTAGCTCATGTAGGCAAACTTGGGCAATTATTGACATAGTTCAAATAATTAAACACTTGTAGCAGAAAGGCTCAAAGAAATACAATCAAACTGAAGCCTTACCAAATGTGAGGTTTGCTCTGGGGTCACAGGCAACAGATTTTTCTGGCTCCACAGAGCTTTCCGAATCTGTTCCACATGGTGTGTCTTTGGTCCTTGTTTTGATAAGAAAAGATTGAGGGACTTGCCCAGGCAATTAGCAAGGCATGGTTGGAACTACCTGTATTTATGGCAGTTCTCAATGCACTTAACAGACAATACTGACAGTAATTCCCTTCTCAATTTAAGCAGTGTCTTAATTCTGCCACGGTTTACATTAAATGCTAGGAAGTTTGGATCAAAATCTTGATTACAGTTATGATCTAGAAATACTTTCTGCATGATTGTTACCATCTGGGTCAATAGCTTTGTATTTTGTCAAATATCAATCACAAATGGATCAGACTGTACTCCAGTGATAAACAGGACCATCCCAATACAACTCTTATTGATCTTGCAAATTGTGAGGCTAGTTTAATTCATATTTTTAGAAAGTTCTTGATGGTAAGTTGCTGTAGAAATCAAAAATATTTGCAGCCCATAGAAACTTTTTCTTTAGCATAATTAAGGTATTTTTCTTCTCACATTTTCTTTAGTTACGTCTCAGTTTTGTCCACATCTAACAGAATGCTTGAGGTTTCTGGTGTCATTTGTACACAAACTGATATTATAGTTTTAGAACTGCCACTCCTTGAAACAGGACTTTTAAAGGGAAAATTAAAAATATAGAAATTAACATAGAGTCATAAAGAAGCTTACTGAATGATCCAAAATTTTATAGCCCAGAATTCTCTGCTCTTGACAAAATAAAATCAAGGGCCTCTAAGAATAACTTTATTGGAAGTGTCTCCCTCAGATATGGAAACAGCATGCTTTAACTAAGCAACTTTCACAGCCACCATAAACCACTAAGACTTTAATATGTCTGAGGCTAGGCTTTCAAGTTTACTCTAGAACATATGTGTCTCACTGTCATATGAAGAAACTACATATGAATGAATGTTAAAAGTTTGGAGAAGCTGAAAAATTAGTGCTGGAGTGCTATTTCATGCCAGAAGCTTTCAAGAGCAGTCCAGTCACAGTGTCAGCCTAGGACTGACGCACTGAAGTCTCCTGACATGAAGTACATTTTAAAGACGAATAGACATCTTTGAAATGGATTACTTTTTGACAACCTAAAAACATCTATCCTACTAAAACTAAATAAGCACTTAAGTCCCCTAAATCTATAGCTATCTAGAACTGACTTTTCTGATTGAACACAAGTACATGCAACTCCTCCTGTCACTTCAAAAAGACACGTTAGTTCAAATTTTAAAATTAAAAAAGAAAAAAAGAATAAAAAAAACTTAAAAAAAATTTTTTTAAAAGGACCAAACTTTTGAAATCTCGTAGCACTGTGCCTCCTCTAATAAACCTCAAACTCCTCTTCTAGAAAAATGGACTCTGGTTCAGAAGCAATTGCTTCACTCCCTCCACCCCTTGTCACCTGTCAGGTGGATTGCCACCAAAGCCAGCACCACTATGGGTTTGGCAGAGCGACATGGAGCCAAAATTAATAAATCCCAGCTGGATACAGGTCAACACCACCAGTCTCTGTTTCCCGGGGACCTGGTTTACTATGGAGCCAGATAAGATTTATATGGGCTTATTATCTCCAGCTCTGTGTAAGGCAAAAGCAGATGTACTGATTACAGAGTTGAGATGCTCCTGGAAGGACTTTAGAAATATTCATGCAGCTCTCTGCTTCAGCTAGTATATGTGGCATGAATAATCTGCAACACATGGATAATTAAGTGCTGACTGTATCCTGCTTCTGAATGGGTGCACAACCAACATACCTAGTGAGGCAGTGCTGAGACAGAAAAATTTAAGAGCTCTGAGCCGAAAAGAAATTCAACCCCTTCTTTTTCTAGGCTGTCAGCAACTTGTTTTGCACAGAAAAACAAGACTGAATCTTGTTATTTAAAGGAAGGTCAGAGAGCCAGATTCACCTTCATGCATGGGATCAAGCACAAAAATCTATGAATCACTTCAGGTCTGTTTTGACCACTTGTCAGTGCCCCACAGGTCTTGGGCTGAGCCTCTCTCATGGTATGAACATGGCTCTGAGGCCTCCATCGTACTCAGCTCTAAACAACTTCTGAGTGTTCTTACTTTATGGTACTAATCATTACTTGGAATTGTTCAAACTTTACAGGACTAGCGCTCTAACTTCTGGTTTTAATATTTCCATTGGAAATGAGTTAGTGTAATTGACTTATGTAATGCTTAATGGGAGTCAGCATTACTAAATGCTTACTGACCACCCTGAATATCGTAAACATGAAAAAAAATCTAGAGTTACTTGCTTCACAAATGCAGCATATCTATCCCTCCTGTGATAGGTAAATAAAAGTAAGTTAACCATACACTGGACTTTAATTACACCTGAGGGCCACATAACAGAATAGGAATTCATTCATGTTAAAATCACAATAGTTTTAATTCAATCACTGTCAATGCGATTTAATTCAATCACTGTGTCTATTTCACACATGCATCTGCATCTACTTAAATGATTTCACTGGGTGAGATTCACCTCTACACCGCAGACATCAAGATTTAATTCTCAAAATGTTGGTGGGTGTTTAAGCTCTGGTGACAGTCAGAGGGCAATCTAGCCTGTACAGTTAGGGGAACCTGGAAACTATTTGACTGTCCAGGTGCAGTTCTCCAAGCTCCACTGCCTGTATTGACTCAAATGCTATTGCCTGTAATGGGAATCCAGATATTCAGACCCTAACACCCACATCTAGGTGTCTTGATCCAGCCCAGTAGATGAGGTAATTGGTGTCATTTTTTGAGCTATTGTCCTACCCTTTTTACTGAAAAGATATTGAAAAGCACAAATTCGAATGTTTTAGGATATACTCAACCTACCGTACATACATTAATTAAAATCTCCCTGGTGATGCTCCTTAAAGTTGTATGCAAAGGTACAACTACTGTACAAGTACAAAAGTTACAGAGGAAGAGGGTTAAATAGTCACAGTGGGCACAGTTTCATAAATTTTCATGATTTTGCAGCTTGTGTCGGGGAAGCAGTGATCAACACTGCAAAACAAGGCTAGAAATTACACCTGTGTCTTCAACTACATCTACTTACAGGTGCACACACACTTATATGCATTATGTTCCTTTCTTATGCGTGCATTTAAAACTTAGTACTTATTTTCTCATAAATGGGAGAGAAAACATATCAATGTCTTGCAATCCACAGTTGGGTTGAAAAATACAGGCTTGTATTCAGAAGGAAAAATTGTAATCCTCAAATTTTACCAATACAAGTAAATAAAATATTGTTGCCTTTGGAAGAGTGACACTGACATAAGACTACACTTGCAGTACTAAAAACACTTATTTACTGCTTTTGCATATGCTTTAGAGAAGTTGTACCTGAGCACCCAATGCTACTGTGAGGGAAACATGGCCAGTTTTGTCCTCTAATATTTTTTTACTTTCTCCTGAAGCCTACTATATCAATGTACTTGATGGTGCTCTGTTCCCCTTTCTCTGCTCAGCTGTGCTCAGCAGGCTCAGGAAGATGTCAGTATCCCAGACTTTGCTATGAAAAGCTTGGGAGCAAACTATATTGCGTTTTTAGGTTGTATTTAGTTTCATCTTTCTGCTACTTATATTTCTTTCTGCCAGTTTTGCACCTTCTGCAACTTTCTACAGAGATAAAAATGCAACTGGGAAGAGAATAAAAAGGAAAAGACTCAGTGAAGTGTTTAAAGTTATGGAAGCTTTGTTAAGAAAAAACAAGACTAAAGGGAAGAGAGAAAGGAGGCAGTGAAACAAATGGCACGGATGTGAGAAAGGCACGTCCATGTACAAGTCTGTGCTGATTAACCTAATCAGGTTCAGTTAAACCCTTGTACAGGCACTTCTAGGAACTGTGACACATACACAAACACATTAACAATCTCTGTCAGTACTTGGGTCACTACAGCATGAACCAATGTGCTTTTCAGCAAGTGTGCAACAAATCACATCAGTGCCCTTTCAGAGAAACTTAGGGGCTTAGCTTCACAAGACCAATTAAAATAATCCATACCTATCGTGCTGCACAGCTTAAGATACCTCAAGTTCTTTGGAGACCTAATGCTGGGCTTCTGGGTCTGCTCAGTTGTCACCCTGTCTGTGTTGCACTAATTGCCTGAGATCCTGCCTTTTAGCTAAAGCTGTTTGGGAGATGCAAAACAGGCATAATTCTCCAAAGGAGTCCAATTTGTCAGGCACACATTATTCATGGAAAATTCATGGGATGCTGGGGATCCAGCAGAAACTGGAAGTCTGAATTTCAAGGGCTCCTCTTCATGACGATAGCTGGAGATCCAGCTCCAGTCCCAGGAGTGTTCCTCAGTCACCAGGCTATGGTGGCAAGAGGTTAAATATACCTCTCCTAGGAAAGCTGGTCCAGGCAAGATCCATATGCTGGGGAGGAGGAGGAGGAGGGCTTAGTTCTGCAGGTCAGATCACTTGGTATGGTGACGGGCTGCTGGCATTCTTGAGACATTTCTGCTTCCTATCAAATGAAAATTTTGGGATAATGTAGAAAGAGTCTAAGAGCAAGCTCTGAGACTGAGGACATGACTTCAGGCTCCAAGCATCTGTTTCTCAGAGAAGACTGACTGTATCTGTGTTTGTGTAAGAGACAGCTATCTGGGGTATCCATTCCCTTGTCATCCACTACAAGCTGTTATCATTTCCCCTTGCTTATATCTCATGCTGGGAGGAAAAAACCCTACCCCACAGATTGAAGGTGTCAGATAATACTTAGCAAATTCTATTCCCAGAGCATTCTAACCTAAACTCCCTTTATTGTCTTTTGTCTTAGAGAGCAAAACTTTTCTCAAAGCATTCTTTACCACTCCAGTGCACAGGAGAAGTCATGTGTACTGTGTGACTGTTTGGGAAGTTTCAGGCTCCCATCTGAGTGGCTTAATGTATTTCTGATTGCCTGTTAGAGATGACTCACAACATTGTGTAAATCTTGGTATTGTTACACGACTTATTTCGTCACTCAAGAACCCAGGAAGGAGCCAGGAAAGCAGCACTTCAGCTCTGCTCCTGAGTTTCAGCTGTTTGGTCAGGCTTCCTTAAGAATGGTGCTTGCAAAGTTTCACAGTTTTTTGTAACTGCAATTGTAAGTCTAGTTCAACCTACCATACCTAAACATATTTTAAAGAAAATGTTCTTAGGACTAAATGTATAAATGATTCTTTCTCTTTCTGATCAAGAAGAAATTTTTTACCTATGTAAAGTCAGCTTCAAAATTGTTTGCTATTTAGCTAAGGGCATAAACATTCCTTTGGGAAGTCTGAACTAAATGAAGCCATGGATTTCAGAGCTGGAGGTTTAATAATTTCCTCAGCTGCAAGCTCAAAGGCACAGGGCCCTCTTAGGCAGAGGCTACACTGCCAAATTCATTGAATGAAATCTGAAAAGACCCTGATCCACTCAAACACAGAAACAACTTGTCATTACTTGCACTGTCAATACCTGAAAACATGTGACCTTTGCTGCTGGCAAAGTAACATCTTATAGCCCAGAGGTATATCAGATGTGTTTAACACAGAGTCAGTTTGACACTAACATTAATCTAGGGCTTGTGGACTTAGGAGAATCACAAATTTTCTTTTATAGCTTGAAGTAGGTCAAACATATCCCTTAATCAAAACAGTTTTTGAGTTTTCTCTGCAGTTTTAACAGCATATATTATTCTACCGCTCACTAACCCCTTGTTTAGCTTGCTAGCATCCATAAAATTACACACCACTGAAGAGGCTGCATTTCAGTGATGGGTGAAATGATCCCTCTTGCTTTCTTTATATAGTGAAGTAACAGTGCTACTTGAAAATGTTTTACTTTATTTATACTTACAGGAAGGACACGTCTATGAAAAGACAAAAAAGTCAGTGAAACATTAAAGCCAGAAATCTCTTATGCTGTTTTTTAGACAGAAGGTGCACTCATTTCAAGTTTGCACTCTGAAACTGATCTATAGAACTATTTTGCTGCTATTCAATATACTGATCAAGAATGCACATAAACTACTACCCTACATGAAAATTCAACTTGCAAAGTGATGCTTTCTTATTCAGCAATATTTGCTTAGTGAAGAGCAAATTTAGAACCAATCCAAGAGCAAAAACAGAAGAGAAGTCCTCCAAAGATAGATGTCTTTTTCAGCTGTTATAATGGTGATAATCTAATGAGTAACTCTATATAGGACATCTCAAGTTTGAAGTCAGCAAACTTTTTCTACAGGAATATGTCCAATGTAGCTTATATACCTTTAGTAATAGTGATTTATAAGATAGAAGTTATGTTTGTAAACTTGCTTGCAGAAGCTGTATAGCTTTAAGAGGGTCTCTGTAACCACCATGAACCACAAAAGACATGGGACACTTATGACACTGGTCATATGACAGAGTTGCACATTAATGAATATCAACACAAATATTTCAGAAGTCAGTAGAACAGGAGAGCTGTTCTGCCTTTGATATATGCCTGGAATGACACAGATCCACTCAGCTCTCTCTTACCACCATTTTTTCCTCCTGTAAGTATTGCTGTACTGCCTATTCCAGTTAATATCCTTTGAGTTAATAGTTAGATCTTTGTTAATGTTGTATTTCAGCATCATGCTTCACCTTAACCTCTCTTTATTTTAATCCCAGCCTGTGTTGCATGTGATACAACATTCAATTTGCAAGAAAAGCTTCAACAGAGACCCAGCAGAAAATTGCCATGCACCTGAGAATCAGACCATGCATTCTGAAGTTGATACGATAGTAGCTGGTACTATACAGACGGAAAATCATGGGGAAAAATGAAAAATCACCCCTTCTACCCCAAAGTATTCTCAAAATACATATTTTCTTTTAAAAGGTGAAAAATTCATCATGATCCTAATGAGTACTTTGAGGCACAAAACACATCCACTATTTTCTGAACACAACAGAATATAATCCTTCTGGAATTTTAAGTGTAACCTAAGCATTAGGCTGTGCAAACACAGTTGACCACTTCCATGGCATCATGGCTATGGGGATATTTATGAATTTATCTAAACCACAACTGAAATTCAAAGTCTAAGTTTTCATAGAAAAACTTTTGTTGTCTTATGGTATTCTGGACTATTTAAAGAGTTATGCAGAGTTTTAAATATTCAGGAGCACACAATGTACGTGATGGTTTAATTTAGTACCATTTAAACTACGAAGAGTTGTGGGGAAGGCCTGCTACCTAAAAGAAAAAGTTAATGTGTGTATAAGAATCTAAAAACATTGGCGAAGAATGTTTTCATTTCAGTTACAATTACTGTGTCATCATATCTTTATTTGCTTTCAATTTGTTGCATGGTTGAACATTGTCACTCTGTCATGTCCCTGGCTATTTATAAATATAAAATTAATGGCTATAAAGACCTGTTTTGTTAATCAGTGTTTATATTTTATTGCCTCAGTCATCTTAACTTACATCTCACAGGATTTCAAAATCCCACAGAAGCTCTGCTCACTGAGGGGTCTGAGAATGCCTTCAGTGGGAACTGTCATGGCCTGCAGCTTCCAGGATCAGTTCCTGGAAATAAATACACTCACCGTGTGATACATGGCTGCTGTGCCATGAAGCCTGGGATTTCTCTGTGGCATTTATGAGCATCCCACTACTGCATTACCCAAGCACTTCACAATCTTAAACGTATCTGTCCTGTGAAGTGGTGAAGCAATGATTTCCCTGTGGCATTGACTGTAGCACTGTCATACAGGAAGTCCTGCCCAGAGCAAGAAAGTGGGACTAGATTCCTCCAAATACCAGCTTAGCCAACTAACTAGGGCACCAGTTTTCTCACTGCAATGTAGCACCAAAGAAGCTGAGAAGGGGATGGTATTTTACTCAGGAGTCTCATACATACCCCTCTCTCTCCTCTGTACACACTCCTATATATTAAGAACTACAAAGTTGGTTGGAAACCCCTGAATTTTTCTTCCACATGAGGAATAAAGTGTGAAACATGGTTGAATTCTTCCCCAGAAATAATATCTTCTTTAGGTGAGAGCCTGCACTTCACTTGTACCTGATCTGTTTGCATGTCATGACACAAACCTATTCCACCTACATGTGACAGAGATAATAAGCCATTTTCTTCCTTCTGGGAACAGATTGAGGAGGCAATAGGGAAAATTATTACAACTTAAGGCAACAATGAGAAATGTTGTCTTATATCTGTAAAACTGCAAGGCAACAACAAATGCTGGAAAGTTTTACCATTAGTGTTTCCTGGCCCCGAGTCAGTAAGCTGCCTCATGGCTATGTCAATAGCACATATACTTCTATAAACACATGTCCAAGTACTTTTCTCACTGCAAGTAGATTTAAGCAGTTGCAGATACATAATTTTTTTCTAGATGTCCAAAAAAGTCCTCTGTGAAGAAATGTCAGGCTTACCCTTATACCTCACTCAAAAAGCATTTACAGTTTTAATATTACTTTGTCTCACCACTTATGTGACATTAGGCAGTTCTGCCTGTTTGCATGGTTTTGCTTTAACTGTCTTATTTTTTCATTTTGGTCTTAATATGTAAAGTCACAAAAGAGCTTCCTTTCTAGTATTCTATTCTTCCTTTCCCTGACTATATCATGTGATATACTTCCCATGTGAACCTCATGAAGATCAACAAGGCCAAGTGCAAGGTCCTGCATGTGGGTCAAGCCCAAATATAGGCTGGGAAGAGAAAGGATTGAGAGCAGCCCTGAGGTAAAGAATTGGGGTGTTGGTTGACAAGAAGCTCAGCGTAATGCATCAACGTGCACTTACAGCCCAGAAAGCCAGCGGTGCCCTGGGCTGCATCAGAGAGTGGCCAGCAGGTCGAGGGAGGTGATTCCACCCCTCTACTCCACTCTCGTGAGACCCCACTGGGAGTGCTGCATCCAGCTCCTGGGGCTCTCAACACCAGAAGGACATGGAACTGTTGAAGCACATCCACAGGAGGGCCACCAGGATGATGAGAGGGGTGGAGCACCTCTCCTCTGAAGACAGGCCGAGACAGTTGGGGTTCAACCTGGAGAAGAAAATGCTCCAAGGAGACCTTAGGGCAGCCTTTCAGTACTGAAGAGCAGGAGAGGGACATTTTATAAGGACATGTAGGGAGAGGACAAGAGGGAATGGTTTTTAAAGGCAAAAGGATTGATTTAGAGTAGATATTAGGAAGAAATTCTTCCCTATGAGGGTGGTGAGGCACTAGCACAGCTCACCCAGAGAAGCCGTGGATGCCCCATCCCTGAAAGAGTTCAAGGCTAGCTTGGATGGGGCATTGAGCAACCTTGTCTAGTGGAAGGTGCCCCGGCCCAGGGTGGGGATTTGGATCTAGATTATCTTTAAGGTGCCTTCCAATCCAAACCATTCTATGACTATGATTATATAATAAATAAAATACAAATGATTTTATAGGGCTAATTTGCATTTTTGCAAGAAAAACATTGAGATAATTCTGGATCAAGTTACTGGCAGTAGGAGTGTATGGCTGAAAAAAATCACAGTTCTTAAATGTTCACCTGAAGGGAAATATTTGGGAGGGGTAGAGGAAATAATGACACATACAATTCTTCTACAAAATCCACCTTAAAAACATTTCTTACATGAAATATTAGAAGTATTTTTGTCAGACGATGAATGTCTTATTTTGATGCCCTTGCATTGTTATATTTCTCCAGTAAATAATGACTGATGCTGGACAGGAAGGAAGTGACTTGGCTCTTACAGGAAAATAACCACCACCTAAATATAGGAAAAGGTTCATAAATACTTCCAGAGACCAGCAATTTGACAGCTTGATCTTCAAATCCTAAGAGTAAACTTGGACAAAGGTTCCTGCCTTCATTTTGGTGCAGGTTGGAAAGGAAGCTATTTGGATCTCTTTTACTCTTGCCCGTGTCTCTTTTCCAGAGCACACTCTGAGCACACTGCCCACCAAACTGCTGACCGCCTGTTCCTCATTAAGGCATGCGGTGCAGAGAAACACGCCAGTAAGAAAACCAATGAAGCAACATAATCAGCAGCTGAGAACCCCTTCCCACTAAGTAGCAGGAGGAAACGAAGGAGAAAAACCTCATCGTTTCTCTTTGCAGCTCTACTGGTGTGAACTAATTTAATAGGGATGAGCAGCCACAAAGGCAAACAAGTTAAGTGGCATGTGGTAGGTTACAGATCTACTAAAAGCAAAGCCAAGAATCTTCATTTTCACAGCTTCTAAAGGGAAAACTCTGAGATCACAGACTTTCTACTGTATTGACAGTCTGTAAAAAACCACCCTCTAGATCTTAATCAACAGTGTATATAGAGCAACATGGAAAAGGCTTATGTGTGAGAATGTGATGGGAAAGAAAACCAAATGGAAAAGGCACTTGTATACCGGGTCTGATCAGAAATGTGATGTAGGCAAGAAAGTCACAAACGGAGAGGAAATGAAGGGGCAAATTTGTGAATTCTTCTAATACCTAATTTTGTCAGCTGTAACTGTTGTAGATAGAAATAATTTACCCTAATGCCTTTAGGGGGACCCCCCCCCCCTTATCTTTCAGCTAATAATCCCCCTTCTACATAATCCACTTTTCCTAACTTAGAAACTTGACAACATGAGAGGAAAAAGAGTTGATAATGAATCAGCTTTCTTTGCAAAAGTGGAATATACTACTCAGACAGCTAAAGTTACTGATGGCAAAGATCACTCATGGGGGATGTAGAAGCAAATAACTTCTTGGTATGCTTGTTGGCAGATAATCTTTCCGTGGGTGCATGTCTTAACTTGCATATGCATGCAAAATAGAGATGTACCTCTGTGTTAGAGGACTTTACCTATGGAACTTCCTTACTTTTGATAGGTATTTCCTTGTGACCTTTTAGCATAAGTGAAAGAAAAAAACCTCTAAACAAGGAGATGAAGACACTTGACAAGATCCTGGCTAGGGAAAAGCTGACTGATTCAGATTCAGCACAACTTGGCTACATCCTGTGTAGACAATTAATAACAATGAAATATCACAGCACAGAAAAAGACTGCAAAAAGACTGCAAAAAGACCGCAAAAAGACTGTAGCTCTGCTGTACGTCTGCTAGCAGGACTCTCAGCAACACCTTGCTGATAGGCCAGTGACTGTGCCCTCAGCGTGCACACAGTAAAATGAAGGGTGGTGCACAGAACTGCAAGAAAATGTTACATGATCTAATGCTCTATGTGTCTGTTTCTCAGCTTCCCAGCCTCTCCTAACAAACTACTGACTGCTGGGATTTTTCTGAGTTATTCTGTGAGACCCATCTGGCCATCTACCCAGGTTTCTCTTGGAGACGCCGCTGGTCAGCACAGTACCCTTGGACTCAAGCAGACTCACTCTCCTAAGTCCTGTAACATGCAAGCCTCTCCAGCTCTTTTTTCAAGATCATACTCATTGCAGATGAACTGAAATGGGTTTTTCAAGCTCTTACACTTCCCAAAAATGAACAGGGAACCTTACATATATATTTGGAACTGGGACTGGCACACATGTATGGGCAGTAATGAAAATACATTTCTAAAAAATCTGACCCTCAGGGTTCAGTTGTATTCAACTTAACTGAAGTTGCCTCCTGGAATGTCAGTGGATAATGTGCCAGGAAAGTCTTTGCACTGAAAGTGTCATTAATATATTATATACATAAGAGATATGATTTTTAAGCTTCGGGTCAAAAAGTTGCCTTTGCATTTTTCTTGGAACTTTCCAACTAATTTATCCATGGTGCAAGTGATAACACTTTATTTCATAATAAATGTTCTGAAGGCATTCCTAATACTGACAAATATGAATTACATTTACGTACATTCACAGTTATAGGTTCATTGTATGAGATACTATGACCCCAAATCTGTAGAGAAAAGGTATATTTATAAACTTTTCTCGTAAAATCTCTCTAGAACAGTAGATAATGTAGTCAATGAACAGAGACCCACTAAAGTTTCACATTAGATAAACAATGTTCAAGATTAAAAAAAAATAAAAATTAACCTTTGGATCTGCAAAAATTGCTTGGAATTCTTCCAATATAATGTCCTTCTTAAGATTATTTGGGTTTCTTGCCTTTGGTAGACTGGGAATATGACCAAAATGATCACTTTTCATTTCACTGAGTAGGACTGAAAGGAATGGCAAATAATAATCTGATCCATTCTCTCCATCAAAATCAAGAGCACTCCTCTATATCATTATTATATCAGTTATTTCTTAACTTCCATTTCTGTGGAAATCTGTGGCATTCATTTTCTTGGCCCTAGCCTGGTTAACCTCTTCAAGAGCAACCTAGGAAAATTCCAGATAAACCTATAGATAAGCATAGTAAAAATTTAGATAGAACTGGGAGAGAAAATTAAGATGGAAATTAAGTTAATGACTGGATCACTGGTATAGGACAGCCTGGATATCCTGATATGCTGCATGCAAGAAAATAATATGTGTTTTATATGGGACCAATATGCAGCCACACATCTGGAGGGAAAATAAAGCAGATTGAATAATCTTATGTTAATTCTAGTAATTATGAAACATTATCTGAAGATCTGGAAATTTAGATATTTTGTTAATTAAAATAAACTATGAGCTAACATGTCAGAGAACAACTGGTTCCAAGAAAATTCCATACAAAGACTTGCATGTGAAATAAACTTGATGTATACCAGCTGTCTTTCACTGCTAGTAATGTCTTAATTTTAAGTCCAAATTTACCTCTGCCACACATATACCTGCTATTAAATCCCATGCATTTGCAAATTGTTTAACCAGAAATACTTTATGTAAATGAGGTGACAGAAAATAATACAGTTGAGGGAAAAAATGAATCTCAGAGCACTTCAAACTTTCTGCTCTGTATTCTGTCATGTGGCTTTATATTTTTATTTGTTAAGCTGAGATGTATGATTTGATACTCAGTCTATTGCCATAATTCCCACATCACGAGGTCATCACACAACTTGCTATGAGCTCCTA
This sequence comes from Ifrita kowaldi, assembly GCA_013398055.1. Classification (NCBI taxonomy): domain Eukaryota; kingdom Metazoa; phylum Chordata; class Aves; order Passeriformes; family Cinclosomatidae; genus Ifrita; species Ifrita kowaldi. The sequence goes on along the minus strand of VZRS01000329.1, from coordinate 90,697 downwards.
AAAGTCAGCCAGACCCTGAAAGCACATAACTACCACAGATATTTTGGAATTGCTTTGGCAGAGTCGCATAAGACAGCTTGCTTAATGATTTTTCTTTACCATGACCAGCTGCACACAGTGAGACTGAGTTCAAGTTTTCATAATCATCATGTTCACATAAACAAGGGAAAATTCCAAGCCATTACTTTTCCCTTAATGTATATCTTTCCCTGCAGGAAAACTGCACTTTTATCTTGACATAACTGAAGCCTATTAAATATTCCTTTTCGTAAACTCAAGACAGGCATACATTTTTTCACAGGATATTATTCAATAACCATGAAACACAGAATTCCTGGATGTCTTAAAAAATAGAAAGTTAATAGTAGCAAACTTCAGATTGAAAAGCTATCTGTGAATCATTTACTGGCTTCCTAAAATGTGAAGGGTCCTTGGGTTAGTCTTGACCCTTTAAAGTTTGGCAGAATAGAACCTCCAGAAGATTTACTACAGCTTAGTTATTGACCTGACATAATACTTAAACTATGTCACACAAGCTGATGGCTTATTTGGTTTAATTAATTACTGAATACACATTTTATTTTTGTACCTTTGAAAATTTCCTGAAGTTAATGTGCCTTGGTTAATTTTCATAGCATTAGATAGCAGTCTGTATGTCTTGCTCAGTGTATTTATTATAGGCAAAACCTGTAAAAAGGGGAGAACACATTAATACTTATAATTACTAGGAATCCCACCGTTGTAACACAAGTTCTGTTCATACTGGATTTGCAATTTGTTTGCAAAACTTAACTTATTAATTCCTATTTACTTTGCTGAATCACTCTGCAGAACCAAGTTTATCCATGTATGATTACCTTGCTTGCAAGTTAGCTTGCTGCTATAGTTAAAATAATTGAATCTTAGAGCCTTAATATACTCAGATTCTAATGAACAGGTCAAATATCTAGATGTTCATCAATAAGTTCTATAACTTGTTGGGATATTTTCTGAGAATATTCATAATATTTTAATTGAAATTTCAGTTTTGGAGATACTTGTCCGCTTTCATAATTGTTCACTTCTTCTTTACTAAAATGAGATAATATTAATATCATATATAAATTAGCACAAACTATTCCATTTTGTCTTTAGGCATCTGAAAGGTAGCTACCAGTATCTGCTTTATTAATCTAAATTCCCTGCTCATCTTCTTCCTTTGATAAAAACCAACTGGTTAATATCTACTTTCTCAGCTTCTGCACTGAGCTATTATTAAGATTCCAGATCTCATAGGTGACTCCAGTCAGGAGAAGGTTTCCCTGACAGAAAAAAAGGGCTTTGCTTCATTTATTTTCATGAACACAGGAAATATTTTGTTGACACGAGCCATAGTTTCAGCCTCAGCTAGTCACAAGCTTCTGACAGAAGAGACACCACCTTCCCCCACCACCCTGGCAGCAAGTCTCCCCTGCCTGTGTCAGCACACATACTCCTGGGCTGAGGAGAGCCAGGTGAAAGAACTACTCTGTCCAAGTACTAATCATGCCAGCCAAAACCATTAGAGAAAACCAGCAAGCAAGATTAGTTTTCAGATGGAGCTCTTTCATCTGGCTCCCTGTGTTGTCACACCAGTTCCAGTGCTGTCACAAGAAAGGAGGAGAACCAGGGGTCTCCACACCAAAAGTCAGCATGTGCAGCTTGAAGCCCTCACCTTGAACACGTGGGCACTAAAACCACCAGACAGTGCTTTCCTGCCTAAAAGTCAGCTCATCTGTTAAAAGGGCATCTCTCTAGACTTTCGCTTCCTCTGTTGTGAAGTCTCTTTGTCTGTCAGTCTGTCTGCTCCCCTTCTCCAGCAGCTCTCTCCATCTGGTGCACCACCCTTCTGGAAGAACAGCCAGACCCTGGCTGCCCAATGCTTGCACACTCTTGAACAGCTCAGAAGGCTGGCTTTGGTTTTGGAACAGTCATTCTTTGCTGTTTCTTACAGCTGTTTTTAAGGGCAGTGGCAGGGAAGTCTATCTCTTTTGAGGCTGACGAGTGCAGTAAGATTCTTCATTTGAGAACTTCTGAAAGGTCAAACTGAACCTTATTAGGAAAGCTCTGGTGACTCGCACAGACACCAGCAATGCGAACAATGAACACAGATGGGGAGCACTACTTCATTCACAGCTGGGTACCTGGGACCAAAAAAACCAAAACAAAACAAAACAAAAAATCCCAGGAAAACTGGGGCATTTATAGCTCCCAGGGAATGGAGAGGAGGAAAAAAAGAGAATGAACTCTCCCTTCAATAAACCCAAACTGGAGATAGTATAAATCAAAACTGAGGAACCTGAAATACATACAAGCCAAATATGCTGCTAAATGAAATGTAACCTTTTCTTCTCTAATGCAGAACAGGTTAATACAGTGGCATAAACAGTGGACTCATTGTCTCAGTTAATTGGAAAGGATTGTGAATTTTAAATCATCAGTTTTTAGGCAGCCAAGATTGTGAAGGTCTGAATAAGTTTAAATCAAAAGCTGCCAGTATTTGGGAACTTAACAAATTACCTCATGGTTATTAGTATGCCATAAATAGGTACCTGCAGTATTATGGTCCTCTAAATCTTACCTTTTTCTTGTGCAAGAAAGAAATATTATCATTATTTTTCCACTCTCAGTTCAGTCTTTTCTTTCTGTAATAAATAAACCAACAGAAAATTATAACAATTTTTAAGCAACAAATGTAATAACATTTTGAAAGAAAAAATCCCCAAACAAATCACTTTACCTACACATTACTTCTAGGAGTAAATCCCAGCACAATATGAAAAACATTGCATACAGGAATGTTTTTTTGAGCTGTCCCATAAACTTCACTGGGACCATTGTCTCAAATAACAGCAGGGAGCAGTTACAGCAAAGTACATTGGTACTGCAATTTTCTGCATTTATCAACAATTCTTCTTCCTCTTTAATTATTTTCTTAAGAAGATTATACTGACTGTATACAGTATCTACAGAGGGCAATAGCTCTCCAAAGCTGCTTCTGCAGGTGCAAAGAGGAATCCAGCAAGACTTATTTAGATTCTAGCCAGTAAGTTCAGTTAAGCCTGCTTCCTAATAAGTTAAAATACAAACCAATGTGCTATTAGGTTTTCAGTTTGGTAGTGGCTGTGAAAACCAATAGGTCTTCTGCAATTTCACCTTGAAAATTTAAGCTCAGAATCGATACTGAACACTCTTAATGTTTAAAAAACACATAGGCATGAAATAACTAGAGAAGTGAAAATTAATGTTATTATTGCATTCCCTAATATGTGGCTTTGGCTCTCTTTATTGAAAGATTTGTTTGTCCAGCTTTTAATAATGTATTATTTTTGTTGTTTGGTTTCCAATTTCTTTAGCAGGGCAGTCTAGGATAATCAGACCAAAGGGTTTCTTTGACATTGTCACTGGCTACTATTGAACCTTTTTGCTCACCATTAACATCATATAAAGTTATGGCAACTAATGAAGATTTGTCTTTCTCTCCGGATACCCCCAGCACTCTTGGGCATGTATATTGCTTGGGCCAGGAGGTTAGGAATTAAAAAAAAGCACTCTCATAGTCAGTGACCCTCAACCCAACTTGTCTGTCCCAATGGCCACATAAGCTCTCCTCTGACCACATCCTAGGAGCCAGCAATGCCCTGCCGACCTTCTGAGTGCCATAACTCTTAGGTGACCAGCGCTAGGGACGGGTGAGTGCACCAGGGCCCTTCCCACAGGAGCTGGGTGAATGAACAGTAGTGTCAGAACAATTTTGTTCCCACAGCAGAATCTGTGATATAATGAAAGGCCAAGAAGTCAAAAAAGACATGTTTTTTCCACTTACTGTATTAGCTAGATCAAGCCTCATGATGCAAGGAAATATCAGCCATCGGCTACAGTACAAGAGAACGTGAAGGAAGGACAGGTGTGCGAACACTACAAGATGATTAACCATGTTATTCCTTCAGTTTTAAAACATTAATGAAGTTGTGCTCTGTTTTGTTACTGTTGCTTGTTGTAGTTATGTGGAGGGGTGGGCTGTGATGCATAAGGCCAGATTTTTAGCCTTAGTAATGTGAGTGCAAATCCCACTGAGAGGGTGACTGCATATAAGTACCAAAGGATGAATTTTGGCCCTTAAATTGCTATTAAAATGAGGGTTTTTTTCCTATTATTGTTGTTGTTATGGGAAACAAATTGGGCAAAGAACTTTTGGAAGGAAAGGCTTTTCTACTGGCCAAGAATGTAAGAGCAAAGAAAATAAAGAAAACAAATTATTAAGATGAAATTAAGCTAATGAAGAAAACAATGGTTAGAACAGCAAATTAAACAGAGGAAAGATGCTCAAAAAACCATCCTCACGTCATTCGTGTTCACAATCAGTAAGCTGACTGCATGTGGACAAGAAAAATCTCTTTTTTTCAGTTGTAAAAATATCTCCCTCTTTCACCAGGAGGGATAGACGATTTTTTGTAGTATTTTTGTTTTGCTCACTGCTGCACTGAAGATGATAATTTCAAGGACATGATAAGACAAAAACAAGAATCACCTAATTGCACCATCTGGGGTGAAACATTGACTTTAGGAATCTCTTTATCTACACATACAAAAGAGTAAGGATATCAGATGATGAAACAGAGTGATGATGAAATAAGCCCTTGAATGACATATAGAAGAAAAATCCAACAGCACTGGAATCAACAGGAATCTTTCCATTTACCTTAATAGGCACTGAACAAGTCCATACAGAGCAGAAAAATACATATGGAGATGGTCAAGTTTCCAGATCCCTTTTTTCCACATTCATGAGCATATGAAAATATAATGCTTTGCTGTAGGTGCACAAAAGAGTTCATTATGACTTAACTTTTGAGAGGATGTTATACCATAATTTTATTCTATGGAAAAGGGATTCATTCTTTGCTTTAAATATTGCTGTGTTTAAAGAAATTGCATTAGAATTTTAATGTTTTATTTTCTTACTTTTCTTCCTCAGGTCTCTGCGCACCATTTACTACCAAAATTCTTAATACAGCCTTAGCCAGGAACCTTGTCACAACACACTTCCAAACTGTGGTACAGATGGAAACTTAACAGCATCCCAGGATGAGAAAGGCTTATAGCACACTGTAATACATAAAATTATTATTTATTGTTTCTGCCTTGGAACAGCAGGAGTTTAGATACTGCCAGATGGCGTATTGTTTGGGAATTTGGGGGAATGTAAATGCCTGTGTGACACTGAGAGAAAGCCTCCCTGTATGAGATAGATAACCCACAAAACACAGGAGAGATTCCTGTGTGCAGGACTTTTTCCATACCTGGGACATACTGGTGAACAAAAGTTTTCCAAATCATTCCAGAAGTGGTAATACATGGTTGTTACCATCTCCTGGGGCTGCAATCACCTTATTTAATTTCACAAAAGAAATGCTGTCACAAAGCCTCCAAGGAAAACCTGAGGGACTGCAGGGAGTGTTGTGGGTGATTCACTTCATCTCAGACAAACCTAAATTTATGTACTCAGTTTCATGCCAGAAGGGAGATCTTTCAGAAAACAGGAAAATATCAGACCTACATCTTCCTACAGACTCAGCCAGAGACATGTTCTTTACTTCCTCAGACCTATGATGTACAAAGACGGTCCTTATGCAGCAGCTTCCCATTTCACTCAGAAACAGCTTTATTCCAGTGGACAGATTGGTGATTTCTGTGTGCATTTCCACATGTATAAATATTCTGTGCATAAGTTAGAAGAGCAAGATGACTGCAAACGCAACTCACTGAAAACAGAATGAGCTGGAAAATATTTTAGTGGCGGACTTCACAATTGCCAATAAATGGACAGCAGAATCCGATTCCAGTTATTCTATACTTTTTTTTCTGGACCATCCACGTTATTGCAGAGCAGCCTGAGGGACCACAATTTATGCAAGCATTGAATTTTCTTCTGGCTTTGTCTTTCTCATTGTCTTCAGTAGGCAGCAGGAAGTATTTCTGGGTAGGGGTATACTCTAGTATTTCTCAGAACTGCAATCCATTATTGACATTTAAGGGACCTTCACTGTACACAGAGCTCTTCCACTGCCTAGCACTGTTATCAGGCCATCTGAGAAGATAGAGTAATAAAAAGGCACCAAATGTCAGCAACTTATGAACCTTACTGACTTCAGCCCTTGTTCAGCAGTATATGTTATGTTGCCATAACAATGGAAACATCTATTGTTAAAAAAAAATGGATCAGCCTATGAAGATCAATATTCTATTTCTCATATGCAAAACTATGGCAGTTACAACTGATCTCATATGCTTTTAGATATTCATAACTCAGTAGGATTATCTCAGCAGACTAATTTATAAGCAGCTTTGATCACTTACTGCTAAAGATAACCTGCTATAAATATACAGGATATACAAGGAGCAATTCGGCATCAGTCATTAAATGACCCCTGACCCCCATTTCTAGGTGAGAAGGTGCAGAAGAAAACTACTTGCTGTCACCTTTTTGAAGAGTAAATACTGCTTTTAACAGTCATGAGCTGCCCCCTCAAATTAAATGAAATTAAGCTACATAAGTAGTTTTTCTCCTGAAACAAAAGACTCTGATAATTTAATTTTTCATTATTTTGGTGGATATGACTAAAAATTACAATAGTAGTTGAATGTTTGGGAAAACTTGGTAGCCTCATGCAGGAATCTAGTTTGCTACACTGTGAAAAAAAGCTGGCTACAGGATTCAAGCCTGTTTCCCAGTGCTTTGCTAGCTAGCTGGTGACAAATCTAGACACAACTCTTAACTTCAAAAGAACAAAGGAAAAATTCTGCTTTCTAACATAAATGTAGAAAATGAAGCTAAAAATTTGAACACTAAGAGAATTTAAGTAAAAATACAATAAAGCCAGCATAGTAGGCAATCGAAATATAATAAACACTCTAAAATAATAGAAAAATATTCAATTCAATATAATTTTATTACTTTGCACGTAACTTGTGGTTTTTCCTACTTTGATATAATCTGAGGGGTTATGGTGTTACTGGCTAAGAGAAGAGCAATTGATGTCATCTACCTGAATTTGTGCAAAGCATTTGACAATGTCTCCTCGTCTACAAACTAGAAATGTGTGGATTTGATAGATGGAAAACTTGCTGGATGAAGAATTGGCTGGGTGGTCACACTCAAAGGGTTGGGGTCAGTGGCTCAATGGCCAAGTGGAGAGTAGTGAAAAGTGGTGCCCCTCAGGGGTTGGTATTGAGGCTGGCACAGTTTAACATCTTTGTTGGTGACATGGACAGTGGGATCGAGTGCACCCTCAGCAAGTTTGCCTAGAACACCAAGCTGTGTGGTGCAGTTGACACCCCAGGCTATCCAGTGGGACCGTGACAGGCTTGAGAGGCAGGTCCATGCAAAACTCACGAAGCTCAACAAGGCCAAACAAGGAGTGCTGCATCTCAACTGAAGCAATCCTGGGCACACACACAGGCTGGGCAGAGAATGAACTGAGCCCTCGGTAGAAGGAATTGGGGGTGTTGGTTGACAAGAAGCTCAACATGATCCAGCAATGTGTGCCTGCAACGCAGAAAGCCGACCGTGTCGTGAGGAGTCAATTCAGTTTGAATTCAGCCATTTTAGTTTGCCTCAGCTCTGGTAGTCAGGGCTGTCAGAGCCATGTGGGGGGAGGGAGCGTACACCTGCCACTTGCAGGAGGCAGCCAGGAGTGGGGGAAGCCTCATCTCTGGGGAGACTTGGCCAGGCAACACCTCACAGGAGGCAGGCACTGGGAGACACTGTGGAGGGGCTTCTCCAATCAGGTTGTGAAGAGGCCTCCACTAATGGACGGCACAGGAAGGCTGGGCTGGGCCAATGGTTCCCTGTTAGCGGGCGGACTTTGGGAGGGGCCAGGGGGTATAAAAACTGTGTCAGGGGTCGCTGCTGCTCGCTGCTGTTTGCTGCTCCTGCTTGCTCTCTGCTTTGACGTGGTCCCCGCCTGCCTTCTGGCTCTCCTGTCCTCCCTGGTTCACCCTCACACCTGTCCTGCCTTCCTGTGCCCCTGACCACTGCCTTGCCACTTTGCCCTGCGTCCTTGCTTGGGCTGCCTGCTTCCAACCCCTGCCGCCCCAATCCAGCTGGTCACCGTGACCCTGCCCAAGGTCCCGGTCCTCCCATCCAAATGCCCAGTCACCACATGTCCAGTGCCGTCGCCGCAGGACCTGCACTCCTCCAGGAGCCATGCTGGCTCGCTAAGACCCAGCGCGTCCCCAGGCAAGCAGCGTGCACACCTTCCCCCGCCTGGATGCAGACACCACTGCCCTGACTCGCTGGTGGTAACAGCCTCTTTTTCTCTTTGTCCCTTCTCCCTCGCTCTCTCCTCTCCCCCATCCCTTTTCCATTTTCCTTTCTTCTTTTCTGTCTCTTCTAGCCCTCTTTCGCTCGGGCAGCTCCCATTTCCTTCTCCTTTTTGTTATCAAAAACAGTTCTCAGATACAACATTTGCCTTGTTTGGCTTAATTTCGTTCCAGACCATCTGTCTTTAAAAAAGAACTCCTCACAGTTCCCCACAGTGGAACGTGACGCGTATCCTGGGCTGCATCAAAAGAAATGTGTCCAACAGGTATGGGGAGGTGATTCTTCCCCTCTACTTCCCCTTTACTCTGCTCTCATGAGAGCCTACCTGGAGTGCTCCATTGAGCTTTGGGACTCCCAACACAAGAAGGGTGTTGAACTGTTGGAACACATCCAGAGAAGGGCCACCAAGATTATTAGAGGGCTGGAGCACCTCTCCTCTGAAGACAGGCTGGGAGAGCTGTGTTTGTTCAGACTGCAGAAGAGAAGGTTCTGAAATGACCTTAGAGAAGCCATTCAGTACCTAAAAGGGGCCTGCATAACACTGGCAAGGGACATTTTACAAGGGCGTGTAGGGACAGGACAAGGAGTAGTGCTTCAAGCGGAAAGAGGGCATGCTTAGGTTAGGTATTAGAAAGAATNCCCTGCCGCCCCAATCCAGCTGGTCACCGTGACCCTGCCCAAGGTCCCGGTCCTCCCATCCAAATGCCCAGTCACCGTGTGTCCAGTGCCGTCGCCGCAGGAGCTGCACTCCTCCGGGAGCCATGCTGGCTCGCTAAGACCCAGCGCGTCCCCAGGCAAGCAGCGTGCACACCTTCCCCCGCCTGGATGCAGACACCACTGCCCTGACTCGCTGGTGGTAACAGCCTCTTTTTCTCTTTGTCCCTTCTCCCTCGCTCTCTCCTCTCCCCCATCCCTTTTCCATTTTCCTTTCTTCTTTTCTGTCTCTTCTAGCCCTCTTTCGCTCGGGCAGCTCCCATTTCCTTCTCCTTTTTGTTATCAAAAACAGTTCTCAGATACAACATTTGCCTTGTTTGGCTTAATTTCGTTCCAGACCATCTGTCTTTAAAAAAGAACTCCTCACAGTTCCCCACAGTGGAACGTGACGCGTATCCTGGGCTGCATCAAAAGAAATGTGTCCAACAGGTATGGGGAGGTGATTCTTCCCCTCTACTTCCCCTTTACTCTGCTCTCATGAGAGCCTACCTGGAGTGCTCCATTGAGCTTTGGGACTCCCAACACAAGAAGGGTGTTGAACTGTTGGAACACATCCAGAGAAGGGCCACCAAGATTATTAGAGGGCTGGAGCACCTCTCCTCTGAAGACAGGCTGGGAGAGCTGTGTTTGTTCAGACTGCAGAAGAGAAGGTTCTGAAATGACCTTAGAGAAGCCATTCAGTACCTAAAAGGGGCCTGCATAACACTGGCAAGGGACATTTTACAAGGGCGTGTAGGGACAGGACAAGGAGTAGTGCTNCTGGCAAGGGACATTTTACAAGGGCGTGTAGGGACAGGACAAAGAGTAGTGCTTCAAGCGGAAAGAGGGCATGCTTAGGTTAGGTATTAGAAAGAATTTCTGTACTGTGAGGGTGGTGAAGCCCTGGCACAGGTTGCCCAGAGAAGCTGTGGATGCCCCGTCCCTGGAAGTGTTCAGTGCCAGGTTGGATGGGGGCCTAGGCAACCTGGTCTAGTGGAAGGTGTCCCTGCCCATGGCAGAGAGTTTGAAACTAGATGGTCTCTAAGGTCCCTTCCAACCCAAACCATTCAATGAGTCTATGACTGGTTTTATTTGGCAAGTGTACTAATACTGAATAGAACTGCAGACTTTGGGAATATTCCTGTTATCATCATTCCAGTAATATCAATCACTGAGGAAAGGGGGAACAAATAAGTGTCATCTTAGAAACACCAGAAAGGCAACAGAATCTCCTTGCCATAGACTTCTATACAACTATTATAATTTTTCAGGGTATAAAGCATTCCCAGGTTTCTGGTATGAAATTGTGAGGGCAGAAAACTATTAATTTGCATTTGAAGGGATGTCTATCTCAGTTTAGGTACTTGGAAGACCTGGCAGCCACAAAATAGGCTTAAAATGTTAACTGATACTCAAAATACATGAAGGGGGAGGTGAAGCAGGAAATTTCTTAGATGTGAGTTGATGAGGGTTAATGAGCCCCCAATTATGTGTGTACTTTTTTAGTTGATAAAATATCAGCATCTTCCTCTGTCTTACTGTTCTGGCAGATTTTACAGCAGCAAAACACAACTTTTGTTTAGCAAGAAACACAAATTACTGACAAGGCTGTTTCAGACAGAAAAATAACTCAGGGGTCTAATAAAGCAGACTTTTCCTATATTTCAGTACTTAGAATAACAAAGTCAGTATGACTTGAAACTTGACCACTCTTTATCGCATTCTGAACATAAAGAATAATGTCACTACAATCAATGAGTCAAAAAGCAAGATGACCTTAATTTAAAAATTGAAGGAGCAATTTAGGAAAGTGAAACATGAAGGCAAGGAAGGAGGAAAATAAACCCACTTGCTGGAAATTTGCCTCTCTGATTTGGAGAATGCACAAGTTTGCTAGAAAAAGACAGAAAAGAAAAGAAATATAAGTAATAAATCTTTTGTGTTAGCTTGTTAATGTCTGTGCTTTTTAAAATTTTTATTAGCTTTTTTTTTTTTTTTAAAGAAATGTGGAACCATTCCATGGACACAACTGAGCTCTGCCTTCTGTTACGGGTTGCAGCACCATTGAAGTTTGAAATAATTTAAGCAGTTCTGTTGTGCTTTCAATTCCCCCCACCTTCTTTTTTTCTTTCAGTGGATTGAAATGTGACCAAATAGCAGCATGACTGTGAATGGAAAAGATAATTCTCACACAGCATTCTTCTCAGTGCTTTGGGGAAAATGCACACATACAAACACATTTGCTCATGTCTGATTCATGATGTGAAAAAAAAAAAAGAAAAATCTATGAGGTTTTTTTCTGAAATTGGAAACACACTTTAAAACTCTCCTATGATTTGTTTTGTTTAGGCTAATTATGACTTCTGCTTTATGTTGCCACAATAGACACTAAACATTTGCAATATATTTACTGAGGTTAAAGGAATTATGGGATGAATTTGTATCTATCATACCATTAGCCTTAAGCAACACTGCTTTAGTAATCAGTGGGAATATATTTTTATAAGTCAAAAAGGTGACTTATCAGTGTAACCAGACATTTTGCATTCTCAATACATTACATAATAAAGAGTGCTAGCAAATTTTGTTCCTCAGGAAAAAAGTACTCTTTTGTTGAAATATTGTGTTGCTATGTTGGCAGAGCTGGATTAAAGATGGAGGCAAAAGAACTCATGGATTGGCTGGGAAGGGTAGCTTGCACTGCCTCTCTCATGTGTGTGCAATTTGGGCTTATTTTGTGTCCTTATAATGAACTTAAAAATGGGAAATTCCTGAATTGAAGTATGTCCAAAAGAGTGAAAGCTACATTAGATATTCTAACACTAGAGATACAGGGATTTACTTCTGTTGCTGTGCCTCCCACGTGCGTGCACACAGAAAAAACTTTTGCTTTCCTTATTAAAACGTGATGGTGGAACTAGTTCTTACTAAGATCATTTTTCCACATCCTACTCACAAAATCTAAATTAGATTAGAGTCAAGCTTCAGCTACATTGTCTCCTCTCCCAAGAAGTAGGGTTTTTTTTGACTTCTATGTATCTTTTGAGTTTCTCCAGCGATATGAAAGGCTGTGAAAGCTCTTAACTTATAAAAGCTATTTTAGATCTTAAAAATTCATGTCTACTTTCTTCCATGCAGATTTTCTATTGTATATTGTTAACTTTTCCTGTAGCCTACAGCCAGAAAACTGGTATTAGCATTTTTCCCTTAATATCATGGTATACAGGATAACATAATATCAATTCACCAGTGAAACTCAAGGCTCTGATGTATAATTTTGGAAATTTGTGTGCTATTAAATGAATAAATTAGTTCTTTCAACTCTTCCATTTTCTATATTCCTATCTCTGGACAAGTTTACTAACCCTCTAACAGAGTCAAGAGAATAGGAGGTCTATCCTGATGGGAGAGCCCCCCAGTGCTTCTTGTTCATAGCTTGGCATATAAACTACCATTTTAAAATACTTCGATGTGCATCAAGATGCAGAGTAGCTGAGGAGATGCCATGGAGCACATTCATTTTTGTTTACAATGGGACTTCTAATTCCCAGGACATTAATGGAGCAAGAGCTGGGAGGACAGATTCTGAAATCTCCCTGATGCATCAGAGATCATGGATCAGTGCAGAATAAAGATCTGTGTTGAGGCTCCAAGCTAGAAGTGAGGAGTCTAAGACAGTATTTCAGACTCATGATCTTGCTGAGCAAAGAGTAGACCTAACTAGATAGTGCCTTGTCAGAACTTGTGTGTCTGAATTATTCTGCTCAGGAATAGGCAACCCATTCTCTTCAGGAAGTTATAGGAGGAGCTCCACTCTTGCATGGTCAAAGCTCTTGTGGTGCAAAGAACATTGCTAAAGAAATTAGAAACATCCTTCAGATGAGAGTGGTCACATGCGTCACTTCTACAGGAGTACCCTTACCACAGGCTTGCGGGGCTCCAGTGTCACATTTATTTGAGGAATACTGAGCCAGTTTCAATACATCTGTACAAGCGAGTTTGCACTGGTGCAAAAAGTCAATAAATGCCACTGCAGACAAGCTGTGAGTTGCAGAGACATTTACAGCTTTGTGGTGATGACTGCTATTACATTACAGTTACCTATGAGCAGTTACAAAAGAAAGGATAGTGAAGAAGCATGGATAAAAACTGAATAAGACCATGCTTGCTAGCAACTCAATTCAGCAAAAAAGTCAAAAATAGCAGGTCAGTAGCCAGGTTTTAAGAAGCAAATGAAGTCAAGTTTAGGTTATTTTGAGTCTTTAATACTAAACCTTATAAGCAAGTCTCATAAATAAGTATTCCCCTTTACCACAACCCTATACAGAACCATGGAATTTTCTTTCACTTTCCTCACACTGTAAAACTCTGACAAAGATGGCTCAGATGTGGACTGAGCTTCAGGAAACATGTATTCCACTGTAGATATTCAAGAAATTGATGGATAGTGCAGGTGGTCACACCACTTGCGTAATGGATGAGTCAATAGTTGATCTTCTCTTACACGTCAAACAAACTTCTTAATAAAAAAGTGTTTCAGATATTTTGTCTTATACCTATAACAGGAGAAATTGAAATTGTGTTTCCTAGAATACTACCAGAGATTAGTAGTGTTCTTAATTAAATGCTTGGCATTGAATGTTCAGTGCTGTTCACAAAGCAGTTAAGCTCAGAGAGCAGGAAGCGTTTTAAGGAGGCAGGTATGAGCAAACTCAGGTAGAAATCAGGCTAAAATTACACCAAATATTCTCTAAACTAGGGTGGCTTTGGACTTTGTATGTTTTAAGTTGATAAATTTCAGCTCTGTTGGTTAACTCTTTATCTGACTACAAACAGAATTTTAAAATAACTTCATAGGGACAATACATGCTTCAATAGGTTATGCATATTGGACTAAAATTAGATTGTTGTAATTGTCAGTTCTAAAGTTACAGAGACACATGAGATTCACCACTATGGAGAATCAACAGTGAAGTTGTGGGAAGAAGTTCCAGCCACATGAAGATGAGGCAAGGCAACATTGCTGAAAAGCAGCAAGATATCCAGGGGAAATAATATCACTACTATCAATGATAATAAGGTCTCCAGACTGTGGGGTGCAGTTGTTTGAAATTGATCTCTTTCAGAACTCCAAAAGTTCATTTAAATTCTTCCCCAACTTCTGTAGAAGGCAATAAAAAATCCATACTGAAAATAAAACCTAAACTTTTACTAAAAGTAAAAATCTTGTGTAGTTTTAGTTTATATGTTTTAATTAGTAGTCTTCAACACTGTTTAGCTGGACTGCCCAGCAAACCACTGAATTTGAGATACTCATTGAAGGCGGTCTTCTTAAAGATGTCTAATGCGACAGACCTGGCCAAAAACAGGAAGAGAACCTTCTCATGTGAATGTATTTTGGAGAAATATTTCTCCTGCAGTTCACTGTGTCTGGAAGACCTATTTAAAGGTGAGCTAAGAACAACTGCGTGTATCACAAACAAACTATAAGCTGAAATGAATTGCTTTAGTATACTGCTTTTTATAAATATCCAGTTTACTCAAAGACACTGAGAACTCAGGATGAAAATCAAGAATAAAATTTAATTTAAAGTAAGATAATGGAAACAAAAAGTTGAGGGCAAGTGTTTCAAGCAAGATAAGCAATAGTCATTAAGTTAGAGAATGACACTGAGTTGGAGATAGCAATGGATCTCTTCAAGACAGGACTGATAGAAGGACCTAGGTGGGCTGGAACAATGGGTCACTGGGATCCTAATGGAATTCAGGAAGGACAGACATTAGGTCCCTTTGCTCAGAGCTCATTAAATGGTACCTATGCTCAATTTTTGGGCCTACAGTACAAAACCAGCTATGATGAACTGGAGCAAGACCAGTGGAGGGCTATCAAGATGTTTTAGGGATGGAGCATTTGCCCTGCAGAGACAACCTGGGGTTGTTCCTCCTGGAGGTGAGCTGGACTGGGGGGGCTTCAGAGCAGCTGCCCAGAGCCTGTAATTAGGTTATAAAGAGAGAGAGCCAGGTTCTGTCAGGAGTCAGCAGTGCATGGCAGGAGTCCAAGGGATAACGGGCATAGGCTGAAACAAAAGAAAGTCAAACTGGATATAAATCAAACCAAGCTTCTTCCCTGAGACAAAGTTAAATAGCAGAAGAAGCTGCCCAAGACACTGTGCACTCAATGTCTTCTGGGGATTTTCGAAATCTGACTGGATAAAGTCCTGAGCAACTGGATCTGATCTCATAGCCTAGTTTTATTAGCACCTGAGACCTCCCAAGGTCCTTTCCAACCTGAATCTCCCAGTGTTCATTCTTCAAGTAAATGAAATACTTAATATATTTGTGAAGGGCCTAATTGAGAGTGTCTTCTCTTCACAAGAAAGGTAGACTTCCCTTATTCTTGACAGAGGGATAAAGGATTGACTTGACCACCCCCCTTAAGAATATTTATGGATGAACATAGTGCTAATCATACAATTGTGCTTTGTGGGGGCAAAAATGACATTGAGAACTAAACCAAAATGAAATTTGAGTTTGAAGATTGGCTGATTCTTTTCCTGCACCACACAGTCATGTCTTGCACTGTCACTGCACACTGTTGTGTGTCTCATAACAAAGTTCCATGGAACACAATTTGATGTGACATAACAAATGGAGACATCCCAAACTTCAAAATTCTGCAATGGTTACTACTGAGACTGAGGGCAGGAGAGAGCTTCAGACCTAGCTCTTCTCCTCTCAGGAGTGTGGTAACTGAAGAGCATGACTGCCTTTCCATTGAAAGCATCAGTGTCCTGAGGACACGGTTTCTGCTCTCTCTGAAACTTTTTTAGAGGATGATTGACAAAGTCTTTTGGAGTGAGCACACCAAGGACTGAGATCCCTCACTAGCCACTCTGTCTCACTCTGTGTGTGGCAGTAGGCACAAAAGATGCCCAGACAGAAATGGAAAACATAGCAATATTTCTAGGTTTTGAGAAGCAATGTACTCAATAAATTGCAAATGCAGCAATTCTGTTCATTTGTTCTTAATGACAGTAAGGAAGATGCTTGGAAGGAACCCATTAACCAAACAGATTTTTTCCCAAGATTTGTTAGTCTCTAGCAAGAGAACTGACAAAATCATCACTAGCAAAATAGAGCTGGAGACATGAAAGAAGAAGGCTTGACACTTCATTGTCAACACCACAAGCTATTAATTTCTCTCTGAAAATCCAGTTTAACAGTTTTGATTCAGGAAAGATGAATGCGCATAGCAGGGAAAGTAAACATGAGCTGTGGAAAGTCTTTCTGGTTAAGCTGGAAAGGCTGCAGCCAAGATATTTCCCACTTAACCTTCATCAAGGAAAGGGTCAAAAAAGGCCAATGTGTTTAAGCAGGGCACAGGATGGAACAGAACAAAACTTCCTATGAAAAAGATTAAGTTCACATTCTTTTGGCCTTCATTAAAACTATTCCACATCACTCCACACTTTCATTTAAAGCAGTTTCCTGACAGCACTGGACACAAGATCTTAAAGTATCTTTTTATCAAAAGATAAAAGTGTAAATGGAAAAGAATTTGTGTACTATACATGAAACAGGGAAAATTATGAAGGACACATAAGAAACAGAAAAGAAAAATAGTAACTTTAGCCTTTGCTAATTATATAATCAGTGTTATGCAAGGTAATCATCCATCCTGTGTACTTCCATGTACATGTACTCTAAGCTGAACAGCTACCAAGGCACATGTGGCTTTACCAAAGCAGAAAATTTTTGTTTTCTATGAGGCTTCTAAAGAAGAAAGAATTTTCTTCAAGCACTACAAAAGAGATGGAAATTAATGTCTGCAGGTATGTCATTTCCAAACTGCTTAGAAAACAAAATAGCTCTGCTTTGATACTCTCACCTCCCCGTGTTCATTACAGCAACTGGACAATAAACTATAATACATGGTAAGTGCCACACTCAGGATTTCTCCAGGAAGAACAGATAAATATACCTTTGAGCAGACTGATAAGTGAATGGATCAATAGATATGTGGGACAAGCATACAGAAATGCTACTAAGAAAAAGAATATATTTTCTTTCCATCCTCCACTCACCAAATCTGGTCTGCATTCCTTTGGGATATCTATCAGTCACGATTCAGATTCCTACTCTGTCTATTTTAGAAGTTCTCTAGTCTCTCAGTCTAATGTGTGATGTCTCTCTCACCCTATGGTGTCAGCATGGCACTTTCTTGCCCACCCCAGTTTTCATCCTTCATTGTTCACTACCACTGTTCCTATTAACTGTATCTGTTGGCAATTCATGATGGAGCAGGGCAAAAAGCTTCTTCAAACAATGAGAGTGGCCCACACTGAGCTTTGAAGATAAGGACTGAGACACAGACTCCTCATTTCATACCAGATATGATTCAGCAAGGTGTCTGGAAGAGACGGGTGAGGCATTCCGGGAGACCTGCTCTGCCTCCCTGTGTTAGGCTCTCACCCAAAATAACTGCAACACTTTTTTTTAGAGATGAGTTGTTTGACAGTAGGGTATGACTTCAAAAACCCAGACTCATAAATACATGCATTAGTGAGATCAATTCTGAACTGAAAAGCATATTCTTCTACTGTAGGCAGGGAAACATAGCAACTTTGGCAGCCACTCGTGACTGGAGGCTAAAACAAACCAGTGAATATTTCGATAGCTACCAGATTCAATACACTGCATCTCTTTTCTACCACCATGGTAGCACTAGTGTCACAGTTCAGGCTTCAGTACTGGGCTGTGATACTGCAGCAAATGTAGAATGGCTGAATTACTGTTGCCTGTTATCTGAATTGTCTCTGACTGAAGGGTAAATATTCTTGTGGGAAATGAAAATTTGCTCTGCACTGGATGTTGCCCTGGGGCTCCCAAGGTGTGTGCATGAGTAATCTCCAGCAGAGGAGTGAAGCAGACAGGTCACAGCAGCAGTATCACTCATCTGAATTTGAGCTGCTGATGCCCATATTGATGACCTCATTAAAATGCACACTGTGTGTAGGAAACAGCTTTATTCAAAGCAGCCTTGAAACAGCGCCCAAAAGCAGTGTGATAGGTGTATGAATATGACTGCAGAACTCCCTCAACACAGGTTCAAGCTCCTCAGCAAGTGATTCTCTCCAATAACCCTGTGGATTTAACAACAACAACGAAAGATTCTTACACCTCATATAAAAGGAGGAATACACAAAGTACACCTGATATTCTCACACTACAAATATTCTACAGCTACCAGAAAGAGCAGTGAATTCTCCAGGCTTACATACAAGGTAGACAGGGTCCTCAAAACACACAATATCAAGATACAATTGCACAAGGTCACTTGTCCGAGACAACATATGCATCAGTCCTACTTAGCCATGTCCTTGTTTTTTCTGGTTTTTGCACACCTCTTTGCATGTTGGCAACTATTATCCTCTCTAAAGGTTTCACAGGATTTGATAGATGTCCTCTTTGTGCTATAGATATCCATGGTACCCAAGACCAAAACAATAGCTGTAACACAGACCTATTTCTTGAGAAATGATTATGCTGCATCTCAAATCCTTCACAAGATGATGATGTGCAAAATAGTGCAAAATTTGTGGAGACGAAATATTTGCAGAGCCATTAAGTGAAAGGGAAAACTGGATGTGAGCTGCAAAGGATGGAAAAGATCTAAAAAAATTATGTGCCTCTTTCAATGCCTCTCTGTAGCTGCACATCTTCCTATGTTGAACTGCTGTTTTTTTGAGGACTCTAGTGATCCCTGACTATGCATACCACAAAGGCTCTTCATTTGGCACTTCCTCACTTCAGAGGATCTCTACTTTAGAGGAATTCTCCATACCAAGAAGAAGGAAAACAAAACCCAAATTCAGTGGCCTTTTTCCCTCAGGAGTTGAGTTGCAGAGCAGTAGAGCACAGGAAGCCTTCCTCTGTGACCTTGTATACTGGCAGTGGACTGAAGTTTACAGTGGTATAAAAAATACCAATGTCCTACTGATATAGAGATAAAAGAAACTACTGGAATTCCTGACAGACACTTGTGTTCACGTCAGAACATTTTTATTGGTCTACCTGTGGTAGTTTTCTCCCTAAATCCTACCACCTCCTGGTGGCCAAGCAGATAGTGTTACACTCTTGGTTCATAAACTGGCTCGAGATGTAAAATAGATAACAACAAGGTAAATTCACATGTGCTTTACTAAGGACACATTCAAGATTTCAGATGTTACAGATGCTATAGATGTTATAAAATAAAATAGCGGGGAATGGCACCAAAGGAACCTTTTTTCAATACTACTTCAAAAGTTGGATTAATGCATGATTCTTTGTTTTGGTCACAAAGTTACCAAAACCCAAATATTATTCTAAAATCTACTATTCTTAACATTTTTGCAGTCTTTTGGGGGGAAAAAAAAGTGATACTTAAAAGGTATCCTGTGCTGGTTATTTACAGGATGTTCAGTTTATTGTTGCACTACTGCTCTCTAATTTGTGACTGGCATGCCCCTAGGCAGTCAAGTCACTGGGAGATAATCCTCAAAAGACTTAGCATAGGTAGATCCAGAAACATGCATCCTGAATCCTTTACATTTCTGTCTTTCTTCCATTCTTTGTCCAACATCATATTCCTCTAAGATCATCCATTATTCATCACTGTGATTTTGCTGCATGTAGGCACCATCACCACCATCTCTGATTCCCCTAAGCTTTATCTGCCCCACAGGCCTTTGAAACATTCTGTAAGTAACAACACTGGGTGATTTTTAAAACATTTTTGTGTAACTTATATACTTTACATTTAGATTTTTTTTTTTGTCAGCATAACCCAGCAGTAAACAGGTGACACTTTGGAGGAGTGCAGTGTTCCATTTCCACAGTTAGTACCAAAATTACATTTAATCTAAGTATCCTAGTCTCTTCAAGTGAATCGTATCTCCAGTGTTCAAATGAAAGCATCTGCTTCATGCATTCTTTTGTGGGAAGTACAGGAGACACCTTAAAACCGTGTAGGAATTACATCACAGCTGTTCAAATACAGTGTTTATCATATCATCTGTGGGCCAACCAAGAAACTCAAGACGATATCAAGTTCTTCTAGCTTAAGCTCCTTAGCAATCCTTGCAAAGCAAGCGAGCTTCATCCTTACATATGGAAAGAGGCAGGTGCCTTTGAAGATTTACAAAAGGAAATCCTGCTTTCCTAACTACAGTGCCTGAAGGTCCTCAGGGGGACTCTCTTCACTGATCAGAGAGAGAACATGGCTTTAGGTAGCTGCCGTATAAGGATTTGAGACCCAAGGGGCACCTTGGCTCTGCAGGCTGGATCCCACCCTCAGAGTCTCATCCACCTTTTTAAAGCAACAGCTGAGCAGGCATTTCTGCTTCTCAGAAATCTTTTCTCTCCACACTGCTTATTAGCTTCTCTCCACAGCCTATTTGTTGGGCTAGAAAGTCAGAAATGGTAAGGGAGCACTTTCCATATTCTGAGTGACCCTTCAGCTATCCTCTAAATAGAAAGGGACAGGCTTTCGCTAAAAGTGCACATGTAGCCTTGTGCTCATGGTGACACTGGCACAGTCACACACATCTGTTATCACACTTTGTAGACACACACAGTGCCCCAGTTTGTGGGTTGAGGTGTCACCAGGTAGTTGAGTATCTTACAGCTCACATTCCCCTAAAGAGTTGGCCGTGTTTCTCCTCCTCACCCCAAGCCACCAGCTCCAACCACTTCTGTTGCAGCATGTGGACCCTCTGTCCACTTGCTGACATGAACCAACTCAGTGGCAGGCAGCCAACAGAGCTTCCCGCTGCTCTGGTGAGTTCACTCAGCACTCCAGGAGGTGAGCCAAGAGCCAAACCTGGCACAAGGAAGGAGATGGGAACACACTGCTGGAGGCAGAGGATGGGAGGATCAAGGATGGGTTTCTCCAGGGCAGCATGCTATTCTGCTGTCTGAGAGGAGTGAAGAAACCTCACCCTCTGTTGCAATAAAACCTCTTTAACAAAATGGGAGTTATCAGACAACCGATCAGAAATTTCAGGGGGAACTGATTACGGTAAACCTCAGGAAAAAAAGTTGGGTTGTTTTAATTGCCAGGCACAACATGCACAAACCCACCTTGTTCACACAGCCTGCATGCATTTGCAGAGGGAGATTTGGGATTTCTCTTAGTTTCCTTCATGTTTCTGGAGCTGCATGCAAGCCAGCTGTCTCAGCAACCAGGAGGATTAGGTTTAAAAAAACAGAAAGCAGAGATCTGAACTTCTCACGTTATATCTTGACTCTTACACTTGAAGCTTTGCAAAGAAGGCTAAATATCTTGAGACTACTGATAAAAGTCAGGAGAGTTGGCAGTTTTGCAGACATTTATGGGCTTGGCAATGTATTTTTCTGGTTTTAAGTGAAAACAGACAAAACAGTGCACATGGTAGAATAACGAACATCTTGGCACATTGCAATTACAATACTGGAACAGACCACTGTTCAGTTTTAATAGATGCTTTTGAGAAAAACAATCCCCTGTGTTCAGCTCCCTGTTACATTTATTCTCCAGAACTCTAGTGCCAAAAGCTTCCCCATCTTCTCTGTGGGCTTTCCAAAGAGAGTTCACCTCCTGTGAAGCACCACAAAAATACAGCTGCTGTCAAGCAGCTCCTCTCCTTGCTAAGATGGGTTAGAGTCACATCATAGACAAATGGCAGCATGCAGTGCCACAATCACATTCAAGCCAGGAGAGGATTTTTTTTTAGAATATCACATCACTGACTTTCTAGTATTTTGCTTCCATATAGAAACTTCATGAAGTATTCTATGGAAAATCTAGCACTGATCTACAGTCCAGATTTCTATAGCACAGTATCACATCTAGAAATCTTCCAGTATAAATTCCAGCAATAGTGCCAACTTTGCAAGGACCTATAAATACTATAACGCAAGACTGTATTTAGTTGTAAGTTAATTTTTGCTACAAATTATATAAATTTTAAAAAAAAAAGAAAATCATTATAAAATCTTGGGTGTAAAGATCAACTGTTACAAAAAATGTTTCAGTGTAACCAAACCACCAGTGATGGTTATGACTGGGAAGGTTCAAAGCTCCAGGATTAATAGAGCGCACGCAGTAACAAAGGCTTACCAAACTTTTCAGCAGATTCTGAAAGTTGGAACTAAAGTTCTGGGACAATCACTGATACCTAATCTGCTGTGTGCATAAACCATAAGATGAAACAAATATTAGTTTTCTCAGAAAATAAAAGTCTTAAGACACCTAAAATTAAAATGGAATTACTCTCACCAGTCAACAACTTTCGAGTATGAACAAGCAATGCTAAACAAAGATCTTGCAGGGGCTCTCAAAAGTAGTCTACTGACATAACTGAAATATGCTAAAATAGTTCAGCTAAAAAGTGTCTGGTTTGGCAATTCATTTAGTAATTACTGTGCTGCATTCTGAGGTGACACTGCTTAGAGCCTTGAATCTTTCCACTTTACAGCATCCTCTCCAAGCACAGGACAGCGTTGAACTTGCCCTTCTTGGTAAGAATAACAGTGGAGTTACTGCACTCTGATCATATGGAAATGATGAATTAGCATTGGAGCAAGAAAAGTGAAAGACAAAAAAATTCCGAGGGGGGCAGGAGAGAATATTACACTGCTGATCCAGCTGAAAAGGCAGAGTGGTGACTTAAGGCTTGTTAAAGGGAGAGCAGGATGACTTGCTGCCACTACTAGGGCATAGCACAGGGGACTGTATCCCCTCCCACTCCCTTCGACTGCTGCTTTCCGCACATGTAACTTCTCAGGGACAAGGCCTACAGGTAACTGCAGTGCAGGGACAGCCACAACTCCGTGGATTTTTCGCTATGTACATGCAGCCCCCTACTTCATCTGCAGCCCACTCACAGCAGCTCTTCCTGGAGGTGTTAGGAAATTCTGGTATGAGAAAGACAACTACCGGGTGATACGAGTGTCACAAAGCTCTCTTGTGAGCTGTGCTATTCAGTGCGTTCTGATTTAATATCCTCAAAATCTCCTAAGACAGCAGTTAAAATTTAAACAGGCATTCTGAAAAGACACTCCTGATCCCATTATCAGTGTCGTGGATGGGATTACAATGAGGGTGGTAATGGTGGAAATATTTTAGGAGAGATCTAGTATCAACAGCAGGAGTGGCCACTAATTGGATTCTTTCTGTGTCACCGCAGAGTTGTCACGGGACCCTCGTTCTCTGTTGAACACTGCAGCTCTCAAGGCACTCAGAAAGGAGCTTTCTCAATTGTTATCGCATCAGTCTGCCTTCCCACTCAAACACAAATCCCCCAAAGCTCTTTCTAAAGCTAAGGAAATCATGGAACCCATGACTCCCATGACATCTGCAACAAGCATCCAGCCTCATCAGTGTGAGAATGGGCCCTGATATTACACAAATCTCAAACTCCTGATCCTGCATGAACATTTGGTCATATATATAAAAAATATCGAGTGCAGGATGTAAGTTAAACAAAGCTAGATAAAAAACCTGCAAACTGTCAAAATAGTCTGCAATAAAGTGTTCTAGCCAGAACAGAATTTGCAAATATTTCAAAATATTTTTTTCCATAGCTGTCTAACGTCCACTGAATATGGGTTTTATAATGGCTTGCACATTTAGGAACACTGTCCCCAGCATCACAACATTTTAAATAAACTGTGTTTGTCAGTTCCTGACTGGAATAAGGGCTGTTACAGTAATTTTCACACTGTTGCTTGCAATCTCTAGGATACTTCTGGATTCCCACATGCAATTTTTTTCCTAACAACCTCTAATTTAGCCTACTTTTTGAAGGTGCATTAACATGCCATTTGGAAATTCACCAAGAGGTTTTTTTTCAATGTAAATTACACCAATCATAATTAATTTTTTTCCTCTGAAACAGAGACAAAAATCAATGAAAGGCCAAGGAGACATGCCAAGAAGCAGAAACTGAAGTTGCATATTGTGATGTAACAAGCTCACCCACCTCGATTATAAAGTGCTAAGAAGAGGAAGCCCCTGACAAGCAATAAACTGACACATAATTAAGACAATTCAGGGCAGAACACATTCTGGCTGGAAAACATTTTCTTGTGCTCTACCTAACTGCTCAGTGCAGTGAGAGGAAAAAAAAACGGGGTGACATTTTGAAAACTCTGTGAAGACAATAAGTATCCCACCTAATCTTCACTAGCTGGGGGAAAAAGAAACACACCAGCTTTTGTGCAGTGCAGGTTGCCTCACATCACAAACAGAGTTGATAGTACAGACATGCCTGGTATGTTCAGCATTCCATATCAAGCAAAGATGAATTAGCCGCAACAAAAATGTGTTACAGCTTTCATGCAGCAGTTTATGGATTTTTTTTTTGTACCTCTGGAATTTTTTACCTTGAGCATATCATGGAACTTGTACTGTCTCAGATCTTTTCCTAAGATTATTTTTATCTCACTGTGAGGAACATCTTTGTGAGCTCTGAACACTTTTACAGCTGCTAGGATGCTAATGGGAACTTCATGTGTGTACCCAGCACAAGTGCTCTCAGGGAAAAAAAAAGCCAATGTCAAAGGAAGGTATGTAGAAGTCACCATAAATATGTCTTTGAATGTTTACCATCTGGAACAGTAGATTACATTTTGACAAGAAGCTGGACTGCCCCGTGGGCATTGTCTTTTAAACAGCCCCATCATTATAAAGGAAGGAAAAACATGATTTGCTGTTCCTAGTTTCTCAGCAAGATTTTCTGGCTGTGCTAGAGAAACTAGTTTGGGGTTTTTTTCCCCTAGTAAAACAATAACAAGCTGGGCATGTGTAATTAGCTATGCACTTTCTTGAAAAATATGGGATCTTACAGATGATCGGATGTGTGATCCAGTCACAAAGAGGGATGGGTTTCAGTTAGTGACAGCAGCAGGCTCTGCAGCTCACAGTGCTGCACCTTAGCTTTGCTGGAAATCTAAACCTCTGTGTGCTGAAGCTGGCATATTGAGCTTCTCACAGGACACACTGGGAGAAAGAGGAGAAATCCAATATACAAGACTTTAACGTGGAGCTGTAATGAGGTTTTCCTTTGGTTTTGTTTTTCATTTTAAGCTTGTAAAAGTTTCCATCATTTTTTGCAATGAGAAAGTGTAGACTGAGAGAAAAAACCAAAATGGTCAAATTTATTCACATGAATCTTGCTCTGGTTGTGCAGTGATTTTTGGGATTTAGCTAATTCTCTGTTTCAAATTGCTGTGGATGACTTCTGAGGACACATTCCTACTAAAGAGCGTGTTTGGAAATACAAGCTGAGAACAACCTGTAAAGGGGCCAAATAGCCTGCTCAAGGAAAAAAAGTTAACAAAAAAGTTGGTTTGAGGCAAAAATATATGTGCAACATGAAACATAGGTTTATGGGCATCGTTACACAGTTGAATACCAAAATCACAAAGCACCAGCCATAAATCCCCTTGCTCAGCCTACTAAACAGATCTTATTTCAGAACACATTATATACAGTATTATATATAGAATATCTCACCTGTAAGTGGTGAGGACAGTGTTAGATTTCTTTCTCAAGTAGGAGGCCAATAATTCATAAGCACCAGAGGTCTGTGACAGTTAGTGTGAAGATCTGTTATAGTGCAAAAGAAACAAAAAATTTTGTTACTCTGCACAGGAAGACAGAAGATATATACAGCAAATTTTTAACTAAAAAACCCCAAACCAAATAAAAGAAAAATTAATCCATCCTCTAATTTCTCCATCTAGATAATTTAGAATAAAACAATGAAAACATCTTCTCTGAGAAGCTAACATACTGTAATTAGTGATAACATTTTTGACTTAGTTAATTTGCTGGGCTTCCCACGCTCCAGACATCAATGAACTTAATAGCGGAATCAAATGAAAATGATAGGGTACTTCCATAACTAATTTCTAATTACATTTCTGCCCCTCTTCCTTCCTAAACATAAATTTTTGCCTACTCTTAATTAACACTTCAGATCGCTAGTTTAGAATCTATAAATACAGCGAGTCTTTAATGATCCATTATAGTGATGCTACTTAGTTTTCAATGACTTGTAAAACTTTCACAAACAGATCTGCAAATGAATTACATCCATCTGCTCTGCTGCAGCTGCAAGAGCAGCATTACATTGTACCCTGCCTTTCCCTGCGTTCCTGATTTTCTCTTAACTTTATGCCCATGTGTAAGCCAAATCATCTCGACGCCGATCATCAGGAGCCCAGGCAGGTCTCTATAAAGGAGTCTTCAAACTTTACAGACATCTCAAACGCACTTTCAAAACAGTCTGGTTTGCCTCCCAGCTGAGCCCCAGACAGGCTGCACACTGCTAAAGCATCCTGCTCCAAACCTAGGAAACACTCTGCCGCGGTTCCTTCTCCCTCCCTCCCTCCCATGCAGTTTCCACGGGTGTGTT
Source organism: Ifrita kowaldi (assembly GCA_013398055.1). NCBI lineage: Eukaryota > Metazoa > Chordata > Aves > Passeriformes > Cinclosomatidae > Ifrita > Ifrita kowaldi. Next base: position 64,216 of record VZRS01000329.1, on the reverse strand, counting down.
GGAGCACGGAGGCATTCGCACCCGCAGACACAGCACCCACCCGTGCCTGGCCGCCGCTTCCCCGCGCCGCTCCGGGCACACACGTGTGTGCCGAGCGGAGAGCGGTGCCTGCGGGGGGAGCAGAGGAGGCACCCGCAGGGCTGGGATACACCGCTCCAGGGGAGATTTTCCAATCTACACCTCCGAAAGCGTGACCTTAGCGGCGTTAAGAGTGTTAGCTCTATGAAGACAGCCAAGCATCAGGCTGTGCTCGCTGTTATCTGTCAGCCGTACAATAGCAGCATTGATAAGGCAGCAGCAACTGGCTTTGACAAGTGTGCTGTGCTAGCATTCCTCTGAAAACCGTGAAGGAAAAAAGGAGTGAGAGAGAGAGAAAGAGAGAGAGAGAGAGAGAGAGAGAGAGGCATGAGGTGCCTTTTACTTTACCTGAACCAAGTGTGGGGTTTTATTTTTCCCTCTGAGCTGCTGGAAACGATTCCTCCCGCTTCTCCCCCAAAGCTAGGTATTTCTTCTTTTGCTTGCAGCTCACACTTGGGGAAGACCACACAGCTCCAGCAAGGCTGCCTCTCTCCCCTAATCCCCACTCGAGTGTGATGACACACACTAACCCCAACCATCTGTTGAAACACGTCCTCAAGCACTCAGCACAGTGGTGTGTCAAGACGGGCTGCCCAATCCAATCGCTGGGGTTGGGTGGCTCTTAAGGAGCTGGAGGCAGAGACAAGGGCAGAAACTATAAGGCTGAGAACTCTTTAGCAAAGTAACCTGAGATTTTGAGAAAGGGCTGCTATTGAAAAAAAAGAGCAGAAGGGGGAGGTACTCGCGGGAAGGTAGAGGGAGTGGATTAGTCTGGTGGCCAGTTGTGTAACTTCTCACAACTCCTTGTATTCCCA
>VZRS01000329.1:48556-63154 GCA_013398055.1 Ifrita kowaldi | reverse complement strand
CGGGGCTGCTGCAGCGGCCGCCCCGCGCCCGCGGCGTTGCTGTGACAGCTCCGGCCCCGCTCCGGCCCCGCTCCGCGCCCCCGGCTGCCGCCCCTCGGCCGGGAAGCTGCCACCAGCCTGTTGCTTCCCCCCTTCCCACCGCTTCCGCCACCACCGCGCCGCCCCGCAGTGTCCTGCGGGATGCAGCCGCGGTTTCGGGGTCGCTGCCCTTCCCCCTGGGGACCCGTCACCGCCCCGGTAGGGGCTGGGGGCTCCGGGCAGTGCCGCGGCAGGTCTGGGCTGTGTCTGCTCTGTGCCTCAGTTTCCCTCGGCCCCAAAGCCAACATTATCGCACCTTTNCATCCTGCTCCAAACCTAGGAAACACTCTGCCGCGGTTCCTTCTCCCTCCCTCCCTCCCATGCAGTTTCCACGGGTGTGTTGGAGCACGGAGGCATTCGCACCCGCAGACACAGCACCCACCCGTGCCTGGCCGCCGCTTCCCCGCGCCGCTCCGGGCACACACGTGTGTGCCGAGCGGAGAGCGGTGCCTGCGGGGGGAGCAGAGGAGGCACCCGCAGGGCTGGGATACACCGCTCCAGGGGAGATTTTCCAATCTACACCTCCGAAAGCGTGACCTTAGCGGCGTTAAGAGTGTTAGCTCTATGAAGACAGCCAAGCATCAGGCTGTGCTCGCTGTTATCTGTCAGCCGTACAATAGCAGCATTGATAAGGCAGCAGCAACTGGCTTTGACAAGTGTGCTGTGCTAGCATTCCTCTGAAAACCGTGAAGGAAAAAAGGAGTGAGAGAGTGAGAGAGAGAGAGAGAGAGAGAGAGAGAGAGAGAGAGGCATGAGGTGCCTTTTACTTTACCTGAACCAAGTGTGGGGTTTTATTTTTCCCTCTGAGCTGCTGGAAACGATTCCTCCCGCTTCTCCCCCAAAGCTAGGTATTTCTTCTTTTGCTTGCAGCTCACACTTGGGGAAGACCACACAGCTCCAGCAAGGCTGCCTCTCTCCCCTAATCCCCACTCGAGTGTGATGACACACACTAACCCCAACCATCTGTTGAAACACGTCCTCAAGCACTCAGCACAGTGGTGTGTCAAGACGGGCTGCCCAATCCAATCGCTGGGGTTGGGTGGCTCTTAAGGAGCTGGAGGCAGAGACAAGGGCAGAAACTATAAGGCTGAGAACTCTTTAGCAAAGTAACCTGAGATTTTGAGAAAGGGCTGCTATTGAAAAAAGAGAGCAGAAGGGGGAGGTACTCGCGGGAAGGTAGAGGGAGTGGATTAGTCTGGTGGCCAGTTGTGTAACTTCTCACAACTCCTTGTATTCCCAAGGGACCACTGGGACTCCTTCGCAGTGGGATGCGCAGAAGCACAAGAGCAACACTAAAATGTTTTTATGGCGAGTCTATTGAGGGCAATCTCCTCCGAAAGACGGTTTTCTAGAAGAGATAAAAGATGCAGTTTGAAATCCTGATAAAGTGCTACTGCGGGAGTCGTTTGCACGGCAATGTGACATCTGCATCCCGAAATCCCAGCTCCTTACCGTGCCGCGGTTACCCCGTGGCAGCTTCCAGCCTTCCTGGGAGAACGGCGGAGAGAGGCTAGAGGAAAACCGGGGTGGGGGGAGAGACGGGGAGAAGAGGGGATCTCCAAAGGGCAAATATTGCTGCTTCTGCACACAGACATCTGCGAGTCCTTCCCCCGAGCCCGCGCTTCCNTCTGCTCTGTGCCTCAGTTTCCCTCGGCCACAAAGCAAACATTATCGCACCTTTCTGCCTCTCAGGGACACTGCCAGGAAAAATCCACTAATTTACAGAAGATGTCCGGGAAGGATAGATAAGGGACACAGAAAAGCTGCTAAGTGCCAAAGAAACAGTTATTTCCTTTCCCCTCCCTGTAATAGGATAGCGTGGAAGAGTGACTTAAAATCTCAAGGGTTTTTACCTCATTACCAAGTGCCTGACTTGACACTTGCATTAAATCTACATTTCACATTATGACAGATGTTGTGTTTTCTTTGAACTGAAAGGGAAGGACGCTGTTTTGGCATTAAAAGTTACTCTGAAAGTGTTAACATCCAGCTTGAAGAAAGGTTTGCAATTGGGAAAAGACACACTCTGCACAGCTATATGAAAGCCATATGAGAGTCTTGAAATGTTGATTTGGCTTACTTGTTCTTTAATACCTTACACAAAGCTGTTTCTGAAGGACTAGTGGCAAAGTGAATACTTAATAAAATGTGAGATTCAAGAGCTGGGGTCTGAGCCCAGATAGCTGTTAGCAGAGCTGACCGGGAGAAGAAAAGATAATGAAGAAACTGTAGTCACAATTGCATTTGCCTAAATTCTTCCACGAAGTGATGATACAGTGTCTGTTTCAGCCTATTACTCTGAAGCTGCTATCACAGATGTTTGGTATCACTAAAACACTACTCCCTAATCTGCTAATTCCAGATAAATAAACAGCCGAATAATATTTTCAACAATAATTTGTGGTGAGGTAGAGATCAATTACTGTCCCTGGGGTGTTGTAAGATTCTTAATGTTGCCAATTATATCTTCAGGGCAAGGGTTTGATTTTGTTTCGTTCTAGCAGACTGTGGTCTGTAAACAGGCTGGATAACCTTACATATTCAAAAAGCCCTGGAGACTTTATTGAGCTCATTTGCATTTTCTTTAGCTGTACTTCTTGCCAGTATTTTATAGTAACTGCATTAAAAATCTATAGCGATCAGAGATGTGGAACATCAAAAAGCCCCTCAAATTGTGCTGTATCATCCTGTGTACTGACTCATTTTCTAAAATGCAGCTTACCTCACAGATGCTCTATTTTGTATTGGTCAGATGAGAGGCAAATTCAGCAAGGTTCAACCTCTAACCAACATGAATGACAGTTATGTGCATACATTTATTTTATGTTGTGGTGTGTATATGCTTACACAATGTTGTGTATTATATCTGAGTATAAATATACACAGGCAAGTTACTGAGCATTTGTGTGATGCACAGGCCCAGATCTGTTGGTTTTCTATGCCTGTGTAAGCCAGGGATGCCTCTGCTGATGCCTGTCAAGTCACAATACTGTAAAATTGACATGTTTAAAAGGACCCCTAATTGAATGTTTTGTATACAGAGACACACGCACACCCGCATTTGTCTTCAAAGACTCTGCAATGACTTGAAATACAAATTTTCATCTCCATAACCAACGTTAGTAATAGCCCTCAAACATCACGCATGATCATGTTTTCACTTAAAAGCTACTGCTGATGTTGCAGGATAATTTAGCTGCTACTTGTGTGACTACAGCCAGATTTGGTTTGCTGTGACAGCTTATAACAGACTTTTCCTCCACTTCTTCTCTCTGCACACTGCCATCTGCAAAGAGTTTAGGTTTTAAAGGCTGAAATGAAAGCTGCACTGGAAGAGCCATACCCGAAATGCTGTTAAAATTACGCATTATAAAACAGGTTCTCAAGTTGACTGTCAAACCCTTGAACTCTTGCTAAGGTCAGGCTGCCCCCACTCACATAAGACTTGGAGCAAAGTGAATAATACTTTATGCAAATAAATCAAGACAATCCTAATATGCAAGATTAATTGTGGGTAATTGTGATATTGAGAAATAGTCACTCCTGTTTTGTTCCCGCAGATAACATGTCCCTTACATAGAAGTTCTGATTGGTTTCCATGGTAGCCAACAGCATCTTTATGCCAGGGCACTGAGCCTCACTCTGTGTTGCCTAGACTTAAACCCACCACCTTTCCTCCAGCACGGACAGCCTTGGCAGTTTTGTGTGTCAGTGTGGACATATGTACATAATCACACAGCTGCACTTCTGCTCAAGAACCTCATGTAATTCTCACCTCTGGCATTTTCAGCTCTCAGAAGTAATTAAAGGGGATTTTTCATGATTGCTGCAGTAACCTCAATCTATCTCTCCTGCCAATATGGATGGAACATGATTTTTTATTTCCTTGAATCATTTTATGTCTACCCTGGATTAAATTATTTTTGAAGAGTTTATATAGGAACAGAAGAGGTTCTAGAACATGACTATAAATCCACAGACAAGTTTACTGTTGAATTCTAGCTTGAAATGTACTCATGCTCCTGTTAAGTTTCAATATCTTGTCGATAATGGCATATAATAAAAAAGCCTCGGAAATCCTGAATTGCAAAGAAATGCTAAATAGTTACAAACTAGTGTTTCTTTCTAAAGATCCCAGCAAACAGCAGGTTCCAAGAAGCATAGGAAGATGTGCTACTTCATGTGGAGCACAGTGAAGCCTTGGAGCTACTTGCTGCAGGATGCAGTGGGGATAAAAATGACACATATTCAGGTGTTTGGACAAGTTCATGGAAAAAAAAAAACTACTCACAGCAATTAAACACAAATATATAGCTTCTGATACTGGGAATCCCTGAATCCCCTGGAGTGGATCCTGGACAAATATCATTCTGTGCTTGTTCTATTCTTACAATTTACCCCAAACATCCACTATTTTCCACTACTGGAGGATGCCAAGCCTAGTATACCCATGACTTAGTGTGGCACAGCTGCTCTTTCTTTCTTAAAGAATTTAACCATTGGAAGTTTTGGGGCCTCGTCGTGAGTAGTATAAGAGAGATTAATTCCTTTTAAGAACTTCAGCCAAGATTTTTAGAGGTTGGCTCATAAACCCATGTTCAGAAACCTTAGTAAAAAAGGTCTGATCAAAAATAGTGAGTATACAGCATCTGCTAGTGAATCCAGCAGTTCATTTTATTTTTCTCCATATGTGGGCATTCCAAAGCCAGACATAAGCTCTTGTAAAATTTGTGTGCTAAATCCCAAACTACATTCTGTGCAAAACTCTGCTCAACTGTTTCTTAACCTGCAGTCACCTAAATTCCAGAAACATGTGGTCTTTTAAAAGTGTTTCCGCCATGCTGAAAGCCCAGTGCCATGCAAGACTCAGGAGTCAGGCACCCCTTCACTGCAGTTGTCTAAAATGCTTCAGTGGGCTCTCAGAACTCATCTACCAAACTTGGAGAGCTTTGAGTGGCATAGCTAAAGGTCAACTGTTTCTTCTAAAGCCTGGCCAGAGGAAGAGGAAATAAATAACTTCCAGGACATGCAACCTTATACCCACTGGGTAACTTTCTTCTCACTGTGCCTGCTCAAACCCATTCACCTGAACAAAATATTCCAACAATGATTATCCTGTGTAAAAACACAATAGGGTGAATGTATAACAAATATTGAGAAATTTGGTGAGTTACATACAGCACACATGAAAATGCAGAATTCTGTATCCTAGAAGCATGGATGCTAATCCAGGTATCCCAGAACAATTTCCATGTTTTCTGAGAAAATGTGCATGGGCAAATACATGTAGTCTCGTAGTATGAAACCATGCATATGCTAGCTGCAAAAGGACTGCATTAAGGGCACAAAAGCTGCATTAAGGGCACAGTCCCAGAATCAGGATTACCTGCCTGTGCATAACTGTTTTGGGAGGGAAGAGTCTAGACTTCTTCAATTGTTTTAAGGAAGCTCTTCTGCCCTGCTGCATCTTCCCTGCAATGGAATCAGATGGTATGGAAGTTATACCCAGCTACAATTTGTCTTAGGACTGCAATACTAAAAATAGTTTCCCTGAGGGGTAACTAGAACAGAGGATAGAGTGCAGGTGAGACAGACAAAGGATCATAATTGACTCAATTCATCACAGGGCTTTACAATTTGTCAGATTATTGTCATCACTATCACTTGCCTCCAGAAGAAAATTAATGGTTGAAATAATTGCCAGTCTCAAATTTGTGTTTCTTCACTTATGCCCCCTCCCAAAACACTGACTCTTTTTGGTTACCATTTCTTCTAAGGTAACTCCCTCATTAGTGGTTGCATAGTAATTCAGTACCATACAAGGTCACTGCAATAAAAAGACACGTGTCTTACCCTAGCAGAAGAGCTGGTAAGATTTGTCATAGCTAAACTCTTTTTTCTTTTTTTTTTTAGTATCCCAAAATTAAATAAAGAAGACCAAAAAAAACCCCAACAAATTAAAACCCAGTATATTTGTCATGTCATGCTTAGGGAAAAAGAAAACAAAGCCAGCAAAAGTTTTTCCAAGCTAGAGCCTAGTATGACAATTTAATGCACCAAGAAGCTGTGGTTCTTCCCTTCTCAGCTGCCAGTTGGCCAAGAGTTTCAACTCCAGCACAGTAAACAAGTGATCACTGAGTCTGGGAAGAGCTCAACACACCAGACAGCTGGAAAATGGGGGCAAATAAAGGCAGAAAAATCAACAGATTTAACCAGTTTGCACAAGGTAGGTGATCCCATCCTCAGCAGTAGGGAACACACCAAGGAGAGAGTATATATGGAGTCTATAAGGCTTTAAATGTGTGAGAACTCAGAGAGCATTGTGCTCTCAGAACTTGTGCTGACTTCACGTTTTTGGACAGAGTTCAATTTCATTACTGAAAAAATTTGAGGTAAACCATCCAATACTTAACAAAAAATTGAAAAAATGCCAAAAATTAAAAGCCAGAATGTCTCATAGCTTTTAATGTTAATTATTAGTAAAGTGAGGAGCAGTGGTCATCTTTAAGTCCCTCCCTTCTACATAATTCTCATCTTTGCTCCTACTCAAATCTTTCAACCTGAAAAAATTGCAATAACAAAGAATGAAGGATTTCAATGACTCCCATGTTAAACTCACCAAAATCAGGAAAACTTTAATTGTGAAGGTTCCATGTTACTCTTCCCCCTTTGAGCATGCCTCTAATATTGCACATAATCAAGGTACCTCTTGCCTAAAAAAACAACTATGTTCATGATGTTGTTCTGGACAGAGCGTGGGAATACCCACAGTTTAACATACAGATCCATTTTTTCCTAGAGAGTCAAGGAAGCAACAGCCCCTGTAGCCCTTTTATTTTTATAACAACAAAGTATCAGCAAATCCCATAACACTTTAGGAAAACATTTCATTTAACCCTTTTGTGAACTCATCTCAGAGAGAATATTTGGGAGCAGAAAGAGCAGAGGTTGCAGGACCAGCTATACCACTGTGAACAGAAATTTTTATATAATAGCAGGGACCTTTCAGTCTCACTTCCTCTGTTCTCACTGAGAAGAGGCCAATATGCTTAGCTTGCCCCATATGTAATTAACTTTAGAGTTACACCTGCTAAGGCAATTAACCTCAAAGAAATTGGCATCTCATGTAAGGACATACAAATAAACAGGTAGGGTAATGCAGCCGTAATAGCTGGCAGATTCATTCAAGGCCCTCTTGATCATAAATCATGACAATCATAACACCTAAGGTAAGCACGTACCAAACTCATAATGGAGTTTTATGGCACCAAAAGAATGATAATGCAGTATTCATTGCATGGAGAATACTATTGCTGGAGTCAAGTATTCTTAGAGTTTTCTTGGGTGTAGCTATTACCTTCTGCCCATGGGAGTGACTTAAATGCCAACATCCGTCCCTAAAAAAGTATGTGTAGACATATATAGGTAATGTTGATAAGCAGAACTTAATATGTATGTATATAAAACATATATATTTATATGCATATATAATTCTATATCTAAATTCTTGTTACTGGGCCTACATTAGGGATACCGTAGATTGAAAGCCAAATAAAACCATAATAAACCAGTATACTTAGAAACATGACTGATGGATAACTATTCAAATGTAGCTACTCTAAGAAAAAAAACAGAAGGAAAAGAGAAGGAAAGTTAACATGCCTATCCCACCAACCCAAGCCACTTGCTGTTATTTTTGTAGGTGCCAAAAGCCTGTAAGCTCCTCACTCTACTGCCAAAACCTCCAATTCACCTCCTGAAAACATCTGTCTCACATCCTCTGTCAGTAAAAAAAAAAAAAGAAAAAAGAAATTAATTGTAGAGAAAACTGAAAAAGTGAAGACAGTGAAAACTGAAATGTAATATTGAGAAAGGCCAAGAGAGGAGAGTTAATGTGGGGTGGTGAGTTGCTGGAAGACATCATGATTACTCTGCAGGTCAGAACAATCATTCCAGAAGTACAAAAATCCCAGTAGCAGGTGTAGGTCCTGTATAGGTGTTGCTGAGGGTGTTCAGTGATAAAGAAAAGAGAGTTTTCATTTCTTTCCAAGCAGAGGTAATCTGGGCAGAGTGAGTTGTACCATCTGAGGGCCCCACTGCACACCAGGTTGTTCAACTGTATTGACCAGTGGTAATTGTGTTGTAGTAGTGGCAGAAGGATTTGGGAGAGAAAGGAAGAAAAAAGGCATGGTGCTTTGTAGAACAGGAAGGTGTTAGCCAAATTTCAGGAAAGCAAAAGGGGCTGAGGGCATTCAAGCTGATTGGCAGGGAGTTGAAAGGCGTTCAAAGAAACAGTAAAGATTTGGAGGGGCTGGGAAAAGGTCATAGGGGAATATCCATCCTTGATCCATCTCAAGGAGGTTTTCACATAAGTCAGAATTAGAAAAAAGAAAAAATTGGCTGCAGAGCCTGGTGGATGTGGCGTTTCTGAAAGGCTGTGGGTCAGAAGAGAGATTCCTGACACTTCTACTGATGTGTTCCTCTCTGTACTTTCTCTTCAGCTGTGGCACAGGAGGATCTTGTTCTTCATCCTTATGGCTTCTCCCTTTCTCTCTCAGTACCCACCACTCTCCTCCACTGCCCTTTAACACAGCAGCCACATTCCCTGTCTCTCCTTACATGGTCCCGTGGCTCTTCCCAGACTGTGAGCACTAAAGGGCAAGGGACACAGGGGAGAGGAAAGAGTCAGGACTAAAACAGACAAGATGGAAGTCTGGCTGGAAAAGCATTTGCTGCTTCTGATGCCACCATGGGCCTAAGTACCCCTTCAGTCCTCCTTTGTCCCTCCCTGTCCAAGCAAAACCTTGTACAGCAGCAAAGGAAAACTCCCAACAGATAGTTTCATCTGCTGTCCTTAGGCTGACACTTACCCAAAATCTCCTGTCATGGCAAATGTAATTATTATTTACTCTCAGTGGTAATTTAGGGCACTGAATCTTTTCCAAGCATGTGTCAGTAAAGTTGAATTTTAGAGGGACTGGAGCAGGAAGTTGTACTATTTGCCTGGCTGGTTTACTTTGTTTTTATTCGAATTCCATATTCGGTTGAAGGGAGGGATAAATATTTTTCCTCTTCATTCTGGTATCGATGAGTGGGAAGGTAGAACTTGGTTAGTTAGACTAATGTAAAAGGCAGAGCTATTCTTTATTCTGTACTATACTAAGGAATTCAGAATATTTTTTTATAGTTGGCTTATTCTCTTCCAAAGGCTGTACACATAGTTCTAAAAAAAGGACAGAAATGCCATTTTGCAACTAGTTTCGAAACTTGTTTTCATTCTGCACTTTAATAAATCCAAGGCCTTTCTAACATTTTCGTCAAACTGGATGCTATTAGGGAGTCACTGAAAAATCAAAATTTGCAAAAGAACAGCAGTTGTTTGACATAAAGTCCAACAATTGACTCTTCAGAGGCAGCTAGGAGCTATACTCCAACTGCAGGTGATGCAGCCTCCAAGGACAGGTTCACATTCAGCAAAAACCTCTGGAAGGAACAATCCATCCTTTCCCCTCTCTCTGCTCACACAGTTCTTGTTCCTACTGACTCCTTTGTGTGAACATTAGCCGAACACTTTGGCTTTTTTTTTTGAGTGGCTAAATTTTACTCAGGTTTAATCAGACCATAAAGCTGTGAAAATACTATTGCTGACACATGAAAAGGCAAAGAATCATTGAGCCAAGGGACAGACAAAAAAATACATCTTCCTTCAGAGACAACCTCATCTTAAATGGGCTCAAGTTGATTTTAAAATCAAATTTTAGAACTCACACAAACTCAAGACGAGTCAAACTGGAGAAACTTTACAACAGTCACCTACTCTGGGATGGCACTAGGGACAGAAAGCGTTCTACTGATGTGCAATTGTCCTACTACAGGATATGAGACCTGTCCCTGAGATGCTGAATTATCTTGAGAGGCAATCTTCAGATAACAAGCGTTGTTCTTAGGTTTTAGTCCAGATGCTATTTAAACCAGTCTCATAAACAACAAAAAAGTTTCAGTTGAGCTGAGCTTGATTTCCTCATAATGATAGACTTTGACTGAGGTTAGAGTCTCTGCCATGCTTGTTTGAGACATGAGGAGGCTGACCTTTCCTGTCAGGAAGATAGCCTGGCACAGGAACTCCATAAATAACCTTGGCTTATGCTGGAGGTGTGTTCTGCCAAAGAGTGTCCTTTTGAAGACATCTCTGGGTCTTAAGAAGGTCAAGATGGTATTTTCCAGATAAATGAATACAGAGGTTTCTAAGCCCACAGTAAGTGTTTTTAAACCTGATTACACCCACTGTGTGCTTTCATGACTTTGCTTCATAGGTGGTAAAGTGGGCTACCTGGACTTTCCCAGAAGAAAAAGAAACTATATTTTTTATATGTGTAAATATATACATGTACATATACACACCATGTTTTATTACATTTAAGATTTTCCCTATTAGTTGAGAGTCCCTGAGCAAAAGAAAAAGGCTTTTAACCTGCAGTTTTTCCAGAAGCAGCTGACAGCCCGACTAAGCTCCGTGCTTTTACAGCCTCTCCCTGCAGTGGGACCAAGCAGACAGATCATTTCACTGAAATAAATCATGCTTACCCTTCTACAAAAATTCCTTTCACACAAACCAATCCACAGCTAGGTTTCAAGACAGCAGTACCTGAATTATAAGTAGCAATGTGATGGCTGATCAATAGCTGTGTCACAGAACTAATAAATAAAGACATGCCAACAAACAACTAATTGCAGATCTTGATCCCTGCCTGTCTTGTGCTGATGTGAAATCCCCCCAAGTGAAAGTGGTGGAATTCACTGCCTAGTTTAGAAGCAATTTTGAGCTAGAGATCTGATCTGGTCTCTTGTGATCTTTTCTAGGAAAAACAAGAGAGGTATTTTATCACTGAGTGACAGTAATCACTGGCATATCATCAGGCTCTTTTTAAATCTCTCCACTTGTGGTGAGTTACTTATTAAAATAAAAATTGGTCATTTTTATTGGGACAGCATATCTCCCTACGAATTTTTTTTCCCATTCAGCTGTTATTCCCAAAATTAGCACAACGTAAGGCAGCCTGTGTTAACTCTTTCTTATGCTAAACAGCCCCTGTTAGTTTAACAGAACAAAAGCTTTGATTGTAAGTGCAAATATGTGTGAGAATCTAGAGTCAAAGCACATTGGTGGCTTTTTTTTTTACTGAATGACTTGCTTTGGTGCAAGTTTCCAAATAAAGATTTAATTGCACCCACTTGCATCAATTACAATATCAAAGCACATAAGTTATAAAAACAGAAGGTGCAGACACAATGGCTATTTCAGAGTCTGTTTAGAAAACAGATTAGACACAGTTATAATGATCATTTCTTCAAAAGAATTTAGAGATTATCAGAAACAGAACAGACTGTGGATTTTAATTGAAAACTCACTCCAAATTCTTTGTATCCCTCTACCTCAGCCTGGTCTCCCTCACAGCTTTTAACAAAATAGTTAATGAGTGGGTTTAACAGGGGGGATTTGAAACCTGGAGATAAATACAGTTGCAGTACCCAGTTCTTAATATTGCAGTGCCTGTGGTACCTTTGGGTGATCTCATTTCCTGCACTTACACTTTGACGTAATCACACTTAGCACCTGTAGGTACAACTCAGCAATTCATTCCAGAAACCCAGACACTCTTCGTGGGCCCCTCGGATTTGAAAATAGCTATCTGTACCTTTCCAAGGAGAAATCTCACTCCCATATACTTTGAAAGCCCTCTGCGATTCTGAAATTTCAATTTCTCTTTTCAACAGAGTAAAAAAGTAAACAAAAAGAAGTGAGCATCTTTTTATATTTTGAGTATTAATAATCTCAAAGACATTTGTTTAGGCCATGGAAATTCCCTGGAAGGTGTTCTGAGAAACATTGTACAATACAGTGCATATTAAAAAGAAGTGACATCAGCAGTGCTTTTGAGAAACAGGCTGACATCTCAACCTTACCTAGCAAAACCAGAAGTGTTTATCTAGTACAGCTCAATAGTTGCTAGATCAAGATACGAACACACATGAGTTCCTCTACATATTGATTGTTGAAAAGTCAGAAATATATTGAAAAATATAGAAACAGTTGATATACCAATTGACAGAAAGTGCTCCTTTATGAACATGATGTGTTAGTTAGGTCACATCATTTTTTCTTATGCAAAGATTGTATTTTCTGAGGTTCTTTATTTCCAGGAATGACATCGCAGGCCTCCCAGGCAAGGCCCTTCATGTACCATGTTTTCTGAAGACTCTCATTGGAGATGAATTTGGATCATTTGGGCAAAGCAAGAGTCACTGTAGAGAGTGCTTCCCACCCCAAATTAAGCCTCACATCTTGTCCACAGGGTGAGATCTGGACCACTTTGATTCTTGTTAAATATACAGATCTGGTTTCTCAACTGTCCCCAGCTCTGTGTCAGGGCACACCACTGCTTTGCTGTCACAGTCCCTTCAGCTGCTTAGAACATCTATGTTGGCCTGGGGCCCCACTCCTTGGCCACTCCAGTTTCATAAATGCAGAAGACATCCCCTGTATCCATGTAGTACTCATATTGAGTTTGCCTCTGCAAAAAATCTGTCCCCATGTTTTAGGAGACTGAACAAACCTTTTGGAAAAATTGTTGCCTCATAAAGTTACTTGACTTCTTGCCGTTCTTCAACTTAGAGCTGATTTCTATCCATGGTTTCTGTCATAACAATTTTTTCTCTGAGGGGATTAAGCATTTTAATCGTACTGACACAAAAATATTCAGCGATATGTCCATTTCATAACTGATAATAAAAATTGAAATATTCTAAAAATATCAGCTAATTTAGAGTATCAAGGACACCTTCAAAGATACTGAAGGATTAGCAGTCACAGCCAAAAATAGTCAGGTGGCCAATTCAAACACATTAGAAAACCTTTCTGAAAAGTAAAAAAGCAATGTGGTTTTTCATCAGATTGTATTTCCATGCGGTTCTGTCACTGTCTTTTCTTTATAACGAGCAGTCTCGGAAACAACTTTAGCAATCACCTACATCTCACGCAAGTGCAAGCGCTGGCCTGACAGGAGCTGGGATGGACGCACTCCCTACAGTCCCTGCAGAGCTGCTTTGCATCTTCTGGCAGGCAGAGATGGCTGCCCTGGCATACAGCGACGGCCAGCATGGGATGAGTGCAGGGACACCTCTCACAGCACAGCTGCTGAGGGAAAGACAGGCAGAGAAACCTCTTGAGGGCATAGGGTTGGAATAGCAACATACTGCGTTCATGATAGACTTATCCCTGGCGACTGGAGTTTCAGGCAAAAGAATGTAGCTCCCTATATAAACCTAATTCACCCATTGTCACAAAGAGGAAGCATGCAGGGTACCCCAGATGACGAAGGCCATGAAGACATCTAGCAACTCCTCCTAACTTTGGTGCACGGCAAGGAAGCTGAATAGGTGGCAGATGTAGGGTGGTGTGAAGGACGGTGTGCCTGGCATGCTGGTGTGTCCCCCTCAGGGTCCATGAGCATGGGCCAGCATGCACCTTTGTTACATGCATCTAATGTTGCCACTGAGCTCACAACTTCTAATAATTTCCCTTCACTTCCATACCCTCTCCACAGCATCCCACTATTGCTTCCCTGATTTTAGATGCAATGCTTTATCTTTGAAAAAATAAACAAGCAGTGGGAGAAGGATACACTCTTTTAGAGAGGAGGTTATTGAGTTTCTTGGAAACCTTTAAATGAAACAGCAGAAATTGTACCAAATCCCTTATTGGTTTTATTTACTTGGTATTCTGGGGCTGAGAGTTTTCAAAGTCAAATGGCTGTAATGAGCCTTTAAAATCCATATTTGGGTAGATAAACAGATAGTGCCGAGCACTGCTGTTGTCTCCATCTTGTGATAAGTAAATGGCTTCCAGGAGTTGGGCGGCCATTCACTCAGGTGAACGAGTCAGTGGCTCTGGTAAGTATAAATAAAAAGTGGGAATGAGAGTTACCTCTGGGAAAGATCCTGGCATAGAAGAGTCACACACTTTTTGTCTTTACATTTGCGAATGTAAAAATGTGAAAACAGCGGTGTGTCCCATCCTCCTGCCTCGTAATGCTTGATTTTGCCTTTAAAACACAGAACTAATAAAACTTAAAGGAAAAGTATCTAGATTAATAAAGGCTATTGGCAGAGGAGGGAGAACATTTTTAAGCTCCAAGTCGAATAGAAATGAGCACAGAGACACTTTGCTAACCAAACTATGCAGCTAACCTCAAAGGCTGTGAGGTGCTACATTTAAAAAATGCATTGTAGAAGTTTTCTCATTTTACACATTTGGGGACAAGCCCGGCGAGACAACACTGGTGTTCAGCCAGGAGATTACTCTGAATTCACACCAGAACTACACAGCAGAATTAGCATCACAGTCTCTGGGGAGCAGTTCCCTTTTGGTCAAAGTATTTTACAGATAGGTTGCCAGGAGCTGAAATCCAGTGGAAACAGCAGTTCCCAAACTAGGACTCACCCTCTCTCTGGGAAAGAAGC
>VZRS01000329.1:0-48550 GCA_013398055.1 Ifrita kowaldi | reverse complement strand
GGGGGGGGTGGTGGTATGAGAGATACTGGCAGGGCTGCAAACTGAGATGAGTGGCTGTAATCCTGAATTCTGGATGCTTAATGAGTTGGGGAGGAAAGGGGAGAGAAGGGTCATGAACAGTAGAGCTCACTTAGGAGAGGGGCACAGGAAAAATAGTTTGGGAAATGCTGCAACAGAAGCCTTTTTTTTTCCCCAGATCCCTGCTTTTCCATTGTTGCTTCCTTGAACAAAAGCAGCCCATGCAAAGACAAGGGCTTAAAACTAAAAGGCCTGACACATATTTCCTCGTCTCAGTATCAAATATCTCCTGTGATATTTACAATTCTTATACCATAAATAGAAATGCTTGAACACAGAGCTCATTTCCTGGTTTCTCAGAAAATGACATCCTCTTCCTTCTTGCCAGTTTCCCACATCTCTCTGTGCTTAATGCTGGTGGCCTGCCTTTCCCCACCATTGTACTGGTTCTCTTTTCCAGCAGCCATAGCCTCACATTCGGTAACCTTTGCCCTCCCATTTGATCAGAGCCAAAATGCCACCTTTAGAAAACTAACGTACCAGAGAAAATGGAAATATGAAGCTGGGCAACCCACCACGCTGTTATCTTACCCTGTTTGCACTGAGCTTTATTTTCTGGAATACACCTGTTGATTTTAAATTCATGAAGGATTTTCTAAAGGAACTGGAGCATCTGAAGACTCAGGGTCTCCTTAGGAGCAGAGCCCCTTTTAAAACGGAACCTCTATCAATGTGGTAAATTTGAGGCAGAGCAACTATTTACTGAAAAAGAATAGTACTTTACCTGCAGGCTTCTTTGAAGTCTTCTTGTCATTACTAGAAATTTCACTGAATTATCTTCCATCCCCCAAATCAGCTTTCTGCTGACACAAGAGACCTTCACCTTCTTTTTGATCCTACAAGTGAAGCCATGTGGAAATGATTGAGAGTGACGTCACAAGTTCAGCATTATGATTTAAATTTAGGATCGAGCAGAAGGAGGGGAAAAAAATTACACGCATCCATGATTACTGTGTTTGGGTTGTTCAGATGCAGGCTGAAAAAAATAAGGTCTTGTCTCAGTGAATATGGAATGTACCATGGAATCTTTTAATAGGAATTATTATTTGCCCTCATACATACATACATACACATAGATATATATATATCTCCAAAACTTTGGCTTCTTCCTCAGTCTTTCATTGTTTATGTGACTTTTTGATTGCTGTTGTCAGCAGCAGAAGTAATAGCATTTAGGCGATGCTGTATGTAAACAAGTTTTTTCAAAAGGAGAAGCCTATGTTTCCGTAAGTGCCAGACCCCTTTTATCCTCACAAATTGAGTACCCAGAGATTGAAGAACTCAAAACCACTGAGTTTAAAACACTCACCCGTAATTATTACTAATTATTGTAAAATTCAGGTAAGTGGAAGGTGACCTTTTTAGAATGAGCATTTATACACAGAAAAAGTTGAATAAGTAAATCAAGGATCAGAGAAAAGAGCTTGAAGGGACAAACTTAAGGAAGTCTATATGTTTAGCTCATTACAACAGATGACTAAGAGGGGACTGGCCAACTTTTAATCAGGAGGCCACCAGGCAGAAAGCTCCTCAGTTCCCCAGCAGAACTGTGAGCAGTACCGGAGGCTGGCACTGGAGTTGGAATGGCAAGGTGGTACATTCATGTTTTTTGAGCTGAAGTAATGCTCCACTGGAACTCACTACCACAAAAATACCATCTCCACATGTCATGAAGAATACAAGTGGCCTCTTTTAGGAGACTTGAATTACTCAGTCAATTTTGTTTTATTCTCTGATTTTTATTGCATTCACAGAATCACAGAATCATTTAGGTTGGAAAAAACATCTAAGGCCATAGAGTTCAGACCAGAGGAAGCTGGGAAAAATGTGAAACATGGGATTGTTTGTTCACTTTAAATTGTATTAAGTTAGAGAGGTTGTGGGAATTTATTTTGTTTTGGTTTATTTTATTTTATTTTATTTTATTTTATTTTATTTTATTTTAATTATTTTCTTGCCAGAGGTCGCTGGAATCTGAAGAAGAATTTTCCTAGAAGAGTTTTATGTCAATATGAGCAGTGAGGGCTGAGGACACCACAGAGCATCCAGAAGCATCATAGCAGGCACAAAAGCGACGTGAGACCTGTACAGGGAGTTCAGTTCTTTGAACTTTCAAGCCAGATAATAGATACATATGTTTTCTTAAGTAGAGGTCAATATCTTTTGCCACCAATGAATAATGTTACTCTCTAACCTCTGATTCAACAGTAAGCTCATAGTAAAAGTATACAAATATTTCTCTGTGTGTGAATACCTAGATTCATACACAGTCTCTGACTTGCAGTATTCATTAAATCTCCCTTGTACCGCACACACACACATCACCAGCAGATAAATTAATGAGACAAAAATGTTCAGCCTCAAGCCTCATTTCAGTGTTTAAACTTTTCCTTGCTCCTCCAGGGAAATTCATGTCAATGTCTTAATAAGGCAAGGACAGCCATTTCCATGCCTGAAAATACGTGCTCAAACTCAGGAAACAGTGCACGAAGAGGGGTAGGACTCGTATGTTTTCTCAGAGGGAAAAAGCGTGGTCGATCTTTATTGTGCAGCACGAGCTTCAGTCCACAGTTAACTTTAGCAAGCAAGCAATCAATCAAACATTAGCCAAAAAGACAAACATATCACAAACTAATAATGCTGCTTTGGAAGAACGTGTTTGTACTAATTCACAGCAGGTATTGCTGCTAACATGCAAAAGCTTCCTCAGAGTTCACTACTGTAGAGCACAAGATGTTGGTAACTCCAAAGGTGATTTACAATTAGGATACTGATTAATCCGTCTTGCTGCAAGTGTTTACTGCCTTCCCAAGTAGTCCTTTAACTTGATTGTTAAAGAACTTAAAGCAAGGTGTGGCCTTTATGGAAGCAATGTTTCCAAATGGAGTAGTTTGGGAAGAGTTATACAATAAGCACAAGTTTCAAAAAAATAAAGATATATAGGAACAATAATGTGGATATTTGCATTAGTTTCACTATCTAGTAAATATAAAAGATGGCATGCAAATTTATTTTGCCCCTTTCTGGGCACCTCTTGGTACCTTTAGTTAGAGACATGACAACCTGTCAATCTTCAGGGCCAAAAGCTGGCCATAGGATGAGGTCCCCTCCTGATCCGTGCTAAGCAAATGGACACACTTGCCTTGCTGGAGTTGCAGTACCCTTTCAGTGGGAATTTCCATATGGTGTCAACCCAATGCAGAGCATAAACTATGTGCAGTTTCTTCTGCACAATGAGAAGTTTTCTAGAATTTTAAGTCCAGGGCCATCTTTGCTCTGCTTTTAAATCACCACTATGGCACCCAGGCTTCCTTCTGTGCCACCAGTTTTCTTCCACATCTACCCTGGTTTTCTTGAGCTTACCAGACCATGTCTTTGATGGACACACCCTGTTGTTCATCCCATCAGTCCCTGGGCTGCAGCCCTGAATCTAACTGCTGTAGAAATTTAATTTGAGCCGTATATTTTCTGAGACAGAGATTCCATACTTCTGTAAAGGCATCCAGTGAAAAAGAAGTCTCTGAACTTAGACATTGACTTCAATGAGGATTTTGCCTGTGTATGCACAGCAGAACTGAGCTATTAACTGCTGATAAAGGACTAGCTCTTTGAAATATGGCTTTTACTTTGATGGGTTTTTTAAGGAGGAATTTGAAAGAATTTAAAAGAACGTTTAGATTCAATGATCAAGTATTCAAGGCACTTAGAGAGTCTCAAATTAAGGTGTCATTTGATAAGGAATGGATCACATGCTAGTTTAATAATATAGTTGGGAAGAATTGTGAAGAGAATTTTGAAGTTTCCCAGATTATCATCATTCTGGTTGAAGTAATTTGCCTGAGATTTTATGGTTTCAACAGTTTTGGCACCATCTATCTGGTTTTATACACATGTTTTAAAAAAAAAGGATTATTGAAAAACTGACAAGACCTTGATGTTCCCCAGCAGAAGCCTATAGCAGACCTGGATTCCCAGCTTCTTAAATAAAATTCAGTATGATATCATGCTGTTTGTAGAGCAGCTAATAAGGGATGGAGAAGAGAAATGATAGCTATTTATTTCTTAGTCAGGAGTGGAACGTTCACAGCTATTGCACTTTAAAAACCACTTTTCTATTTCTAAGCTATCCCAGTGTCTTTTGACTCTTCTCAGTTTCATTCATCTACCTTGTCTGTTTTGCATGTTTATTCCCGCCTCTTTCAGTATCTGCAGCTTTCTCTATTAGTTAGGTTGTTTCTTCCACCTTCTTCTGGGTTGTGGCAGACAATGTGTTAAATTAAAGCACAATCTTTTTTCAAGTCTAGTAAATATCAAGTAATGTCAGGGGAGATCTGAACCTGCCTTGCAGCTCTGGGAAGGTACACAATCGACCCAGCTGACATATCAGAGCCGTATGTGGATGGAACATATTCAGTGCACTGGAATTTTTTGCAATTCTGCAATTTTCAAATTTATATACCTCAGCCAGTTGTAGATAGATTTTCAAAAGGATGTAGAGGAATAATTCATTTTTATTCCATGTTGCCAAGTTTAGTCTCTTATTGGGAATATTGTTTTGTATAAATAATTAAGCGCTGAAGCCAAAGCAAGACTGTTTTTTTAGACCCAATGGTCATTGCATTTCTCTGGTCTATTGCTCATATCCCTGTTTCAAGTTGCACAGCACAGCAATTTTTAAGCTGGTGTTGTAGATTTCAGGTAAATGATGTAACCCGCAGGCTTTTCTCACATTTCCATGAAAACAATTCCAGGAGATCATTTGTTTGTTCTAATGTCAACCAAGGAAATTTTCATTTCTGGGCCACATGTAGCCTTGAAAAGTGTACCTTCTATAAATACAATCAGTACAGGCTAATATTACTAGGAACAGACTGAAACAATTCTTGTCTTTTTAACAGAAGAACCAAACAGTCTTTACTCTTAAATGTCTGAAGATCTAAATTAAAATCCTTGTTTCTCAAGCACTTACATGTCTGGGTCTTTAATCTCCCCCGTTGAACTTTTTTTTTCTCCCTTTTTCCACTGCTGCACACAACAAACTTCAAGTTCTTTATAGAAGATCAGCATGCCATATCATAAGACAAGAAAATGGTATACTATGGCCATCTGTGTTTGTTCCGTGATAAACAGGAGGGTTTTAACCAAGATTTTTGTAATTCAAAGGAAATTCTCAGATGAAAACACAGTTAATCTCCTGATGCTGGAGACATATAAAATAACAGAGGATGACCAGACTCTGTTCTCTTTTGGACACATATAGACGCCATCTCTGATGCCCTGTTAGTTACTGCTGTAGGGAAATCAAGAGCAATGGTCACCTAAAAAGTGACTGCACTATGTGTGGTGTCACCAGACCTGTGCACTTTGGGGACAGGCTGACTGAGCTCTTACAACCTGTGTGTGTCAGATGTTGTCAAACATGGAAAGAAGTAGGCTTTTGCAAGGAGAACCTTCTAGTCCTGCTTACCTTATTTGAAGCAAATCTCTCTAAACATTGGGAAAGGGAGAAGGAGATGAAGGGAGAGAGAGAAAATGAGTGCTATACCTCCCATATCCATTTTACCATTTGTTTCATAAAAAGATGTTAAAGCACAAGTCACTTGATTTTACAATTTTTATACCACATATTCTTTGGGGAAAACACTGCTAGACCTACAAGATTTTTTGGGAATAATGTAGCCTAATCTGGAGAAAAATTGGTCTGTTTATGCTGTGTTTTGTAACTGACCATTAATTCCCTAAATTAGTTTCTAGTTAACTCTCTCTTTGTGTAAGTATGTAATGGGCTGCTGAGTCAAATATTTTACTGACTTCAATTTGTGCTAAGTATGCTAGTCAAATGCTGTGGTGATGTGCATTAAATGAGTTGCAAAGGAGTGATTGAGTTATGCAGTCTCCCCAATGGACCGCTAATAAAAAACTTTATACCTTATGAACCATCATAACTCTGTATATGCCACATGAAATAAGGTATTAAAATGTTTTAGAGAGCTTTAAAAATTTTATTAGTGCTTTTTTGGTATTGTTCCACCTATAAAGCTGGACTTCCTTAATTAGTGAGGACCTAGGCTCAGGGGAAAAAAAGGTGTCCGGGAAATGCTGGACCCTTCAAATTTTAAGTAATTCAGCTATAGTTAGTTTTGCTACCATACAGTTAATGAAGTATTATTAGACCAAGTGGCCATCCATCCTAGGCAGAGCATTCATA
Organism: Ifrita kowaldi; assembly: GCA_013398055.1. Classification (NCBI taxonomy): domain Eukaryota; kingdom Metazoa; phylum Chordata; class Aves; order Passeriformes; family Cinclosomatidae; genus Ifrita; species Ifrita kowaldi. The sequence goes on along the minus strand of VZRS01000329.1, from coordinate 42,264 downwards.
CAGATTAGTCAGTACATTTATTTGGGGTTTCTGATGTAATTTCAAAGTGAATTAGGCTGTTGGTTCAGAGGAACTATTTGACTGTTCCCGGGATCTTGCTGCTCATTAAAAGATCACTGCATACAGGAGCATCATTAGCTATTCTATATATCATAACAGGAGCCACTCAAAGTGCTGCTAGCTGCAGACAGATGGGTCACCGATGCTCTTGTCAGAAAACATTTCTCACAGAAATAAGCAGTTGGACATTCCAAATAATTTAAAACTTACAGAGGAGCATGTGAATCCCATGTCCCAGAAAAATCAGGCAGTTGTATTTTTTGCAAATGCTGGCTTCCCTGCTTCTGGTAGTTTGGCTGATGGACATGTGCTTGAACAGAGCACTGGAGCCCTACTCACTTCCAAACGAGGCCTGGAGCCCTGCATGTCTGTGATGATCTGAAGTTTAACCCTTTCTTGCTGCTGAATTTTTGTGCCTTGGCAAGTACCCATTAGAATGCATAGATATCTTAAGGTGTACCAGGACTTAATTATGCAGTTATGCTTACCTTAATGCACACAATTTACCACCCTGAAATCCGTAAGATAGTTTCTGTTTTACAGGTCCGTGATTGGAGTGAGGAGTGGGCAAACAGCCCCTACTGACAGGGAGCAGCCGACTGGGGTGAGGCAGTTGAACCACTGGGAAGTTTTAGTAGCTAGGACCGCCTCCTGTGGCAACACCCTCACCCCATGGGAGCACTGTTGTAGAAGCTTCCCTTGTCTCTGACCCCAAAGTTTCATCTCAGCTGTGGGTTTTTTCACATATTGGTGATGCAACTTTCGTTACAATCCTGTAAGTGGTGTTTAACCACTATGCATTTAAATAAATGTACCTTGTTCTTTTCTTTGCTGAATCAGCAAGTTACCATGGTCTCAGTAACAGCTACTCAGACTCCTCTTTCCTTCTGCCTCCAAGTTGTTTTCTTTGGCTAAACCAGAAAGGCAAAATCAGGGGAATGGGAAAAGGTACAGGGCACTCCCGATGCTTTCCTAAATCTTTAAATTGTGTTTAATGCCTGTTGCAGAGAGCAACAGATGACTTCTCACAGCTGCCTCTGCACCAGCCCCTCACCCACTTTCAGGGCTGAGATGTTACAGAGGCCCTGAAGCGTCACTCAGGTTTCCCAACACTGTGCCAGCTGAAAGGCATCCAGATAAATGTTGAGGATGGCTTCTTGCTTTGGATATTACTGCAGTGCAAACTACCTCCAGGAATAGCTACTAGGACAGTGGGAGCAGGACTTCAAACAGGCCCATCAGAGGCTACATCTGCACTACAGCTGGCCGCTGCAGAATACCAAATAAGTTTAAAATTGCTGCTGAGAGGGGGGGTGGTGCTTATTGCAGCAGTGAGATACTGGGACCTGGTCTATTTGATTGCTGCAAGTACTTCACTGTTATCAGTACAGAAGACCAACTGCAGCTCTAATATAGGTACATACCTCTGATTGCAACATGGTCAGTAAGTGAATGTCAGGACCTGAGAGTTGTTTAGCTCAAGTCTATTGCTCTCTGATTATCTCTATAAGAAAAGCAAACCCAGCAAGTTTTCTGTGGAGATTATGTTGAAGTTAGTCAGATTTTCCACCCACTAGATCTGTGGAGAAGGATCTTTAGGCTAATTTACCTGAAGCTCTCAAATTTAACCCTTAAGATATCACAGCGTTTTACCTCTGCATGTAAGGCTTGTTAATAGCTAAAAATCAGGGCCTGGCAAGAACTACCACACAATTACTTTGTGTATCACTGATGGTATGAGAACAGAAGTAAAGCATTTTTAGTAGCAACTGAAATACCAACATGTATTTTTAAGATTTATTGACTAGGCAATAAGGATGTCAATCCCTCTATCCGTGACTTTGCACTTCTCCAATACGCTTTAGTGGAACATAGACATGATTTGAAACATCTGCATCACACTTATGGAGTGTCAGCTGGACAATGACACTTTTCTATATGCAGTTCATAAGTTTTCCCTTGAAGCCTCTTCCAGAGACCATCTTTAAGTCAGAGGTGAAAAGGAGAATATGGTCTCTTCAAAAAGAGTTTGGGAATGGCTTCCTTAGTCCACAGCATAGCAAGAAGCAACACATCATACAGTTCCTTAAAACAGAAATATTCCTCACTCAAATAAACACCCATATCCTGTTTGCAAGATATGCCAAAATTTCCTTTTTTTTTGTCCCAGATCCAAGTTACTCATCTTTTTTTGGGGAAAAATAAATGTTATAATTAAAGTATAAGTGTTCCCAACACAGTGGCAGATTTCCTAAGAGGCTCTTTTTTCAGGCCACTGAAGCTGGGCAGAGCACAGTGTGGTGGACCTTCTCTGCCTCCAGCACACATTCCCGCTGTAGTTTCAAGTGCTAAGCTGGCATCACTTCCTGCATGTTCACTTTTGCTCTGCTCTTTTTTCTGTCTGGCCCTCTGCCTCTTTCCATCTTCGTCTCTCACCTTCCTCCCACACTTGCCTTGTGGGAGAGTCTGTTAGCTGAGAGATTTAACTCACCAAAACCAGGAGAGAAGTGGCCATGTTCTTGCTGTCTTTCTTGTCAGCCTGGGACGCTGAGCTCTCTCAGCCAAAATGCTGCCGAATTGAAGCAGTGGTGCCAATATGAAGTGGTGGGAGAATGTGGCAGAGAGGAGGCAAGGAAAGAGATTTGTGAAAGGGAAGCAGGGCCTTCCCCCTTGGTAGTGTTAAGAAATGTTGTGCCTAACTCCACTTCCTTCAGGTCTGTCACCATCAGAAACAGCAGTGAGGCTGGAATCATGTCCCCACTGGATTTTACACACCTTCTGCTCCAATTCTTTAACCACTACAAGGTCTCAGTTTCAACAAGGAGCTGCTGACTAAAGATACTGTCTGAGTGCCCAGGAAGCAGCAACGCTTTTTTTTTCAGTGTTCCCTCTAGAGTTATTAGTATTTTGCAATGGCTCCATGGAGTAATAATAGTATCTAGACAAAACACCATAGATTTTTAAGTGCACACCTGAGAGCAATTATGTCACCCTTTGCCTCTAAGTGTCCTCAACATGTCAAGCCTTTCTAGCTGCTTTTCTTTCAGCTGCCAGTAACGAAGGCAGCTAACAGAGCCATAGGCGTGACAAGGCATGTGATGAACTTACCATCACCTCCCATTTTTAACTCTGCAAATTCAGAATGACCCCCATCATCCTTGAATATCATTTGGAAAGTCAGTGCACAGTTAACTTAAGTGATTAACCACATCTGTTAAGGCAGAAAATCTAAGCCTGTGTCACCAAATTCCTAATTACATATTTAACTGCACAAATACAGGCAACAAAAGTGTAGATACCAGATTACATGGCACCTATTAATACACTCCAAGTCTAAACCACAGTTGTCCTAAGAATGATTGTCCTAGTTGTCATTTTCTTTGAGAGCTATGAGGTACTTTGGGAACAAAAAAAAAAGTAGTGAGTTAAATGAAATCATTTTATTCCAGCTAAAGTGCACAACATATGGCCATAGATACTTAGAGATACCTGGGAGAAAGCCCCAAAGGGAGAAAAATTAATTTAGAAATCTTTTGTAATGGAATTTATTAGAGAAGTGTAAAATGACTTCCATTTAACAACTGCCTATAAAAATATGGTGGATAAAAGTTTGATAGTCGGCTACAAAGTGACTTCAGTACTTTTCAGATAGCCTGGCAGTCCATAAGTAGGATTCATAGATGTTTAGGCACCCCAATATCTCCAGGTATCCTCTGATTCTGTCTAAAGGACCCATTTCATGCAAGATTGCCTTTCCTACATTAGACAAACTTACCATCTTTCTACAACTCAGAGTTCTGGTTTTCAAAGCCTTTGGATATTTGGAGATCCTGTTGACATCTCCGGCTCTTCAGCACTGCCTGTCACCACATCTTACTCCCATTGTGGAGCTGTCAGAATGGCTCTGACCCTCTGTCAAGTTACGCAGAGGGACCACAGGCTAAGTGGGTAGCACTGACAGATATGCATTGATGTTGATCTTGCTGGCAAAGTTAAGAACTATTTTTGACTTTTCATTTTTAATATGCAGAAACCAGAAAGAAGTGAACTGGAAAGTGAATAGCCTTCTCCAGTAACATTAAAAGGTTATACTCCCAAAAATGTTTTCTTTTTTTGAAATATGAATACATACATTTGGATAACTTAGCTCATAATACCCCATATGTGAGTTCAAAGTTGAGAGCATCAGTAAAATCATTGTGCATTACAAGTGTCTAAGTGCTTTCTTGCTTTCTTTTGGCATCTGTCCCATGATAAAGTACCTTACGTTGAAGTAATCGCCCTTTTACTCATGGGGACCACCACTTTGACTGGGAGGGTGGAGTCACTCAGGGGGAGTGAAAGCAGTACCAAAGCCTATGGCCAGCTTAAGCATATTTGTATATTTGCATATTTAAACAGAGAAAGGAATGGAAAGCATTTCCCCACCCCCTCTTTTCAGTGGCTGTCATTTTGAGCATGGCTAGAGGTAGGATGAGGTTAAAAGTTCGGGAAAAAGAGAGAACACAGAACAACATCCTATGCATTCACTGAAACTACGACAAGGGGCTTAAAACTCTTCCCACGTATTTCCTCATACAGTACTCACCACAAGCAGCCCCCTAAACTGTCTGGCTGTGGTTAGAGTTCATTTCGGAGCCAGGAATGGGGTAGGACAGTGCTGAGCCCAGGCAGGCTACTGTGCTTTCAGCACGCTTTGCTGGCTGGATGAGACCTGGCATTCCCAATTAGGGCACTCGCACAAAGCGGCGGCCGGGCCGGGGCACTGCCATGCAGCCCAGCTCCGCAGCACGGGCTCCCGCTGGCTGCTCCGGCACGGCAGCTCCGAGGTAAGGACTGCGCGTCCTGCCCCGAACGGGGGTGCAGTAACCACCCGGGAATTTATGCTTATTGTCTGTGCACACTCTCCTCCTCACAGGGAACTGCGCACGGGGATTTCTGTACAGCGCCCTATGGAGAGAATGTGGAAGGACGGCTGGTTTCTCCCAGGCTTGTGAGGAGCTGCCACCAGAAAGCATAATTTCAAAATGGAAGGAGTGAGTAACTGCGCCTCAGCCACAGCAAACGCAGTGTCCCAGCAAGGCAGGGAGACGCCTGCCTGCAGAGCCAGCAGGTATTTGAGATGGCTTGTACGGGAAAAGGGATCCACTTGAGCTTTGCTTGTGGTGGTCTCATCCTTTGTTCTGTTACAGCTAGAGTAGATTTAATAATGCTCATCAAGAAATAACAAAGTATTTCATGCAGCAAATTTTGTTCATGAGTAAACGACACTGAAACACAGAATATCCCCAGGTTTGCTAGCCTTGATATTCTGAGGTTAGAAATAAAAGAATTAGCATACATTGGTAGCAATAGGGGCCAGAGCATAGATTTTGTATATTCCTGAGTTTCTACATTCCCATTTTCAGCAATAATCCCAGAACCCCTGCCTTTTATTTCTGCTTAATCTGTATGTGAGGAAATAATTTTTGATTTCAGTTACTGTCAGGGATTTGTATAGCATCATAATTCACTGGATTAATCTAATCCTGATCTCAAAACTTTGCATGGTAGTACGTAGCTGCTGCCACTCCAAGCCTTCTTGCAGCTATCAAGAAAACTGCTCTGGGCTCATGAATATCACCAGCTTTGTGGGTCACTCTAAGAAGCCTCATATTCTAGGGAATTCTATTAAAAATAAGTCGATCACTTTCATCTACAGCTCCCCACCTGCAAACTCCCAGATTTTTGTGGGCACTTTATCTGTTACACTGCTTCCTGACCTCTTTACCAGGTAAGGAATCTGCCAGAATTTTAAAAAAAATAAATATTATTGAGGTTTTTGTCCATTGATAAGAGGAGATCTGTTGTACTGAAACAACCACAGTAAGCTTCTAACAGGTGCAGTGATAATTGTTCCTGCGAGCAAAGATCTAATTCATATGATAATCTGTCATCGTCTGGCATTTCATCCTAACTGATTTTTAATGCTATATTGATCTCGACTTCCATAATTGGCCTCTTCAAATAGTTTACTTTCTTCTTCACAGAGAAAGGGAAATGCAGGTTTTGTTTCTTTCAGTCTCTTTTACTATCTGGTATATGCTGCCATGGAATTTAATTGTCTGTAATTTAAACCCCAGAAAACAAAACCCAACCCAGAATCTACATTTCTGGAGTCTGAATAAAATATAGTCAACTTGCATTTGTTCTTGAAATCCTTATGTAAGCCAAGATTTCTTACTTGAGAAAAGAAATAGTAAGTGAAGAAATTGAAAGGCTTTAATTTTCCTATCTTTAAAAAGCAATGATTTGATTACTTCACACAAAGGTTGTCACTCCTCATAATATCTCAGCCGGAAAAAAAAAAAGATAAAGAATTGTCAATAAAAAAAAAAGAAAAAAAAGAAAAAAAAAAGAGCTGCTTGCAGGCTTTTGTGCCTATCTTTCTGAACAGTTGTATTCTAACCTATATAAATCAGCACAGATGCAGGAGCTAAGTTAACAAAGACGTATGGTGCTCTGTGACCCTCATCATCCCTGTGCATCTGAAAACAGAACTCAAAACTATAAGGTTACTGTGAATGTGGAAAATGGCAGGCAGTCAGCTCTTTCACCAGATTTAGCAAAATTGTAAGAATAAACAAAAAGAAAAGTAAAAACATGTAACCAGTACTTTGCACATGGATGGGGGAGAGAGGAGAATTTTGGGTCATCTAACAGCTAATGTAAACTACAGGGTGGATTCCTTCCAGAACTAAGCTTGTGATTACATTAATCAGACACACTAGAGATAATGCTATACGTTACACTTCCAGGATTTCAATAGCGGGTTAGAGCTACAAAAGAGGGAAACAGTCCCCAATATTGGGCACACCATTAATAGAAATAAAGAACTGGAAAATAATTGCTGAAACAGCCAGTCGGCTGAACACCGGGGAAATAGTGAGTGAGCAATTATCAGTTCGTAATCGATGTGACCATTACCCTCTTCTCTTTTGCAGCACATCTTTTGCACCTGGCACTTCAGGCAAACAGCAGCTGAAAGAGAACTCTGTAACATGTCCATAATAGCCTGCTCCCCTGCCTTCAGGAGCAAGTGGCCATTTCAATGGCTGCAGATGTTTGTGTAAGAATGGACACTCCTAGGTACCATTCTCTGGTAACGCCGGAGTCCTGGTAGTCAACAGCTTGAGCTCTTTAATTCACGATACAGTCTTTATGCTAAAAGGTCTCAAGGAAACACTGATAGCTTCTGCTCAGATGTTCTCTGCAGACTGTGTGAGGGCTGTGTTGGTTTAGAAGGTCACATTGATGTCCTATATTTACTTAGAGTAAGGCCTTCACTGTATTTTTCTGATTCTGTCTGCCTGAATGGATGTGCATGTAAGCAGTGTAGCTTGCTGAATTCTGAACACAGAAAAAAACCCCAAGTATGTTATAACTGGTTCTCATTAAACTGTTAAATGGAATACTAAAAGGTAGCTTAAAATCAGGTGCATTTAATAAAGTTATATTTGAATTGGCACATGCATGGGTCCCATGTGTTTTTCAGTTTGCTAGTGTTGCAAGTTTATCATGTGTATTACCTATGCTTAAATGTTACTTCACTCCAATAAAAACAGGCATCATTTACAATTTCTCTCAAACATTGCTAAGTCCATGACCCAATTCGTTAGCTAACTGTTCGAGCAGCCTAACACACCCATTGAATTTACTGAGTCTTGGAAAGTGATTTATGCCTTTAGATTAGATATGGGTTTGGAAGATTAAATAAAAGCACACAGAGGCATGAAGTGGGGACTTTCTGTAGAAGATACATTTTTAGTTTGAACAGAACTGTACAGAGCACTCATTCACCACAGTTCACTTCCCTTCTTAATCCTGCAGAAGTTCCAGCAAATAAATCTCAGGGAGGAGTTTCATCAATGCAATTATATAAAAATTCCACAATGAAGAAATCTGTTTTATGAGATCTGTAGTGAGAAAGAGTGTTTTCATGTTTCTCCACCAAAATTTCTTTGGTCAAGAGCACAGACACCTCTGTGACAAGCAGACCTCTGAGTCTCCCAAGAACTCCCTGCCCAGTCCAGGAGGGGGGCCTGAACCCATCCAGGTCTGGCCTCTTCCGATTCTCCGGATGTGCCGTTATGACTCAGGCACGGGCATGTCCCAACTCTGACACAGATCCCAAAACAGATCAGTATCCCAGCAAGACTGTGTAATACTCATTCATAAACAGACAGCCTTGGCCATAATTTGGTGTCCCTGCAAGTCCGGAGACATTGCAATCCTCAGCTATGATAGATCTGTTGAAATAGGAATTTTACAGATTTGCCTCATGCTGCCCTTCACATCCACAGTCAGAGAAACCACTCCTCGGGTCTGGAACTTCACCATACCTCCACAGGACTTTGTTTGGTTGCTTACATGGAAACACAACAGTAGGAAACTATTTTACGTAATCCAGCAGTGAGAAAGAGAGCAAAGGAGCCAGCATTGTGGGATCATCCAGCACTCTGGACCACCATCAGGTTGTGCCTAGAATAAACTTTGGCCACCTCTGCTTTACAGAAGCACCAACATGCAACAAGTTTCTACCTTTCTTTATTCAGGAACGAAATGAAGCTGAAATAATTTATTACCAAAAAAAAAAAAGAATAGAAAATTTATAAGAATTTAATTTATTAGAAAAAAGAACGTGAATTTTAATCAATAATCATGCCCATGGTAAGATAAATTTATGCTTGCAAAAGCTTCAACAGATGTTTTTTATTGTAATGGCTGAGATCCAGAATCTTTCTACATTCTTATTTTCTTTCCTCAAACTGAAATAAGACCAGAGGTCACTCCAAATTCTACTTTTTGTGTGTGTTTTTGTGTGTGAAGAAAGTGGACATATGTAAAAAAAAAATAATATTCCTTCTAAATAGGAAAATAAATCAGAAATACCACAAACCAGGACAAACTCAGATTTTCTGAGTGATGCAGACATTTGGAAATAAAAGCCAGCTGGAACAGTAATTTAGAAAACATCGCAGCTTCTTTTGAAGTGAGATTTCTCAATGAAGAAAGCAACTTCTTTGGCTCAACGAAGGTGCAGTGGCACCACAAAGTTCGTGCCTTTCCCAAATACTTCAGAAACCTGTACAAACTCATCCAAACCAAAAAGGAAAAAATAAAACAAGATATTTGACTCACAAACTAGCCACTAAATGTCAACTGGTTACAGAATGCGCCACCTGCCAAGGCTGAAATCTAGGACAAAGATCCCAGAGGGGTCACAATCCTGCAATCCCTGCTCAAACCAAAGGCCTGTTAGCTCTAACACTTCTCTAAAAAAGAGAGAAAATACATATATTATGCAATCAGACTAGAGTAGAATATTTTTAATGAAAACAAGATGTTTGTAGAAGGTGCCAGGCTGCTAGTCCCAGAAAATAGAAGGCAGCTATAGCTGAGGCAGAAGTAGGACTTGCTTGTTCATCAACCTGCCATGACCTGAGGCCAGGACAAAGAGTTCAGTCTCCCTGCCTGTTTAAATCCTGGGCTTGGGAGCTTTCGTAGCCAGCAAGGGTGCTAATTAGAGTCAACTGTGGTGTTGACACACGTGTACTGGGAACCAGGAGGAGACCAACCTCATTTTTACAACAGCATTGCACAGAAAGAGGTTTTGGTTGGTTTGATTTAATGACTTGATTAGAATTTGAGCTGGTAATTTACAAGGGATAGGTGGTGTATCCACTGCCAGTCCTCTAAGCCAGTCAGCTTTGTATAGGATCAAATTTATATAACAAACCAGACTCAGCAGTGTCATAAATGAGGGTCTGAATTTCGTGCCAAGTGTAAATGAGTAATAAAGTAGTTACAAAGTAGTATGTCTGTACACTGATTTGGCATTCCCTGTGTGTGCAGAAGCAATTTGGTATGCTATGGGGACAAAATTCAGTCCTGGCATAAATCAATGGGACTCACATCTATTGAACACCAGAACTGAAATAGGACTCAAAGGCATTTTAGACAGCATAGGAATTAGTGATGGGGGGGAAATGTGAAGGGCATATGGATGTGGAACAGCACAGAAGTGGAAAAGAGCAGGAAAGAAGCAAAGAGACAGGAGTGTAGAAGGTGAATAGGACCTTCTCTGTTCTATTTGTTGTTCCTTTTCTTCAGCTGGAACCTGAATATCAAATATTTGAATACTTTTTCCCCTGCATCCAAACGGTATGATAAATTGGGGAACAGCTTGGAAACACTTAAAAGCCTTTTAATGATCAGTCACACATGATGAGTAACAATCATTCAGGGCAGTTCTGAACGAGATCCAGAGGCCTCTGCGGAATTTCCATCTGCTCGCCACAAAGAGCTACGCGGGAATTTGGCCACCAAGTATTCTTGAATCCACAGTGTTGTACTAGAGGTGAACTGAGCCCAACACACACAGCTTTCCCCCCATGAGATAAAAGCGCAGTGACACACGCACACAGACACATGGAATGAAGGATCCTGCAAACCTGGGTGAAAACAGGGAACCACTAAGATGTGAGACTGGGAGCTGAAGGCAGGCGTGGTTTTACCAGGTGGTTAAGACAGTCCAACTGCAACTCATTTTGCCAGGCACAGTTGCATGGCAAAAGGCGAGGGAGAGCTGCACGTCTCTGCCACTCCCCAGTATAAACCGAAGCGTTCCTGGCAGTGTTCACTGTGCAGGTCTGGAGCAGACCAGCAAACAATGGTGTATGGTAGGCATTGCCTAACAGGTTCCAGATTATCCAAATAGTTTGTAAGTGGGCATGAGGGAGCAATGCAGAAGTTCTGCAAATTGTCACCATACATTTCAGACATTTATAGGCTCTCAGGTGTTGATCACAGTGGTTTATTTATATACTATGTGTACAGTGCTAAGGCCCTTGGCACTAACAGGGAACAGAAAGCAGCTTTTTTGTTATTTTCTGGTTAGTCTTGTTTCAGACCGAGCACTTGCTACCGGTTTGAGGCAGCAGATTTCCATATTTTAGTAAGATCTTATGTCACTTTTGAAAAAATTTCCACTATGCAAACCTCTACACGCACTACAGGCATGGCACTTGTCTCATCATTATGTATAAATGCATCTGGATTATCAAAATACTCTATGATACAATTTCTGAGGCTTCCCAGAGCAGGAAACAATACAGTTCAGGATAAGGTATGGGTGTGTGAAATCTCCACTGCCAGCAAGCTGTACAGTTTCACTGCACTTTTTATGTACATATCACCGGCATTTTGTTACTAAACCCAGTAGGATCTAATTTACTGTATTCAAATCACATTTAAATTAAGTCTCACAGTATCTGAAAATATTTTGTTGACAGCATAATGCTTATAATTGATGTGGTAAGCCTAAATTTATTGCAATTATTCACCTGTTTGATCAATATCCACCCACATACTGTCACTTCTTGTTGGAAGTTTTATCCACATATACTTTGAGAAAAACATTTAAACCCACAAAATAATGTCAGGTTTTATCCCAGTGCAAAAGCTCTTTTCGTCTGCATTACTGCAGCAATTTGTAGAATAAAGAAAAATTGCTCTTGGGTTCTTAAAATCACTCAGACACAGACATCCAAAGGCCATCAGAAACATATCACAGCACATGACCATCACCCACCAAAACATTGGCTGCTGAGATTTATGAATACTTCCATGGCAACAGGTAAAAATTGATAACCGAAAGTGAAACAATGATAAATACTTTCCACTGATATATGGACACTTAAGAATTCTTTTCGATCCTCTGAGAACAGAGAGTATGGAAACTCCAGGGGCAGTTCATATTTCTTGTGGACTACACTTACCAGAATAAGGCTGATGAGATTGCCTTTGATTAAGTTCAGGACATATACAAGCCAGTTTCAAATAACATCCAGTGTATCTAGCACCTGGTAAGACTCCATCAGAGGAAAAACACTGGGTTAAATGATATGTTATCTAAACACTTGCCTGAATCAGAGAGATCTAGGTTAGAACATGCAATACAGTAGTCACAAGTTTTTAGCTCATTAGAGTCTAGGGCAAGGCTTATACATGAGCACACAGTAAAGCATGTGCATTGTCAGAACTGGGCTAGGAATTGTTGCAGAGGTGCCCTGACTCCCAGAGGGCTCCATACATTCTTGGCCTTTCTTAGCAGTCATACTGATACATGGAGCCAGAAGAAATCGGGATGAAAGATCCTGCAGGATCCTTCCGAACTGGCTTGGTTCTGCACAGCACAAGTTCTGTGCAAGAGTGTATGGACCCCCCTGCCAGTCTCACAGGTGGTGTTAAAGTTCAGTCATAATGGATAGGACAGGGGATAAGAAGAAATTGGTTGGCATGGAATTATGGTAATCATGGCACCCGTGCATTTCATTCAAGATTGAAGCTTGGCAGCTGTGTAAATTAGCTGTTGAAAAGAAAATAATTTGGTAACTAGCCTTGAATCTACTGTCCTTAAGCAAACAGATTTACTTATCAGAGACATGCTATAATTTGTTAGAGAATGTCATAAAAAGATGAGAATTCAATATTTTAAAGCCCATGCACAGCATTTTAATAAAACATTCTGCCAATCGTGCAGCAAAGTTTCAAGCATCCCTTTTAGATCAGACTAGATTTACTCAAGACTAATGGTTTCTTTTCCTTCACCAAAAAAATTATGTATTACAGGTGTCTTGAGAAGTGAGTTCCTGCGTCATCAGATTAATTATCTGCTACCAAATCACTAAATGCCTTAATGTGCATATTGTCCCTAAAATCAGAAATATCTTTCCCCTCTCCACCTTATTCTGACTGTAGGTTTGTTGCGGAAGTTGACTGCTTGGGTTTGCGCCGGGCCTGTTCCTGGCAGAGAGCAGTGGAGGAGTACATTAGAGTTAGTTCAGCTTTAGAACACACAGAATTATGTCACTGGCAACTGGGGCCCACCAGGTAAGACAGCCCAAGAGTGAAAATGGTGGAAATCCTCCTCTTGCTACCATCTCACACAGTGTCCTTGTGAAGGCCACAGGACAGAGGAGATGCGGTGTCCAGTTTTCCATTACCGCAGTGGGGCATAGTTTGTCAAAGTCTGCCAGGGATCCCTGATTTAGTTTCCCAGGAGCAATCAGCAGCATATTCTGAGAAAATCTTATCTGCTCCTGGCTATATAGCATCCAGCTGAGGAACAGATGGTATGATCCTTTAGGAAGATGGACATAGACGGGCTGAAGCAAATGAGACCGTTCAGATCTATTTCTCTGATGAGAAATGAAGCCCTGAGCTGGCATCGACATTTCCTGAGGTGGCAGGGGCAGGAGCAGATGTGAAGATGAGTTGCTGCGATGACAAGATCAAAATGCACCTAGCCCTGGATAGTACATCTCCATTACAGTAAGCTTGTATGACTCTGGACAGCTGTCTAGCTGAAATTAGCACCTTCTTGAGGGTTAGCTATCAAAGCTGGAAGCTAGGTAAGACTGGGTGATGCTGGCAGAAAAGAGAGAAATCCGCTGTTAGAGCACCTTTCCAGGGATTATCCACTAACAGGGTTTTGTTAATCTTTTATGGATTGTTGCCTGTAGCCACAGCAACACCGCTTTCTCCTGTGACCAGGCAAAGTGCTGTTCACTCTTTGTTAGTGGGGGTCTGGGCAACAGCTTTTATGATTTGATTATTTCAGTTCCTACTGTTGAGCAATCCCTGAAAAAGCCCCAGTGAATAAGGAAGTAACCTCCTTGCTGAGGTGTTCCTAAAATTATCTTCACCCTCTGAAGTGCCTGCTCAAGAGGTCTTCGAATACCTCCGCAGGGCTGGTCCTTAGCGCTGACTGTAGGTGTTTGTTGTAAAGAGAGGCTCCTCAGGTGGTTCCCATCTCTTCATCCTGGTGAAGCAGAGTGGTACATAGGGGTACAGGATCAGTCCTTGGAGGCTGCATGAGAGCTCTTTCAGAACTGAATATCTGTGTAGGACAGTGCACTAGCAAAACTCCTGCCTGTCCATGAACCAATGTGTGCAGCTGGGCTTGGGACTCCTGTTTTGTCATAAGCATCTGGCTTTTCCATTCGTATGGATTTAGCTGTGCCGTGAGGAGGGTGCCTGGGGTGGCACACTGAATCAGGCCCTGTCCCCTTTGCTCAGAACCTCCCCTTTTCTGCTGCCCAACTGGGTAAATGGGGGAAGGCAAATGCAAGGGCAGAGATGGGTTTCTCCCAGTCTCAGTCCCCTCTCCACTTCCATGGGAAACTAAAACAATTTTAAAAAAAGAAAAAAAAAGAGAGAGGGAAGAAAAAAGGAAAAAATGGAGAAAAAAAGCAGTTGTCTTCTCCCCACAGCAGGAGTCACAGTGTGAACAGCCACTGAGTGACAAAGTGAGAGTAGGAGGTTGGGCTTCACTGTCTTTATCCCTCAGCGCATGGGGCTCACAACAAAGGCCATATGCCCTGATCCTAGACATCTTTAGTCTTTTAAGCAGTCTTCAGCATGCAAGTAGCTCTATTAAGCAGTATTAATTGTTACAGCATATGGCTGTAAAGATAGAAATGAGAAATATCTTATCAGCCCTTTAATTAAAATAGCTATACAGCTGACCACTTATTCAATGTTTGCACACAGGAAAAAAAGATAAATTAATAGTCTTTTTGGTGGGTGAGTGATTTGAAAGGCACTCCTGATTTCTGCACAAGCACTCGTTCTTCATGGAGATTGAAACAAGAAAGATTTAGAAAAATACCTGTCAAAGTATGAGGTTATCTTTGAATTGTTCATTTTGACCATTCACTATCAATGACATGCAATTTGTCCCATTAAATATGTTCTGCTACCTCAATGGATGAGATAGTTTTATACAAGAAAGCCGCTGAGGAAGACTAGGACAGGTTTGTGAATGCCACCAAGTGAACTGCTAGTCAACAAAAGAAATGAGACAGATTCTGCTCCTATTACTCTTGTATTTCTAAGGGACTATTCAATGCAAGATTGATCAAGTTGTCAGTTACAAATGACATCAAACAAAAACCTGTGTGGCTTATTGATGAGTTTATTTGCAGTGCTGTGCTTCTTTTTCAGCTCTTGCTGAAAACCAAAGCATATTGAATTGCTTGACATAATGAAACTGATTCTTTATCTGCCATATTTTGATACTGAGCAATTTTATATATTCATTTACAAATGAAGTTCTAAGGTATAGCTCATTTCTCATTTTTCCTCCTTGAAAATGGCAGAAGGCTGTATACTTTTTAGAACTCAGTTATGCCAATGAGCAACAGAAGTGTCTGATGAGATCTTTAAAATTTTTATTTAAAAATTGGCTCAAGAAACAAACCCTTGATGCAGGAAAGTAATTTTACTCCATATGTACATATTGGCACGGGCAGCCCACTTGAGTAGCAAAACCAGTTGTTTAAAATAATAATCTCATTAGTAAAAATAAAGGAAACTATTTCTTCTTGTCCTTGCACTTTAAGAAAATCCAATCCAATCCAAGAAGACAGAGACCTGAACATTTCAGTAAAAGCAAATGATAAGAAACCCCAATCCCTATTTTGAAACGTGCCTCAAATTTTGGAAAGAAAATACAGCTGGGCCCTCTTCAGTCTAGTCTGTTAACTAACCTCATCAGGTTGAAATCCAGCCCTTTGCTACAAGCACCAGGCTTTTGTAGTGTTTTCTCGACCCACAGTCAGCCGCCCAGCTCACTAAGTGCTTGCATATGCATAAACAGAACAAGGCATCCTTCCCCCGTCTGCCCCCTGAAAGCCTCAATGCCGAAGTAAAGGGGAACCTTTTAAGCAGGGTTTTAATTAGCACCCATTGTTCCCTGGCTGGCAGGACAGGCAGAATGGCCCAGTGGTTTGAAAACGGCTATCACAGTGGGAATCTAACTTTGCAATTGAATCAATCTGCGAACTCCACAGGAGTTGTACACTGAAAATAAAAAAAGAAAAAGAGGGAGTAGACCAGGGCGTTAATTATAGTGGTGTACTCATACTGCTACATTTAAGGATCTGCGAGCATTTCTCTCATATATTTTTAAGAGGAAAATAGAATCATATAAATCCACTAGAGAATGAGACCTGGTCATACAAGTCTAAACATAAAAGTGATATTCAGCATTAAGTCTGCCACTTGATCTTTAACTTCTAGCATCTGTACTACAGATGGTTATTTCTGTAGATGTCTGAAATGGCTAAATGGGGAAAAGGGATTTTGGGAGGAAGATATTCTTTGGCTTTAGTAGGCTTGGTATATAATGAGCAGGGGTTTAGCTTTAACAGAAATTCCTCCGTTTTCAGTAGAGAGGTGCATGTGTGATGATGCATGACATGATGCGGCTGTTTCAAGAAAACCAGACTGTAGTCACTGGCTTGAATACCCCAGATAAGAACTTGTACAGGAGGCTATCTTTTCAAAATTGAATGAGTAAAACCTGTCCGACTTTTTTGTGGTTCTGCATCAGCCCAGGTAGGGCACAGTCCCAGTCATCCTGGCTGTCTTGTGGCAGGCAGGTAATTCACCTAATCATATCAGCTTTATCAGTTATCCCCTTTTCAAGCACCGAACAAAAGTGTATCTTTGACTCTTACTTAAAAAAAAAGATGGAAAACAAACAAGACCAGTGAAAGCAAACTATACCCAAGCTCATTTATCAGTACCATCTCTTTGACAGATTTATGGAGACTGCAAAGATTTCTGTCTAAATAGAACATAGAAAAAAATATACTAAATAAAATCTCACCTTGTTATAGTTATGTTTTTGAAAGATTCATTCTGCATATTTGTTTCATTTCTTGATATCCTTTAGGAATGATAGGTCCTCTATTCCATGTGAGAGTTTGCACCATGAACAATGCTGTTTTCAGGACAATAGTCACTGTAACTCAGAGACAAGAGGACACTCCAGGCAAAAACCTGTCAGTTAAACTTCGGACAGATAAAATATTTTTAAAACTGAAAATAAAAAATCATTGGGAATAAACCAGTGTTCTTCAGAAATCTGATTTATGTTGATTTCTGCAGTCAGTTCTACAAGGAATTGCGTCGATTTTCAGTGCCAAAAAATACAATAAGGTTTTCCTATTAGCACAAGTTTTCTTACTGATGTCAGCTGAGGTTCTTTGACATCAAGATGAGGGAGCAGTGAAGAGGCCTGCTCCGAGGAACAGATATATTTATGGACCCTTTTCAGCCGCCTAGAATCTGATCTAAATCAAAACATGGATATAGCCAGAAGCAATTTGGGAGCTACATGCAAAGCAAACCTCCTGTTGATTTGAAGAACACTCTTTTAATTGCATGTTAAATATATCTTAAAAGTTCACAAGAGCTGGCAAGGAAAGCTTTCACGAGTTGAGAAGTATCAAAAGTAAAATAGAAAAAGGAAAATCAGCTCTTTTTTTCCATTCCTCTCTTTTCATTCAATGCACAGGATGGGCAGAGTTCAAATAATGAGCAGCTACACAATATTTGTGCCCAGAGGCCTTATTTACTATACACAATTCATATCCTGCTCTGAAGACGGAGTTATTAAATTCCCCATGAACTTTTTCATGGCTCTGCTCACAGTATTGTATCTAAGGGCTTTGTGAACAAAATGAATTTATTTTTACAGCATGTTTCTGAGGACAGGGACACATTGCAACAGGAAAGTGTTATCATCCTTTCATTGGGGGAGAACTTTAGGTCAAAAGACCGAAAGGATTTTGGCCATAAAATTTAAAGAAGCAGGACCTGATATTTTTGAGAGTCCTTCACATTAAGAAGAGCTTTATCTATTTGAAGAATTAATTATTTTGTTTACTGCATCTCCAAGAGGGAGTATTTTTTTCTCTATAAATCTGCCCACATCCCTCCAGAAAGGCATGCCAAAAATAAGTGACCATCTGGATGTTTTTGTCTTCATTGAATGGCCACAAATCATAGAGCAACCCAAAATTTAACAACAGGGTTCATTTCACCTTCTTGCCATTCCTTCTTGCCGTTAGCAAATCGAGAAGTCCCACAAACAGCAATATCTTTGTTAAATAATTTTGATGATATATCAGAAGAGGTGTAGGTTCTCTGTACAGTGCAGATGATGTCGTGTGGGATAACAGTAGAATCAAGACCCTCTGGGTGCCTTTACATTTAGGCACCTGTCTTACAGCTGAGAACCAAGCTCCTCCATAGCCAAGGAAGAGAGGTAAGTGCCTCCGAAGGGAAATTCTGGACACCTCAGTGGGGTGGAAGGCTAGTGTCCGTCAGTGTGACTTCCCCTGGATGCCTCTGTGAGCCCATTGAATTGGAGGAGGATGGGGTTGTGTACCCAAAGTGCCAGGTTGTGCTACTTGAGAGAAAGAAATCATGCGGGCAAACTGCCTTCTGGCACCTTTCTTTGCTTGGCTTTGCAACATTATAGTCTTCCAATCTGGTATTTAAAGTAGAAAATACTGTGGGAATTTACTTCCCTTCTGTTCTCATATCAAAACCTGCGCTGGACATGCCCAGAGCTTGAAGGTTCAGTGCCATCACAGCAACTACTGGTGTGGAAAACTGCTGGCTGCTGTGGGATCTGCTCCAGCTGGAGCATATCCAGCATGGGCAGTGTTGTGGGGTGCAAGAGCTGTGTCCTGCCTGTGGACAAGCGAGACTCAGAAGCACTGGGATCTTTTCTTAACCCCCAGAGAAAGGTGTGATGGGGTGGGCTGTGCACAGACCTCCGTCTATTCCCTCATTTTATCTACCCTGCATCCCATGCAGGCCCAGTTACCTTAGGTCCAAATCTCCTGCCCTCTTGCAGTATTATTTTCCAACCAATTTCTTTCCCTCTTTAATTCCTTTTGCTATCTCTTTCTAGTTTTCCTATTGCTGCTCAACTGTACAAGCCTTTATTTTCTTTCATTCAAATACAACACCTTCTTTTTCCGTATTGCTGAGACCTGGCAGGAAATCCTTAAGGACATGGTTAAATGGATTTCATAGCCTAAACAGCCCCGAACAGTCTATTTCAATTACATATCCAACTCAAGTGCAAAAATGTTCTTTGGAAACAGAGTTACCAAAAGCTTAAAAAGTTTCAACCGAAAGTACTTAAACTACATTTTAAAAAGGCTTAAAAACTGGCTGGATTTGGGCAACAGGATAGCAGAGCCCTCTTCTGACACAAGGCTGGCCTGAGTCACTTCACTTTGTGTCAGAAACGTGTGCTGTTTTGTATTACACAGGATGGGGTCCTCCCATATGGGCAGCTGAGGGGAGTTTACCTCCAAATACCCTATACAAGAACAATATTGTTTTAGAAAGCTGGAGAACTTTTAGCTGAAAAACATCCCACCTCTAATGTTTGATGGCTGAGACACTGTTTGAGAATATGGGACATACATGTTTAAATCCTCTGGAGGAGCAGAAAATTGATTTCAGCTTTCCAGTTCTGGCAGGCTCTCTGAAAAAAATATGGGAAGTTACCAACCTGTAACTTGCTGAAAATTCCCCTTCATTGGCTTTCCCCAATTAAATGCTAATTGGGAAAACCCCAATTTTTTTTGATTACCTGCAGTCCAAATCCCAAAGATGTTTTCTATCCTTTCTCCTCTCTTCAAGGATGATTCAAATGTTAGGTGTACCTGTGATTTCCCACAGGAGGTGACATCTAGATGCACACCTGGTTCATATGGGACAAAAAAGACTTTTACAGCAATTCCAATGAACCTGATTTGGAAAATGGATTCTAACTCAATACTTGAGAACCTTAAGAAAGGAGGAGTGGAGACAATTTCACAAAACCCAAGTATTTCAGTCACAAAATAATTTGTTGAAAACCTGTTTTCCATGGGAAAACAGAAGTGATGGAAAGTGTTTGACCAATTCTAGTAACTACCCTAGTAAAATATACTTAACATTGAATTTGACTTTTCCCACCTGAAACACAGATGCACCACTTTTCTTTCTGTCTTATATTTAAATTTTTTTCTATCACACTGTCTGAAAGTAAAGAAAAAAATCAAATAATATCCCTATCTTTCCTTTGGGAGAGAAAATGCTAAGGAATTTTTCATCTTTAGTTCTCTTAATACAGATGGCAACACATGGCTTTAAAAGTCAAAGTCACATTTAGCTAGTTGTCATGGTGAATGAAAACACATGGGAAATTGGGCATATAGCATTTAATTTGACTTTCTGGGAGAAGTAACATACAAGAAACCCTGTCACGAAGAGTCTGTGTTTAGCCAACCCCTGGTACCTTTAACAGTCATCTTTTTGGCACTCGTGTTTAAACACAGTAATGAACCTTTTCCTCTCCTCAGCTGTAAATCAATACCACCAGTGTGTCCCTTAAGAAAATCATTAACAAATTTTATAAATGCCTGACCAGTCAATAGAAAGATTTCCTTTCAATTGCCCGTGGAAAGAAACAAAACTCCTTTTGCAATGTATTCAGAGCAAGTTCTGGTTGTGCATTGCAACTGTCTTCAAGATACATATTTAGTAAGACATAACTGACTCAGTGTGATTTTTTTTTTTTTAAGTAATAATATTTTATCTATCTGAGAGTTTATAAGGCCTGTTTTCTCCAAAGATGAAGTTGAAATTAGCTAAAAAAAAAAATAAAAACAGGGAAAATGCAATTTCTAGACAAATCTCTCTTCTTTTTAAGTACCTTGAAAGGATACCTGAGAAAAGCTTTCTTTGCAAAGTATCTGAACTGGTGTAGATTAGGTTCCCCTAGAGGAACTGTTTTGGTAACTGCCTGCTCTAGGTATTAAATTAAAAAGCTGCCCTGGAGAGCACAGGGGTAGCATTATGAGGAAAGGGCAGTGATAGGCATCAGCTGAGGAAACACCAATATACAGTTGCTGCTTGAGTATTCTCTAGAGGCTAAAAACCATTTGAAGACATCGTAAATTGGAAAGTGAGACAGTTTGAATTTTCACTGGTAAAGTCGAGAAAAAGAGCACTTGCTGAAAAAAAGACAGAAGAGTGCAATTTTTACAGAGCAGTACAGCAGTTCACAATAAAGTCCTTCTCCTTGAGGGACTGTGGCAGGCTTGAGAGATGGTCCCATGAGAACTTCATGAAGTTTAACAAGGTCAAGTGCAAGGTGCTGCTTGTGAGCTGGGGCACTCCCAAGCACAAACGCAGCGTGGGTGGGGAATGGACTGAGTGCAGTTCTAAGGAAAAGGGATGGGGCATCCACAACTTCCTTGGGCAACCTCTTCCAGTGCTTTACCACCCTCACAGGAAGGATTTTCTTCCTAATATCCAATCTAAACCTGCCCTCTTCAGCTTAAAGCCATTCTCCCTTGTACTATTGCTACATGCCCTTGTGAAAAGTTCATCTTCAGCCTACCTGTAGGATTCCTTTAGGTACAGGAAGGTGCTCTGGGGTCTCTCTGGGTTTCTAGGGTCTAATGTCTCTCAGTGTTTCGTCAGGCTGAACAACCCATCTCTCTCAATCCTCTCATTTTGCCCCTTGCCCTCAGGAAGGAGCATATTCCATCTCTGTGACAACAGCTCCTTCCAACTTACTTTGCAGTTTGGTTTGTCCTCTGCTTCTTAAAAAATTATTCAAGAGATAATCTGGCACTGTATTTAAGTAGGACTTTGGTAGGGATAAAGGGACCCTGATTACTAGGAGTACTTCTTAAAACAATAAAACTCAGTATTCCTAGATGGAGAAAACCAGAGAATGAAGAGAAAAAGTGGAATGCAAAAACAAACAACAAACTGCAGTTTATGATGAGACTGATTGAGAAAATACTATTTTTTTAAGGCAGGTTCACAATTCTGTATCTAGCTCAGTATTTTAATATAGAAGTGATGAATCCCACATTTTTCCTGGTTACAAGGAGTGTCACAGCTGACCCATGGTTGTGCAAGAGAAATAACAAAGCTGGTGTTCATGTGAATTCCCTGAGCATGCAGAGACAGAGCAAAGAATGAGCAGGTTTAAATGATAACATCTAGTGACCCCAGAGCACCCTAAGTGGGCAAAAGAAAAATGAGAAAAGAATGAGAACAAGGATTTCTAACAGCAGTGGCAAATTCCTTATTAATGTGTGCAGACTGCCTCACGTGTAGTAGTGACTTTGGAGCACTGCTTTCTGACAGCTCGTGCCAGAGCAATTTTTGTAATGTTAAAAGGCTAGTTAGTCAAGAGGAGGGAGAAGGGAGCCAAGCAGACTATTGTAATAATTCCAGTTAGTCTTCTGATACTTTCTATCATGTGCTGCTCATAAACAACCAAGAAAGAAATTTCGTCACATTGTGATACGATGATGTGATACGATCACTCAGAGAGAAACTTTCATCAGATGTGTGAGCACAGAGCAGGGTCCTATGGCTGCTGCTGGAAACAACTAAAAATGCCTCTTGGTTTTGGGCATACTGAACATAGCAAGGGTCTGTTTCATGATATCTCCGTGACTAATACGGGTGTAGGTACCATAGATAATTAGTTATTTCTGTAGTACAGAAAGTATAGAAAGAATCCTTTACACAAGGGCAAAAATAACAGTTAATTTCTTCTAAACTGCAAAAGTCCTGTCTCTTTCCATATTTTTAATATCCTTAAACAGTGACAGAACAGAGACAGAGAAATCATTACAACCCTGCCTGTGTGGTAATCAGGAAAGGGCCCAGATTCTCCAAGGACAATGTGCTTCAGGTGTTTAAGTGTGACAAGAGGACATAACCCTGGTATTAATTGCTCCTCCAAAGTGACTACTTCTTCCAGCAGCTGCAAAAGGAGATAGTTAAGCTTCATTAGCTAAATCCCAGCTCTACTTTGGATGCTAATAAAGGATGTGGTGTAGCTGTCAGACAGTAATTTTTCCTCCTTGAAATCAATACAGCATAAATTGCCCAAACACTGAGGCTCTGGTCTGAGAGGAAAGTCTTCATAGGTAAAGTGTGAGATCAGTGCACAACTTTTCATCTTTCATTCCAGCAATACTAGTTCTACATGGTACCTTCAACCACAGGTAAAGAAAGGCCTCTCCATTGAGAGAAAAAATATAACCATGAAGAGAAAAAAAAGTAAGAGCATTTTTGTTGAAAATGGAGATGTGATGGAGCATTTGTGCAGGACACAAGAACCCGAGGATAACATGAGCAATGAATCAGAGCATGGGCTAGGAAACACATCTCACAGAGGCACAAGGACTGTTGGGGACCAGGATGCAGATGCAGGAGCAGTTGTATTTGGATTAAATATACATGGGTAAAGAAATCAAAATATGTAACTTCCTTGTTCCCAAGGCTTATTGATAAAAAATATTCACCGAATTGACGTGTTTCCGGTCATGTTGGCATGAAACCGAAATCCAATTCCTCTTTCAATTAATAGCTTGCAAAAACAAAGTATTTCAGACAAAATCTGCACGTAACACCAACATTAGCGTATATTAATGAAGAGAGAGCACATGTAAAAAGTGATGTTGGATAAGAACATCTTTTCAAAAGATAAAATTGCTATGAGTTTTGGCTATTGCAGACTTATAAACCTAGGGCATATGTTAGAATGGCATTCTGAAATCAAGTTAGAGTAGTGAAAAGCAATCTTTCTGAAATAGTTTAGTGTCAAAGTGGGTAAGCAATAAAACATAAGTGTTCAAAACAAGGCTGTGACAAAAGGGCTA
Source organism: Ifrita kowaldi (assembly GCA_013398055.1). Taxonomy (NCBI): domain Eukaryota; kingdom Metazoa; phylum Chordata; class Aves; order Passeriformes; family Cinclosomatidae; genus Ifrita; species Ifrita kowaldi. The sequence continues at coordinate 18,610 of VZRS01000329.1, read as the reverse complement.
ATATAATCCATGGATACATAAAAGTAGGAATAATGGGTGACATCTGCATTTTTCTCTATAGCAAAGATGAATTCATTAGAAAGGAAGACATATTGGAAAAAAAAATCAAGCTTTTAAAAGCAGAGCCACAGACTTATTCAAAAGCCATAGAAAATACCCTCCTGGGAGAGACTTAAATACTTCAGCTGATTTAGTCCATTAAAAATAAAACTGAGAGACACTTGACTACAGTACAGTTATAAAAGAAAATTAGAGGGCCCTTCACAGTCAAGAAGGTATGATAAAGGTTTAATGCTAAAGCTGGACATATTTGTATAGGAAATTATGCACTTTGGCTTTTCATACAAAATGAGTGATCAGCCTCTGAAACAACAGACATTTTGAAACTTTTGCTGTTTGAAATCCTCATGTTTTTCAGAGAGGTATGATTTTCCTCTTTGTGTGTGTGTGTGTGTATTATTGACTAAGTCTAGAACAAAGAAAAGAGAAATGCCATTTTCACAGGTAAACTAACACATGGTACACTTAGTCAAAGCTGAAAAGCTGTGGAAAACAGCACTTCAATTTTAGATGTTTTCTCTATTTTTAAAACTTAATGAAGGTAAATTTGTCCCAAAGCTATAGGGCTTCTGTCAAGCTGAATTGCATCTTCTGTTTCATGTACTGCTTTACCAACATGTTTTGTCTAGCTCTATTCAGCTCAGAGGTAATACTGTGAGATTTAGCTTCTTTGATTTACAGGTCTGATGAGACAATCAAATGATCTTGCCAAATTTACAGTCTATAAATCTATCAATTTATTCTTATTAACAAAGGAACTTTGCAAGCTGATGTTTATCTACTGAGGTTTAATAACTTCTTCTTTTCCTAACAATAATCAATGGATGCATTTTCTCATATATTTCACTTCATTAGAAAAATATTCTCTTTATCTGCTTATCTGAACTGCTGGAAAAGCACATCCATTCATGCATAAACTATTCAACAAATTCAAAAATAAAGCTTTATGTTTAAATTAGCGTCCCACAGTCTTATTCTGATGACTCCCTGTCTTCCCCATAAGTGACATGAATAGTAATATTGGGTAGTGTGGACTAGTCTTTTAATGACGCCACATCCTTTGAAGCAAAAGTAGTTTGACAAAAGTGTCATCAGACTTGTGGGTACCCTGGCAGCAAATACTGATGCTTCTCATGAGAAATTTTCTTACAAACCTGAAAAGCAACAGGAAGAATTTGAGGGCTGGGAAACGCAACACTAACCACTTGGCAAAGTACTCTTTTTATACTTAAATTCTGCTCTTCAAGATACCCCTCTGTGAGACAATGCAGGCGTCAGACTTTGCTGTCTGTTATTGGGAAACTGGGTTGCCTAATCTGTATAGGCAGAAGGCATAGCAGAGTTGAGGAGTTTCTATGGAGATGGGAATTGGTGAGGAAGTGCATTTTCTCCTGATTCATCCTGTCTTCCCGATTTCATAAGGGGCCATTATAGCCATTTATGTCTCTCTGAAAAAATGGTGAAGTCTTTGGAAGCAATAGCAGAAGCAAGGTTTAAGTTTCACCTCAAATGAGGATGTCTGGTCTATTTTCACCAGGTCCAGCATTTCAAAATATAGTTCACAACAGGTTTTGGTTCTTAGACCTGACAGTGTCTGCTAAATATATATAAGCTTGTAGGCTGGTTTTGACACTCAGTAAGAGGTAATGGAAAATAAGAAACATTTTTCAAGTAACAGTAATCTCATTAACACTAACCATGCTATCAAACAATTGTACCCTACTCAAACTCCCTGCAGAGCAAGTCTGTTGAACACAACTTATTTTTGATAAGTACGTGTAGATGCCAAACATGTCTGAGTGACTAACTAGGGCACACAAGCATGCAAATTAGAAGTGCTTTACATCTGTATACCTGAGGGATGGCTGGGAAGTTTGAGTCAGATTTCTCCAGTTTCAGAATATATAGGGTTACTCGAACTCTTATTTCCCTGTCTACTCTGCCTCTTCCAGGGAAGTCTTTTTTAGGAACAGAAATTTATAACTGGAAAAGGAAATTGTTTGCAGGAAGAGAGTTCTACAAAGCTGGATTTTTCTTTTGAAAGCCATTTGTTTGGCTGCTGTTACTGTGCTTGGGTTTGAGGCTGTTCCCTTATCTACACATGTATCTTTTGAGAGACTGAAGAACTGGGGAGAGGAGCTAAAACATACCTTGATGGAGTCATCAAAGAGAAATACATGTCTGGCTTCAATTTAGCTCATTTTAGAGATATAATATATGTGGTGGACATAATATATGTGGTGGGTGACACTCATTTTCAAGGGCTTGTAAAGAAATATGTTTCCCAATTTGTATTCTTACCTACAAGTTTTTCCTTTCGAATCTGTAAAGACCAGATGTTTTTTCAGGCTTTATAGCACAAACTGAAGAGGCTGAAGGGAGCCCTTTGCCTTCCTCCCCCATGCTCTCCCTGAGCAGCAGTGGTGCAGCAGAGTGGGATGTGAAGCTGATCCTGTGCTCCTCTCGGAGAGCATCAGTGCTGCCCTGCACCCCACGGGCTGCTTTATTAGCAATCCCAGCTCCGCAAGCACGTTCGATACGCTTTTGAATCTAAGCTTGATTTATTTAATAAAATGGGCTTTGCAGAAAAAAAATGTGAAAGTCCCAGTGGGAAGCAGGGAGGTGAAGGGAGGAAGCCCACAGAATTGCAAATTCTGGTCCACCTCTCTGAAAACTCACACCAGAGCTCAGGGAAGGTAAAGGGCCATCACATAAAACAAGTTCCTCAGAAAGTGGAAGGAGCAAGGGTTAAGAATTTCCATAAAGCCATGTAAATCTTGAGGACAGGAATACATATGTGCATGTATAGATACATATCTCACAATGACAGATAACCTGATCACAGTAGTTTTTTCTGAGCTTATTCTTAATTTGCACATCCCCCTTGGTTTTAAACTTTTGCAGTATTGTTTCATTTCAAATAGAAGCATGATTGTAAAATAAGTTTAGATAATACAAAATAATCCATATATATTTCAAGGAATATAATTTCATGGTTTACTTCAGTGTGCAGAAACAATAAAATTGTGGAACATTCAGCTCACATTAATAGCAACTAATACTTCATTACTGTTTCCAGTAAAACAGATCCTTTTTTAATATAAAGAAATTATTTTATACTGAGGCATTTTCAAAAGCAGAGAGGAAACAAAGATTGTGACCACTGATCTTATTACTAGTTCACAGATTCAGAAGGCACTATCTTCAGTGTAATAGTCTGTGTGTGTTTTAAACAAACATAGTAAATCACTTACTTTTTACTTATTAGAACATTTTTCTTTTGGCTCTATTTACTTCAAATTTTTACAATTACACAAAAAGATTTTGAAGCTTTTCTAAATTAGATTGCTATGTTTCCCTTCTTTTTAATAAATCAAAGATACTTCAACTGTGGTAGACACACAGTGGCTTTTTTGCCAGATCCATTCTCTCTTCTTCCCCTCTCTTTACAAGCCAATTCCTCAGCTTGCTTGCCAGGACAATTCAGGAGCCACGTTCTCCTTGGACGATGTGTATCACCTCAGCATTTTGTGGTTATACACGTTTTATGGACTAAAAGATGCCAAGTAAGCCATTACTAGTTTTTTGTTTGCATGTTTGTTTGTTTCTTGGGAAACAGGGACAGCAGGCCTAAACTCATTAAAAGTTACACAAAAATCAGCAGGTCAGCAGGGGAAGAAAAAGTACACAGGAAAATCTGACCCCTGGTAGATACTGACTGCAGCAATTTAATATTTTCCAACATAGATATTCACAGTAATGTCACAGCACCTTTAAAGAAAACAAGGTGTCACTATGGTGTGCAAACACTGCTTTTGCAGCCTACACACCTCACATCCTAAGAAGCTCTGGCTTCCTACAGCTGTGACCCAGCACAGTCCCCAGTCAGGGGCAGAAAATGGGGGCAGAAGGTAAGGGAGGCGAAATCCAGAACAGGGCAGAAGGTGGGTATTGCAGATGACAGAGCTGTATGATGGTGCCTAGTAAACTTGATATCAGATAATACCATGCCTTTTTAGAATCACTTCACTTATTATTACAGATTTCATTATACAGATGCATACACATTGCTGTCTTCTAGTTTTCACATACAATTATGAAAAAAAAGAAGTCTAATGTTGGATCTTGATGCAGCAGCCAAAACATATGCCACTAATCCAAATTTATAATCAAATTGAAGGAGCTAGAAGGCGTAAAATTAATTGTTACTTCCTATAATTTCTTTAGGATGTGACACCAGAAAAGCCAAAGCAATAACAATTCTTCTAGTCTACATGCAGGAACCATACATGGAAAAAAAATTAAAGCAGTCCATGCTCCAGTCTGATAAAAGATGTACGACATGTGAAAACATACTGCAAATAAGGCAAGCCTTGCTATGCATGACTGAGAGCAGCAAAACGGACACATCTCAACTATACATGTAAATATTTGTAACAAGAGCTAAATGTCATCAGGTTCTGCTTTTCTGATAAGGTGTCAGTTTTAAAAGACAGAGTATCTCATCCTTTTGTGATGAGCAAACTCTTGAGGCAGCTGCTGTCCTTTATGCCTTATTCATCTCTGCCAGACTAGAGGAGTGTTTGTAAGAACAGCAAACACCAGCAAGAAGAGTAGGCAAAAGGAGGAAGTACAGCTCTAGATGAGGCAGAGGTTGGTCCCTGAGTCTCAGTGAGGTATTTCTGCTACCCATGAGCAAGAGGAACGCCTTCTGGGTCTTCTTCCAGGAAGGTATTGGGGGAAACCCAGCAAGGGAAATGCACAGCACAGCAACTTGCCCAAGTTATGCCCAGGCTTTCCAGTTTCCTTTGCATCGTCCCTTTCTTCTGTCTCTTCTTTCTCAGCTGGGACTTTTAACAGCTTCTCCATCCATCTATCTTTTCTTATTTCTCCTTGCTTTTCTGTGTCCTCACCCTCCCTCACCTTTCCATTGGTGTATTCTCCTCACAATCTCTCAATCCTTCACTGCCCCTCTAAATATACCATCTTTCTGTTCCCTTCACCTTGGCATTAAACCTCTACTCTGACAAGTCTCCTATCTGTGTAGTTGGCAAGCTCTTCAGGAGAAAACCACTGGGTCTTCTGAGACCATGTTACCATGAAAAATAACAGTAGATGTGTGATCAGTGAGGTTTTGAGCCAGAGGAGGTCACATGACTAAGCTTTGGGAGCACCTGATCTGGGGTTTATGCTGACTCTGCCAGTGCTGAGAAAACAGGCTGTGGTTGGTTTGGTACCACAGTGAATGGCTGGGGGAAGCATTATTTCATACAGCATCAGCATTTTGGCTCCTGTGGCTCTGGTGCTTTTGATCCAGTAGTGCGAACCCTGAAGCAGGTTTTATTGTGTTCTTGAACGACAGCCCAAAATTGTGGGGCACCTAGCAAGATGAAGTTTACCTCAGCTTGCTCCTTAGGCACTTTTGGAAGAAGCATTATTTTATTACTAATGGTAATAGTAGTAATAATATTAATAATTACTCTGTTTTTTAAGCCAACAGCCATTCAGGTGGTGCCTAAGTTATTGAAAATAACCTGGAAACCTAATCAACTCAAACCACTCTCTCTGCTTCCTGGAGGGGAAGGCTTCTACCTCCAGCATGGTGCTAGAGAAGGTGATGAAGTTTCTGTGCCTGAGCTGCTTTTATATACCAAGCCCTCTTGAGGAGAGCAGGGCCACTCTCTGACATGGAAATCAGCCAGACCGTGTATTTGTCCCAACATGCTTGGAAATTGCCAGGAAAATGAAGGTGGAAGATTGCTCCCTGCCTCTGGAGCTGCTTCACTACCTTGAAATCTGTTGATCAAAATTTCACCATCATTTCCCTGCAATAAATACCAAAAGCCTATAAAAGGCAACAAACATTGCGTAACAGGAAAAAAAATGGAACTAAGAGCCCTGCAAGATTAGCTGTACTGACGCTGTGCTCGGAAAGGAAGCTCCTGACTAGGTGGCAGAGCATCCTGTGGTTTCAGCCTGCTGGGATTCAATACTTGTTTGAACACAGAGCTGACCACTGAGCTTACTGCTTTCAGCACATCTCCTTTCCTCTAGACCCCCATATTTCTGTCCCGGGTCACCCAACAGAGCTGGACCATCTGTGCCCTGTGAGGTCTGCGGTGTATCTGTGACTGCCAAGCACATGGTCCTAGCAATCTGCAGCCGGCCCTGATAAGCAATCATGTTAGCTAAGAGACCTTGACAAGGGGACAGTGTCTCCTTTTTCCATTCAGTCAATAGTTCTGCATGGGGTGGAAAGAAAGAAGACGACAACAACAACAACAACAAAATCCAGAACCGAAAAGGGGTCTCTGAATCTAATCTGCCGTAGTGTCAACGACATCACATGGTGTTGAAGGCAGATGAACTAAACCGTGCTCAGCACATAAAAATCAGACCTTTCCTATGACTAAGATATGAGTTGCTTAACCACAAACCCCAGAATCTGTGACAGTTCAAGCACAGTCAGATTTTATATGTCTGAGTCCTTGGACTGCTGGATCTTGGCTGAGTTGCACTGTGGGTAAAATTAATTGCAGTCCTTTGTCATATTACCTTTGCTGAGGGGTAACACCCTCCTTTGAGGGGAAACAGATGACCTGAGGGAACAAGCTGTGGCATAGCTCAGAGCCACAACAAATTCTAAGTAACCACGAGCTTTTTCTAGCAAATACCTGCATCTGAACTGTGGTACAAAGTACAATGGGATTTAATAACTGCCATTAAATTGGCAGACAGCCCTGCTCCTAGAGAGGGTCCATATATTTAAGAACTATGCAAATTATGCAGTATGCATGTGACCAAATTCTTTGTAGAGGAAAATCCCTGGGACTGTGTTAAATTAAATAGGATTATGGCTTTCACTAATCTGTATCCAGTGTGACCATACAAGGGTATTAGTTTGATAATATTTGAGGACTTAGCTCTACAGCAGCAGCAATCAGCTGTCTAAGCTCAGAGACTGTGTTGTCAGTGAAAATCTTAACTATTAAAGAGATTGTTATTTACATTGCCCGAATTAAACATGTGACACTCACCAGCTGGCAAATTAAGCACAAGAAAGTTAATAGGTCGAGCCATTTTTTCCTTTTGGAATAAGTAGAAAGAGCAAATGGTGTGATGTGACTCCTGTGAGCAGCACTGCTGAGCCCTGCTCTTCTGAAGCTGTGGGCAGTGCTCCCATCAGCTCTGTGGGAGTGGAGACAAACCAGTGTGATGCTACCAAAAGCCTCACCCTTTCGCCTGAAGCCTTTGCCTGAGTGGCACAGATGGATTTTTAGATTATTTAGCAATGTAGCATGGTTCCTAACCTGGAAGCAGTACTTGTCAACATGGTATTTGTTTGCCAGGAGTTACAACGCTCAGCTGTCTCCAGTCACTGAAATCAGAGTAACTGTGGTATGTGATGACAAACACTTTCATTGTAATGGCTCTCCAAAAAAAGCAAGCAGGTAACTCTCTTCAATTCCATTTCTGCACAATCACACACATGTGTATAAATATATATATATATATGCTCAACTGGAAAATATTAAGAGCCCTCTCAAATGTAAATTCTAGTAATGAAATTCAAAAAACAATCAGAGTGGGAAAAAGATCTAAGCCACAGCTCAGTTTAAAAGCCATAGAAATTTTCCCACTGATTTCAGTGAAACAAAGGTTTTCATTACCTGTATTTAAAGTAATATTATTTCAGTAAATGGATGACATAATCAGACTATTTTTTAATTTTTTTACCATATTGTATTGTGCTAAAGCTGTAAAAAGTCTAATATTATACCTTCAATTATGTTGTATGCATGGAGATTTTACCAAAAATAAAATAAAATTGATAATCTGATTGCTTGAAATGATTCTCACTCCAGGAATGGGTTAAACATAAAAACAATACCTTTTCCATTAGGATGGTATTCTTAACATATTCAAATCTGCAGGTTTTTAACAGGAGAGAAAAACATTTTTTAGTATTTCCATTACTTCTACAGCCAGCTGAGCTAAAATAAAACAATATGTTTAGCATCTTCTCACATCTCTTTTGTTGTTACTCTACCTGAAGGTCACAATTTTAAAAGAGACATCTATACAAATCCTACTGAGGATAACTCTGTGATTGTAGCGTGGGCTGCAGAACAATCACTCATAAAAGTACAGAGCACAAAAGATGTAGTGGGTTGATTCTTTACCCCGCGACAAGGTTTGCAGGACTGCCAGGACAAAATATCCTTTGTGTTTAAATGGAACAATGCAGCAAAGGTCAGTCAGGGACACAAGCATAAGAGAAGCCCAGAGCACCCTTCCAGTCCCTCCAGTTGGGTCTGTCCTTTGCCTAGCCCTATCAAGACAGACCTAATCTGTCTCATCATGCTAAAATCCTCATGCAGCTGGCTATGTCATACTAACAGGAAAGATGCAATGCCCAAAGTAGCCTTACTCAGTTGGGCACCACGGGTGACTTTTTCAAGTTGGAAGTTCCCTGCCATGCAGAGTGTTCTTTGATCACCTTGCTGTCGTATCACCTCTCTTCTAACTGCACACACAGTTCATATAGCAAATACAGCTATGATCCATCCAGTTACCCTGCACATGCTTCGTAAGTTTACAGTGAACTCTCTATGATTAAAATCCAGTTTCTTCATTTTTTTTATTTAAGTCACGTTTATTCTTATCTTAGGATGAGTTGATTGGTTTGCTATGGGGTTGAGTGATCCAGATGAAATAGCTAGGAAATGTCTGAATACACCCCAGCTAATTTTTCTTCTGGCTTAGTCAACCGGGCAGGATTTTAAACAAAAGGGGTTAAAGAAATGCAAACGTGAGTTGGAGTCTTACCAAATTTCCTTAGACAGTTTTTCCTAAAATCATCAGGAATGCTGCTTATGCTTCCTTAAGCTTTCAGTATGCTTTCCAGATGGATGTTTTGGGATCCCAGCTCTATAAGCAAAACCATCCAGCTGCAATAAATGTGTGTCTGGACAGGTTCTTCATCGTACCCTGGAGCCACCTGAACTTATGGCAACTCCCAAGGATTCATACAGCTATGCCAATGCTAGGGCTCTTCTCCAGAAGTCACACAAGCTGTGTCTGCTCCTGTTTTATTTTTGGTGGCAAAACTCAGACAAAATTCTAGCCTGGACAGCACAAGTGTAAGTGAGAAATATTTTATGATCACATTGACAACAACGATGTCAAATGGCTACATGCTAAACTACACTTATTTAAAAAAATACTCAACAAGCTATTTGGGAACTCTTTAAAGTTCACATCACTACATTTTTTAAACACAATTAGGCATTTTATGAAGGCCTCATCCTGACTTGAACCACAAAAGTATCTGACTTCTAAGTAAATTACTATACCATTGCAATGGCACAACAGTAGTATTTGTGAGGGCAGTTTCCAGAGCTGTCTACTGTAGGTGTGGAAAAGGGCTTTGGGTAGGATCATCTCTCCTGATGAGGAGGGATTCCTAGATAGTGGAAAATCATATTGGAGTCACTGCAGTGGTGCCAAGGGTGACAATGGATCTCAATGCAACCAAATACCACAGAGACAGAATATTTTCTCATGTCAATATTTATTAAATTCTCTGAATTAAGAGAAGAGAATTTGGATAAGTCTGACTGGTGCTGTGCATTGATGTATATTCTCTATTAATTACTTTATCTGGGAAAAGACAGCATTCATTTTGCTAAGGCAAGTAGAAAATCCTCTGCCTCCATGCCTGAGAACTTAAACAGAAACAAAACAGCTTGTTTACATTAAAAAAATCTTATCTATCAATTCATTTGCAGCACTGCCCCTTACCTGAACAGGAACAAGGCAGAGGTTATGACTGTATGCCTCTTTGTAATTGTTTTTGTACATAAAGCATATTGCCAAGAAACATCTCTGTGTTTTGGCTTAATGGTTTTATCTTTAGGAGATTTTCAAATACCAAGAGAACAACAAGAAAAAGAGCTTCAAACATATGTGTGATCTCACATCTAATGTGCCGAAGCAAATCGTAAAGACATGGTGGTAGCTCATAAGTAATTTTGAACATGGAAAAATTGACATTCAGTAGTATGCATATATACTGTTAAACTGCAAGGACAGTCTCTGCAGTGCTTTCAGTCTGGGCCAGCATGAACTCTCCTGACAGTTTTTGGGCAGATTCTGGGAGCTGGCACAGTACAGAAACAGGGAGTTTGCAGGTGGTCATTGTTCAGAAAATAATGTAATTGGGTAGATGTGGAATGCTCCATGCCAGGCTCTTCAATGCCAGAGAGCATTTGCTGGCACTTTCAAATTTACTTGAGTAAGTATAAGCCATGTGTTGCCTTTTCTCACTGTCAAAAGAAAAGGAAAATTAAAAACAACTGCCAATATATCAATCTATACTGAGTTTTAAGGTGCAAGGGAAAAATAGGCTGCTAATCATATTGTTATAGACGCAGCTTAAAGGCCAAATTCATCCTTGTTCTAAATTCACTGACCTTTATTTCTATTTCAGATCAATAATAATAAAACATTGGCAAGTAACATAAAATAAGTTCCTCACAACCTTTGAGCAACGCTTTGTCATCCAAAAAGTTAGGGTAAAATTGAAGTAGTTTGATAAGAATGAATCCTCTTAAGATGGATAGGTATGTCTAAGTCCACCTCCCACAGTGTAAAATAGTTGTTTACTTCATTTGTGAAAAGGCTACCATAATTTTTCCTGGTGAAAATTAATTCTCAAGACATTAAAAAAATCAATTACCTAGCACGAAGCTTTCTTCCTAATGATGTCATGTACTGAAAATTCAATCTGGATCTTGAAATTATGGTCAGGGCTTCTTCTAGATTTATGTGTGTACCACTTAAAGGTTTTGCAGGTAACTGCTCAGTCCCGCTGAAAATGATGGCACAAAAGAGAATCTGCCTTTGTAAGCAGCACTTGGGTGTGAAAAAGAAAATGGAGCCCATTTTTCAATCATCATATTCCTTCCCCCACTGCCACATCTATCATTCACGTTACCAGCTGTAACCCCACAGAACAGTAATAAACTCTTTGTTAAAAGGCCGTTTATAAATCACCATTTTCATGATTTAAACAACATTTTTTTTTGCATAAGATTCTTATTCTAGCTATGAATACCCAGCTGTTTGAAGACAGTTTTATACCCAAGTTGAATGTCATATATTACTTATAGAATTTGTTAAATATGCAAAAGACCAAAACTGACTAGCAGCGATTTATGGGTACAATATTTCTCATACAAAATTACACAAAGAAACCACAGAATGTCACGTTATTTAAACTTAATTCATTTGCAATGTGACTTTGGCTTTTTGGATGTGTACATACGAAGCAATTCTTCGCAGGAATTCCATCAGAGCATGAACTCAAAGGACTTCAAAAGCTGTCGATTGCAAGTCATTGTAACTCATTTTACCTTAAGCACAAAACTTGATTTTGCTGAGCTGTCTCCACTGGTAAGACCTCTCTAAACCACAGTACTGGCATCTCCCCTGGTAAAACTAAACAAAATACCCCGTGTTCCAGCGTGAACATGATTCAAGCAGTCATCTGGACCTAAGGACACGCTATCAAACCGACACAACAGGAAATGTGAAAAATTACGAGAGATCATAGCAAACAGTGGTATTTGTGAAACAATAAATTCTTCTTAGACAGTGTTTATAAACATACACTGTTGATCTGAATACTTCAGCAGTGACCTAACGTTTACAGAACAGAGATATAAATACAAACTCATCTTTATGCCACAAAGTACATCTTTTACCTGTTGATTTACTAAGATGAACCTCTTGGCGCTCCTGTGCTCTCAAAAGACTAAAAATTTAGAAGGATGTGGGATAATAATGACAAGTGACTAAACACGGAAGTAAAAGATGGGGCTTTCAGATAAACTACTTAGGAATTTTGAAATTTAGGGGGAAAAAAAGGATAGATTTTTAAAAAACTAAAATCACTGCCTGAAGCCCAGAGCAATTATTAGAAACACATCACACTAAATATCTGCACCGGAAGATTGCAACAGCTCTACTTAAAAGTCATCTTAAATCCACTGTAAAAGGAGTCTTAGTTGAGACTAAGAAGACTAAAAATGTAGCACCATTTCATTATCAAATTCTGTTAGAATAGTTAATTGCTCACACTTACAGTGATTTCATAATCTCCCATTATGGCTGCTGCAGGGAGGAGACAGAGCAGAGGGACATGTGAAGTCTTGGCACTGAAATCACAGAATCTATGTTAAAGGCTTATTAAGACTATTTAATCCCTTTCCCTGCTGATTATGGATTGTCCTCCATTGTACACTTCCTAGTGTTTTGTCTAACCTAGTTTTAAATATCTCAAGCAACGGGAATGTCTTCAGTTCTCTTAGGAGATTACTTCAAGGCTAATGGATTTCACTGGCAGAGATGCCTTTTGATCTCCTGCCTACGTTTGCCCTTACTTTTTTCCTTTTGATTAAGAAACTTTCTTTCCTTCTCTTTTTTTTTTGTGTGATAGATACGTGATACCCCATGAATATTAGAAATTCCACTCCCTTCCCTGTTTTTACAGTGATAGGCATTTTTTGAGTGAGGAATCTAGAGGATTTCTATCCAGATAAGGCCAGTAGCAGGCTGCCAGCAGTTCTAACAGTCAGTATAGTCATACTTTGGCTGCTGCTGTGCCACTAGAAGCGGTTTCCATACGCAGCCCTCAGCCAGCTGCTTGTCACCACCCTCTTCCTAGAGGTTATGCACACCCTCCCACTCCTGATTTTCTGGCTGAACTATTGCTAGAATTGCTGCTTAAAATGAGCCAACTTACTTAAAGCCTGTTTAAACAGTGAATTATTGCTTACCCATCTCTTTCTGGCTGACATGGGCTACACAATCCTCCCAGCTCCATCTCGTCTAGCCCAGGGGAGAGATGGTAACCCCCAGCAAGGCAGTGGTGACCTTTGGTGCCACAGAAAGGGAAATGCAAAGCAAGCATTCACATTTGCCTTCCTTCTCCCGGTGTTCTGTTGAAACTGGGAATGACTAGTGATGAGACAATCAGAGACTGCAAGGAGACAGCTGATTTTTTTCCAGACTGAAGGTGCCTACCTGAGCTTTGCACAAAAGTCACTCTGGTTTGTGTTGTATGAACAACTTGCTTCTTCACCTACTTTAATAAGATTACTTACAGTAAAATTACTTTCTTTTGAAAAAAATCCCATTTTTTGCTCACTACAGGTGCTGATCATAACTCTGAAAAGGAGGACACACACAAAGTTAGGTGGTGCAGTGCCAGATACCATGGTTGTGCACACTGTACCCCCAGCCTAGCCTGAGGGGTAGGAGACCCAGACTCCAGCCCAACAGAAGATTCAGTCTGTCAGTGGAAGTGTTATGCTTCTGTAGAACAGTCAAACTGTATTGAGTTATTTACGTATTTTATAAATACTGTAGATGCCATCAGCAAAACTATGAGACACCTCAGTTACAGAAATCACTAAGAATAGGAAGCAGTGCATTTTTAATAAATGCAGCAACACACTGTCCCTCTCACTGAAATACAAATTTCTGTCTGCAAAACATAACCATTAAGAAAAATTTAAGTATTTAGGACTCTTTAATGCTTTGCAAATGGCTGAGGATGGGGTGATAAATGCATTTTTCCCCCCGGCCTGTTCCAAATTACAATGTTTTGCCAACATAGCTATGTCAGTTGCTGGTGTGAAAAATTCACGTCCCCAGCAGATATTGCTATGTTTGCAGAACTCCTGGTGTGGACGTAACTTTGCCAGAAGGAGAGAGCTTATATTGGCTCAACTTACATCACTTGGGGAGGTGGTGTAACTATGCCAGAAAAACTCCTTCTGTCATTTTGAGCAGTGTGTGCTGCAGGGTGCTCTGCCAGCGACAGCAATGGCAGAGCTGTGGGGTAGACAAGACCGTGATCGCTGTCGCTCCATACATTCACTTTTAATTAGCAGATTAATCAACATGCCACATTTGAGAAAAACATCTCATCAAAGACTGCTGCATTTATTGACATCCTCAGTCTGCCTGTCTGCTAATATATCAGAACTGCTACTTTGATGCCTGTCTTGAAACAAGAAACCATGTGCTACTCAAATGTGTGTTCTTGGAAACCAGACAGCTAAATTATGACCTCCCTAGGTGTGTTGGCACCTTTTTTGCAGTCATATAATTTTATGTTTTCTTGTTTCCCTTCTTGGCATCTACTGGCCTCCAGACCAGTATTTTGGAAGTACAGTTCATCCATCCAATCCATCCAATCTCTCCTGACTCTGTCAAAAATATTTTTTTATTTACTCTGATATAAGCTTAATTGAAAAATATTGTTAAAATAAAAGAGAATTGTTGCATTTAATTCTCTGAAGTGTCTTTAATACATCCTTGATGTACTTTTCTCCAAAATATCACATCTTCTTTCACATTACTCTGAATGCTACTCATACCTGAAATGTATACATCTAGATACTGATTTCAGCAGCTGTTTTCAGTATCAGCTGGTTCCTTCCTCTAGCTAGAGCGTGCCTGGCAGTTCTTTCTGGTGCTGTGTGACCTCCGTGTTTATGTCTAATATCCTGTCTCCACTTACCAGCGAGCTGTAATATCATGCACACTTGGTAACATTTATGAAATGTATACAAGCAATAGAAGTATTGCTTAGGGAAGCAATAGAAAGGAAAGTATTGCCATGGGAATGTTCATTTGTACTGGCTCTACCTTCCATGCATAGTTGGTTTGGCTTTACTTTTCGTAACTGTGAGAGAATGACAAGAAATAATTCAATCTGAGGAGAAATATTTGTCTGTCTAGAAAATGGCAGTGGTACCTGGCCTTTAGGAAAACAGAAGAGACGTCTATCATTGCTACTATTATTACCGTTATTACTGTCCAACATGTGTATGGATGCCACCTTAAAAGCAGGAGAGCTGATACTTACAATGGGATCTAGAACCAGGGCCTGGCAAATTCCCAACAGGTCATTCCTCTTTAGATAATGACATACAAGTGGTTTTGAGAGAGCAGCTGTTCCGCTCTCATTGCTCATCTCTTTTTAGCTGCAGTGTCATCTGTGCTATACCACTGTTTGCTGAAGAAAATATAAAGCGTCACTGGAAGCATCAAAACCTCAAAGCATCCCTGAATTTCATTGTGTCTTATCAATGTGTATACCAACAGGTCTGGAATTAGAACGAGTGGAACAGAATTTAGTTGTAGGAAGAAAAATGTGATGATAAATGGCCTTCACAGTTCTGACATGTCTGTCTGGAAAGCACACAAGAAGAGCAATACTACATTAGATACATATGGCATTAGCACTAGCTCTTGGCATGTGTAAGTGTCTTGCACTAGCAGAGGATGTGCTCAGAACAAACAGAAAATATTATCTTTGTGATCAGCTATCTGGCAAATTTTAGATTAAGGCCTTTTTTTCCATTCTCTAAAACACTCTGAATAGTACCCTTAAACCAGTATGATCATATGCATTTAAATAATCATTAATTTCAAAATACATTGCAGAAAGACTATGATAAAATTAATGAAGGGAGCAATTCTAGGCTATAATTGCAAAAAAGACCCATGCTGAAAGTAAACTGGGACAAAATTTCCAGTTGCACTGTGTGTGGACATTTGTGAAAGGAGACTATAGTTTCTTTAAATCATATAAAGAAGCAAGATGACTATCATGCCATTTTTTTACAGTGATTTAATTTCCTGAGAGTACAGCTTACTTTAAAAGTTTGCTAATAACTTAATTAACTAACAAGCTTAGACTCTGAGGCGCTTACTCCTGCCAGTCTCTACTTTACACAGATATGGCTGTATTAAATTGGCCTTGTCACTGAACTGTTCCCTCTTCCTCCATCTCCTTGGTGTGACACAATCTTAATTTACAGGCAAACTTGAATAGGTCCTTTAAAATTTGATGATGGGATGCCTCTCTCTATGCCTTAATTATGCAAAATGCTATGAAAGGAGTTTAAGGAAGAAATCGTTTAACCTAAATAAAGACTTCTAATCCAGGAAACGAAGCAAATAGTAAAACTTTTGCACACAGAAGATGTGGAAGTGCAGGCAGGCCACCTTCTTACTGAGTCACTCTCACCGAGCAGGACTGTTTCATTTCAGAGCACAAGGATATTTGGAAAGAATAGCTGGGATCAGCCAATTTGTCAGCCTCTCTGCTAATACTGCAGGCTGTGGTGGTGTTTGTAATGTGGGCACCTGTTCAAAAAAGAGCGGAACAGAGGCAACTCCCTTTACACAAACTTTTCCATTTTGTGAACCACATCTTAAATGAGACCACATCCCTCCCATACAGACTGAGGGCCACCTCCCATCCCACCAGTAACCAGCTAATATTTCTGTAACAGCTACAGTAACCGAGTTTATGAACTCAGCTGGGAAGTAAAAAAGAAAGAATAATAGTAAAAAAATAAACAGACTGGAATGGAAAGTTTTAGTTCCTTTTCATTCTATTTGCTGTCTAGAAATGAGACAGCTACAACTCTCTCCAGCTGACAGGTGTCCTCTCTTTGACATCTGTCAGACTGGGAGGTACTTTGTGCACCATCAATAACCACTGTCTGCAGAAGACAAGGACATGGCGTGATGACGGCTGAGCTAGATGTCACCCAAGTGAGGACATTTAACTGCAGCACCTGTGTTAGGGTGCTGGTTCCCTGTATTACCATCAGAGAGGGCAAACCACCTCCAGAATTAGATCTGGAGGGAAAGAGTCTCTCTTGGATTTATCTGTTATTTCCATGCACCGCCAAGGAACTCAGCCATGCACTGAGTTTTTCTCATCTCCGGCATTTGGCACAAGCCAGGGGCCTAAAATATGGCCAGCTTTACCTATCAGCCAGTACTGAGATCTATGTGCCACAGGGAAAATACAATGAACCATAAAAAGTGCCTTGCAAAAGCCAAAGATGCTCTGGGAACTGTCCCAAGGTGAACTTGCTGTGGGGACTGAACTTGCTGCAGCTCCAGGGATTCCTGCTCCAACACGCAAACATGTGATTTACTGTATCTGTTGCAATTCTAAGTTTAAAATGTTTACTGCACTCCTGATGTTTTATCCACTCTGAAACAAAAATATTTTCCAACAGAGTGTTGAGCTGTGGCTAACTTCATAAAATGTCTGTTGGTGACTTACTGGGAAATGAACAAATAAACAAACCAAAAAAAAGAACCACCCCCAAACCATAACAACGCAAAAAGACAAAAACAACAAACCACCAGAAACATTTAATTTCCTCCACAATGAAGATGAATTCCTCCGACTCTCGAAAAGCCCCTCAGTGCTAACTCTCCTTCCCAAACCCTCTCTTGTCTCCACAACATGTTATCTTTGAAGCTCATTTTCAATCGGGCAATTAATAGAGCCAAGTTAACATAATTGGGGGTTTTATTATTTGCTGGTTTGCGGGGTTTTCTGGTGTGTTTTACCTGGGAAATTCCTTAAGACCCATTTGACAGCTTCCGTCTGGTCGGGGTCCCGTTGGGTTCACGCACGCTCGCCGTGCCCGGGCGGCTGCGGCAGAGGGGCGCATCCCGCGGGCGAGGATGAGGAAGGACGGGGCGGACTCACCTCTTGGCGGGCGGAGGCGGGGGCTGGAGCCGGCCAGGNTGCACTGAGTTTTTCTCATCTCCGGCATTTGGCACAAGCCAGGGGCCTAAAATATGGCCAGCTTTACCTATCAGCCAGTACTGAGATCTATGTGCCACAGGGAAAATACAATGAACCATAAAAAGTGCCTTGCAAAAGCCAAAGATGCTCTGGGAACTGTCCCAAGGTGAACTTGCTGTGGGGACTGAACTTGCTGCAGCTCCAGGGATTCCTGCTCCAACACGCAAACATGTGATTTACTGTATCTGTTGCAATTCTAAGTTTAAAATGTTTACTGCACTCCTGATGTTTTATCCACTCTGAAACAAAAATATTTTCCAACAGAGTGTTGAGCTGTGGCTAACTTCATAAAATGTCTGTTGGTGACTTACTGGGAAATGAACAAATAAACAAACCAAAAAAAAGAACCACCCCCAAACCATAACAACGCAAAAAGACAAAAACAACAAACCACCAGAAACATTTAATTTCCTCCACAATGAATATGAATTCCTCCGACTCTCTAAAAGCCCCTCAGTGCTAACTCTCCTTCCCAAACCCTCTCTTGTCTCCACAACATGTTATCTTTGAAGCTCATTTTCAATCGGGCAATTAATAGAGCCAAGTTAACATAATTGGGGGTTTTATTATTTGCTGGTTTGCGGGGTTTTCTGGTGTGTTTTACCTGGGAAATTCCTTAAGACCCATTTGACAGCTTCCGTCTGGTCGGGGTCCCGTTGGGTTCACGCACGCTCGCCGTGCCCGGGCGGCTGCGGCAGAGGGGCGCATCCCGCGGGCGAGGATGAGGAAGGACGGGGCGGACTCACCTCTTGGCGGGCGGAGGCGGGGGCTGGAGCCGGCCAGGGCGGCGGGGAGCGGAGGCGCAGAGCGGGGAGAAGCGGCGGGGCAGCGGAGCCGGGCGGGCTGCGGGCT